>PVIJ01000386.1:206077-303455 GCA_004024925.1 Scalopus aquaticus | reverse complement strand
TTTACCCAAAGGACACAAAAACACTAATCCGAAAGGATACATGCACCCGTATGTTCATTGCGGCACTATTCACAATAGCAAAGGTATGGAAGCAACCCAGATGTCCAAAAATAGATGATTGGATCCAGAAGATGTGGTACATATACACAGTGGAATACTATTCAGCATGGAAAGAAGATAAACACATGCAATTTGCAGCTACATGGATGGAATTAGAGGGAATCATACTCAGTGAAATAAGCCAGAAAGAAAAAGAAAAATATCGAATGGTTTCACTTATAACAGGACTATAGGGAGGCCGGGTGGGAGAGAGACACTCAGCGGTGGGGGGTCGGGGGGAGGATAAGGGCACAAAATGGAAGAGAGGAGAATACAGGGGACCATGTGGTGGGCTACCCAAGGGGAATACAAAATGTAAAAGACATAAATAACAATAAAAAAAAAAAACCAAATAGAAGAATAAAAAAAAAAACTCAGAATAAAAGTACCTAAATTATTCAAACAAATGAGAAAGTTAGCTCTAATTTTCAATCCACAGCTTTAGGCATTTCTAAAAGACTTGACCTGATCTAAAATAAAAGTTGAAATGTCTAAAAAAAAAAATAAAAAATAAAGAGGCAAAATACCTTCTCAGGCCATCTGGGTAAATATAGCCTCCTAATATATTCTAGTGGGTACCACAAAGGTATTTTTTTATATATTCATAGATGTGTGTATACTGGTATATATTTAGTGGGTGTAGATATACGGTGGTACATTGTATACACCACACACACACACACAGTATTTTGCATAGTGTTGATGATGATTGACCTTGAGAAATAATGGTTATCTCTTGTATTTAAATTCTGTATTATAGTAATAATAATACTTAGTTGAAATGGTTATTATATGCCAGGTTCTATTCTAAATATATTTTTAAAAGATTTTATTGATGCATACAAGCTGGGGTGTGGCCAGAGGTGTGGGGTGGTGAGAAGATTCACCAGAGACAGAGTAGGGAGCAGAACAGGTAGATCGACTGAAATACACTGCTGAGGGGAGCAGCAGGCAAAACAGGAGAGGTTTGCTGCACCATGTGGGAATCTCCCTGGCTGGGGATCGAACTCGTGCTGCAGTGGCTCTGGATAGCTTCATAGTGCTGCAACTTAACCCACTGTGACACCAGGGAGGCCCACTATTCTAAATATTTTATGTAATTCACTTATTTAACCCTCACAATGACTTAATGAAGTTCAGACTATCCCCAGAGACATGGAGAAGTTAAGTCTCTGGTCCAGCATCACAGCGTGAGGATATGGTGTTGCGGGGGTTCAAACCCAGGCATCCTGGCGCCAGGACCCATGCTCTTAGTGTATTTTAGAAGAACTTCCATTATTTAATGAACAAAAGCACAAATATTTAGTAGCTAGCAGAAGTCTTTTCATTGCCTGAAAAGTTCACTTTCCCAGTAAGTGGAAAACTCACTTCTTCTCCAACATTCCTGTTAAATGAAAGAGCAAGTTGAATTGAAACGGGAACCCCGTTCTTGCAATGTCATATCTAGACTGACTGTCCTGTGACTCATCAAGAGGGCCACAAAGAGGTCTGAGTAACCAGAAAATATCCCACAAGTCAGACTTGGCAACGGACATGGAAACACACAGACCCAAACCACCTGCAAGATGGTTGCATCTTCATTTGTGCTATAGTCATCTTCCTAGTGGCTCAGGAAGTGTCTGGAATTGACATAAAGGTTATTGTATTTTTAGAGGCATTTTCTTTCTGGTTTGTGTATATATATTGTGGTAGAAGAGTTAGAACATTTCAAGCTTCAAAAGTAAATCCTATTTCAAGTTACGAAAGTGCTAGTTACTGGGTCTGGCCTGGCTTCATGCCAATTTCAGACAAGGCTCATTCTCTGGGATGAAGAAATGGACTTTCCTGTTGTACCTGTGGGGACAGATTAATTTTCACCTTTCTGGAATGAAACATTTTTTTTCCCTCAAGGGAAACTTCTGATTTTAAATAGGTCACAAAATTTGAAGGAAACTCAGGAGCCCCTGTTCCCATAGGGTTGGTGTCTTAGTCAGTCAGCTTGCTAGAACAAGATACCACAGATTGTGTGGCTTGAATAGTGAACATATTTTTCTCGCAGCTCTGCATGCTGGAAGCTCTGCATGGTGAGCAGGTGCCTGGATGGCCAACAAGAGGGTCCCCTTTCTGGTTTACAGATGGCCACCTTCTTGCTCTATCTTTACGTGGTAGAGAGGAGGATTTCATTTCTTTCATATTGCTTCCTGTGAAGGAACTAATCCCACTCTGAGGGCTCTATCCCCCTGACCTGATTACCTCTCTGAAGCCTCACTGCTGAATACTGTCACCCTGGGGATTAGGGCTTTAATATATGAACTTTGATGTAGCACATTCAATACATAGTAGCTGGAGTGTTAGTTTACTAGACATATTCCTCTCAGTGTTATTCTCATGATTGCTTTTAAATTGGATGAGTCATTTGCAACATATCACACACATATACACACATGATCCATCAACTAGGCTTTAAGGCTCCTTCCTTCCTCCTTCTCTCCTTCCCGCCCAACCTCTCTCCCTTCCTTCTTTCTAAAGAAAATAGTAAGTCAAAATACTGATTCAAGTCAGTCCTACTTAATCCCCCCTTCCCTATATTTGCCTGCCTGGTGAACTCCTACTCATCTTACAAATCCCAGTTTCTATGTGACCACTTCTGTGCTCTTTCTGAACAATTAATGTAACTCTTAAAGAATATATATAATGGAATAGTAATGATTTATTGATATCCACTGCCCTTGTTAGGGTGTGAGATTCGTCAAACTAAGATTCAGAACTTGAGTATCACCAAACCTTTGCACATTGAAGGTGTGTTATACAGAATTCCAAGATGGCCACCAAGATTCTCACTTTCCCTGATGTATACCTCTTATATAATCCCTTTCCTTGAATGGAGATAAGACCTGTGAATATGATCCCAACCTAATTAGGTTAAATTACATAGCAAAAGTGAGGGACTTTGAAGATGTAATCAAGGACTCAAATCAGTTGAGCCCAAAAGGGAGATCATGCTGGGTAGGCCTGTCTTGATCAGATAAGAGTCCTTTACAGAGGACTGCAGTCTTCCCGAAGGAGGAGATTGCTCTCTTGGCTTTGAAGAAGTAAGAAGTCATTTTTTAAGAACATGGGCCTACTTGGCAAGAAACTGGGGTGACGGTGACCTCTAGGTGTTGAGAGAAGTTCATGACTAATAGCTATCAAGAAAATGGGGACCAGCCATTCAGCCTCAAGAAAGCGAATTTTGCCAACAATGAGAATGAACTTGGAAGTGGATCTTTTCCCAGTCAAGATTCTGGATGGGAATGTAGCGTGGCTGACACCTTAATTACAACCTTCTGAAGCCCTGAGCAGAGACTCTAGCATAACCATGCCCAGACTCCTGACCCATGGAAACTATGATCGTTAATATATGTTGTTTTAAGCCACTAACATTGTGGTCATTTGTTATGCAACAATAGTAAACTAATATAGTAAGCATCACATAGACATTTGTCGAATTTAATTCAATCAGGGAAATAAAATATTTAAAATGAACCTTTACTAAAGTTTTGGCCAGTTTGGAGACTGCAGACGTCTTAAAGAATTACTAACTTCCTTTGAGTCTTCTACCCATTCAATCAATTTCACACACTTCCAGGATTTCTATACATACTACCAGCTTCTGATTGTCTGGAAATAGGAAGTGAGATTCTCTCCAGCCATCATTCTGCAATCTTGGGAGATAGGATGGATAAAAATTGATGTTGAAATGAGACCACCATCATTTTTCAGTCTGCTCACTATGTACAGAGCTCAGGATGATTAGAAAATGTAAAACACATGTGAATGGCTCAAACCCCTTTAGTCAAATCACATTTACATAGATCAGTTTTCCCAAAGGACATAAGTTAGCTGAACTAAAGCAATTAAAAAAAAAAAAGAAACACAAAACTAGAACCTTTTGCTAAAGCCAAAAAACATGGATGAGTTAAACCATATCATATGTAATGGTTTGTTTTGAGAAGTGTTTGGTTTGTTATCTATCTGTTTGCGAGCTTTAAAAAAACTTAGAAAAGCAGAACTTGCAAGATTTTTAGCTGTCTGCTGAGATGGGAACTCAGTGTATGGGATTTAGTTCCCCCAAAGCAGTGGATACTCTCGGGATCACTGGTGACAAGGTCAGGGATGGTCTGCTGGCTCTCCATTATATTCCAGGGCTACTTTAGCAGACATGGCAACAGAGGCATTGTGAATGCGGCGGAAAGGAAAACCGGACCCAGTCTTGGTCTTGGTGTTCCACCAAGAGCAAGTTTTTAGGACCTTGAACTACCACCTCCAGGGGACCGTCCTTGCTATTCTGCCATGTGGAGAATAAGAACAATCTTTTTGGTCCCAGAGTCTCTTCCCTCCCACTGCCAACATTTTCAATTTCATTTGCCCTTGGCTAAATGTAGCTTCCTGTTTCTAAGAAAAGAGACTGAAAGAGTCTTTTGAAGGCCTCACAGACAGTCTCCGAAGGTTTCATGGGCAGCAAACAACTCTTAGCAAACAACAATTTGATGAGTTAAGTGTAAACGGATCAGAGACATATGGATTACATTTTTGGGGAAATACACATGGGCTTCTAATGTAAAGCGGGGTGGTGGGGGAGTGTGGAGAAGGGAATGCTTGGAAAAATGTGGTTTGGGTCTTGCCAATTGCAAAATGTTTGCAACAAATAATTTGAGATGTTTTGCCCAACCTAGAGCACGGCTGGATTCACCCTTTTGTACTATTTATGTGTCGTTTTCAGACTCTGCCCACATGCCAATTCTGCTTTGGGTCTTGGGGAGATTTTTAAAAATGCAGTTATTTGGAAGATCATTGCATGTGATTTCTGTGTAGCCTCTGAATGTGAAGGGTGGGTGGTGTTGGGGAAGACCTGGGCATTTACAAATATCCTCCTGGCCTTGGGCCAAACTGTTCTGAATTCCCTCTGGTATATTCTATTTGTGAAAGTTAAAAAACCAGTTTCTGCTAGTATCAGTTTAAGAAAGTTACCGAACCTCAGTCTTTCTACCTATAAAATTGGGACAATAATACCTGTCCCAGGATCCCTGGGGATTGAGATGCTCTCACCTCCTCACCAGATGCTGGTTACAGTGTCAGGAGCACGGACTCTGGAGCTGTGTTCTTGAGATCCCATCCCAGCTTTGACACTTTGTGAACTTGAGCAATTTCTTTCACTGCTCTGGGCTCCACTTCTTCAACGGCACATGTACCTGCCCCAGGACTTGGAGAAGCCAAAGACCATCTAGATGCTGTGGTCCCAGCTACTGTCCTGTACCGTCAGCATGACCCAGCGGCCACGGGGCCTGTGCCCTTATCCAGCCCCCTGAACACAAGGGCTGCTGCTCATTCCACCCTCCAAATCTCAGGAAGTTTCTCTCCTTGCCAGTCTCAATCCAGAACCATAGAGGGAAGGAACTCTGGGAAATATAGTTCCTACTTAGTTTGGTGACTCAGGATAAGATCACTAAATTGGGGGCCTTATGTAAATCAGAGTTATTATTGCTTCAGTACTCAGAGATCTTTGCACCCCACTCCTCTAACTTTTCCAGCTTGGAGAAGCAAAGAGAACTAGAGCTTATCCAAAGGGCATGCCAAAGTCTGGACTACAGAGCGCTATCAGATGAAGAATAGTGTGGCCATTTCATCTCATCGTCAGATGCGGCGTGTTTTGTCATTCCCAGACCCCTAGACCACTTTGGTTTACCCAAATCCTTGACTCTACAGCCATGGGTTGGTTAAGACCTGGCCTTCTTTGGAATTCTGGTACCCTCCAGCGTCAGCCTGGTGTCCTGTTTTTGTTGGCCTAGACCCTGCTCTCTGTTTCTGACATCAGTTGCTGCTCGATGTTCTGGCTGAACCCATACTTGTCTTTTGTGGTGAAGCTCCTCAGACCCAGGGTGCTCCCTCTAGTGTCTCTAGTGCTCAGGGGTTAGCTTTGAGAAAGCTTTTACCCTCTTCCTAAGACTCTGTCTTCTGAAGGCTTCATTTACCAACAAATAGAATTATGATCTTTTATTCTTTTGTTTAAAAGGTATCTTCATTCAAGGTGCATTTAAGATTTAACTCAATTTTGTGCTCTCTTTTATTTTGTCACTGCTCTAGTCTACATCAAGTCATGGATGGGTGGCAGGAATGGGATCGGTTGTGCCTGATTTTATTTTTTTATTTTTTAAAGATTTATTTATTTATGCATACAGAAGTGGGGTATAGGCCAGAGGTGTGGGGCGGTGAGAGGATTCACCAGAGGCAGAATGGGGAGCAGAACAGGCAGACTGACTGAAGTACACTGCTGAGGGGAGCAGTGAGCGAGGCAGGAGAGGTCTGTTGCGCCATGTGGGAAGCTCCCTGGCTGGGGATCAAACTCGTGCTGCAGTGGCTGCTGATAGCTTCATAGTGCTGAGACTTAACCGATGCGCCACCAGGAAGGCCCAAGTTGTGTCTGATTTTAACAGTGAAGTACAAGTTTGTGTTTGGTAGTGAGAATTGTATTCTCCTCTCCCTCTTTATTTGCTACCTGGTTTGTGAACATTTTCTCCACTGCAAGCAATTTAAACAAGTTGTAAACTATGTAGCTCTTGAAATCTCTGTATCTATGACCAGAGACTAGATAATGACCAGTTGTCATCAGACTTAAAAATTTGTAGAAAGAGTCCTCTTACTTGTAGTCTCATGGCTGGTGCTTCTCAGATTGTGGTTTCTCAGGTAATGATTTGAACCTCCGTTTTTCTTATCTGTAAAATGATTGGATTTCCTTATATTGCATGCTATTTTCTTACAAGGGGATTTATTACACGGGAGTTTGGGAAGGGGGAAAGGAGCATATTCCCCTTATTTCTTGTTCAACTAGCAAAGAGACATTCAAGTCTTTTTGACATTTGACTTCTGTTCTAGATTGACTTATTGGTCAGCAAATAGTCATTCCTTTTCCTTTCCCTGAGGAGCAGACCACAGACCCCTTTCCAATGGAGTTTGAACTTGGCCATGTGGTTTACTTTGACCCATGGAAGCTGAGAGGATGTGATGTACATATAGGCTTTAATTGTACTTTTGTGGTTTGATTTTCCTCTTGGGCTCTTCCTTGTATGTTGGAAATGTGTCCACAGGTGGCCACTGGTCCAAGGAAACGGAAGATATCAGGAGACTGGAGCCCTAATCCCAAACCCCGATCCCATAGTCTGAAGCAGAATTTCCCTAGCTGAGTCCTGCCTAAATCGGCTTACATCAACTTGCAGACCCATGGACGTGAGAATAAATGTTGTTAAAAGCCATTCTCTTTCAGGGCGGGCTTATTACACCGCAGTATCACAGCCATAGCTAATACAGCTTACAAATAAGTTTTGATCAATAATCAGATCCTATGATTTAAAAATGTTTGAAAAACTCTGGATTTGCTGATTCTTCAGCTCTCCCATCCAGCTTTGGTATCTTATGGCTCTTTTTCTATGTGTTTATAGGAAAGAGAACAAAAAGGAAGAGAACTCAAAACAAGAAAATTCTTCTGGAAAAAAATGAGGTAAGAAATTGAAGATTTTCTTTTTTGAAGGAAGAGGGGTTATTAGGGAGCAGAGAGCAGAAGATCTACTGTTAAAGTATATATTATTTCTTTTTTGAATCTTGCTTTGAATCCAAGGAAACAGATTTTTTCCCTGACATTATTTTGCACTATTCACATTATTTTGTCCATTTTCACATTCCATTTCCACAGCCTATGAAATTCCAGTAAGGAGGTGAAATAATAACATTGCACATAGCCCTAGGTTGAGCTGTGTTTATTTCATGATGGACCATTTACTTGGGCTTAACCTCAAACTGACCTTTCTGATTCCAGACAAGTCAGAAAAGCTTTGCTAACAGATTAAAAAATCATACACTAAAGGAGCAGAAGCTGCTTACTTTCCCAGCCAAAGATGTTTTCCATTCTCATTATTTGTGTCTGTGGTCATAAATGAGGTACCGGTGAGGTCTTTTTTTGTTTGTTGGTTGCTTGGTGTTTAGGAGTTCCTAGAGTCCTTTACTGCTGAAGTGCTGTGTGCATAGATATTCTGGCGTCTAAAACCACTGGCCTCCCACACCTGACTCTGGATATATTAACTGCAGGATGGACAGAGCCAGGAGGAGGGAGAGGAAAGTCTTAGGTTATTGTCAGGCCAGTTTTGCTCCAGCCCTTCGCAACATGGTTTCATTTGATTCTTACAGTTTTGAGAAGATGGCAAATGTCAAGGTAATATCATTGTCCACAGCCTAGGATAAGGGCTATTTGAATATCTTTTGTTCTAGTGAATATTTAAGCGCTACTGTATCATGTTGAAAGAAGGTGGCCTCTTCTAGGACGAGCACTTGGAGATGAGATTGTGAAAGGATGGTTGTGTTTCCCAGGAGACCTCGCGGGGCTTGTGAGGCCAGCAGAGGCAGGTGGGGAGGCCGTCAGCTCGTGTCCTATACTGCTGGTCATCTAGACTGGGTATCAAATTAATCTCTGGCTTGTCTGTACTGGGTTGAATGCCTCTGAGGACAGCAGGAGCCGCTTAATATTTTAGAGCCAGAACTTGACTGCTTGCGCATGCGAATCCTGCTGTCCTCCTCGGGAGCTCCACAACTATTAAAATAATAGCACTGAAGACATCGAAAGCTTTTGGCTAGCATGTAGAATCAAAAAGCAGAAGAGGAAACATAGTTGTCTTAAAATACATGTGTGGGCGGACAGAGACTAAAACGGAGCATTTGAAAATGATAATGGGTGCGAGGGTGTTGCGATCAGGTTTTTCTCTTTACCATAATTTATAGAATGGTTTTATAGTATTTGAATGTATATGTATGTATGTATGAGAAAAGTGAATTGGCACAAAGAAATGCTTCTTAGGGTTTAGGAATTGAACGGAGGGCTGTCGGCAGAAGAGGAAATTGCTTATGTGTCAGGGAGGGAAAATTTGCGATTTCAAAACAGAAATGGCTGTGACGCCTTGCCGGTGAGCTGGGGCGGTGAGTCTCATGCCAGGCAAAGGGAAGCAGATGAGTGAAAGAAGCCCCACATGGAGGGAGTTCAGACTTAAACACGTCTATATAATAGAGCAACGGAAATTTTCCATTTTTCCCTTGGAAGTTTAGGAGCAGAGGGAGAAACAGGGATTTGGAGACTGGAAAACTGAAGCTGAGTGAGGAAAGATGCAGCCAGCGATGGCAAGAGCGGTACAGCAGAATAGCAACTTAAAGAACTCTGATGGGCAATAACCAGTTTTAAGCTGTGTCCTGTTGTTTTCCCCAAATTTCAGGGAAAAATATGATCATGCACAACACTGATTCTCCATTACTTGGGGAATGAGTTGGAGGAGGGAGTAGCATCCATGAGAGCAGATTGCGATCGCGTGCGCAGAAGGGACCGTAAGCCAGGAGGCGAGATGGCGGCTGCACACCAAGAGGTCCCTGGAAGGCAGAATTTAAATGTGTGGCGGCCAGGAGCCCATGAGATCCCAGGCCCCCTCCCTTAGGAGTCTGGAGGAGGACACTGCACGCCCACGGGCTGGGGCGCCCGGCATTTTGCTGGGTTATTGAAAGAAGACTGGTGCCTTAGGGCAGGCAATGCTCCGTACACGGGGATATCTGAGGGGCCTTCGCCAGGTTACTTTTTCTTTCTGGAGCCTCAAATTGCCTCACTGCCACCATGAGCAATTTGATCTTGTGTGAATGGATATCTGTCCATCTCCCAGTCCTGCAATGAGGTCTAGAACCTGCCTTCCATGCAGCCCTCAGGGAGAATGAGGGTCATCGATCATTTCATCACTCAGGCAGGAGGTTCGGTAGGTTTGGATGCGTGGTGTGGTAGGGAGAGATGGAGACTAGCTGAGTGAATGAGTCTGGGACACTGAGGTTGGTGGTGAGGGCGGGTAGTGTGGGAGGTGATGGTGTAAGGGGAAGTAACACTAAACTTCCTGGGACATTGGGTAATGGTCCTTTGAGACATATCTCGCCTCCCTGAGATTTTGTGTCAATGACCCTTTGAGGAAGGGTGCTCAACTTAAAGGCTTCTAGAACAGCAACCCTGGGTGACCTGGGGGTACCACGGCCGGAGGTGGGTGGCAGCTGTTTGCTCTAGATGCAGCCACAGAGGTGGGGCAGCGAGGTGCATTGTCTACAGGGACTTTTAAAAGACTAATAACACAAATTACTGTTTCCTGTCATCATTTGTTAGCGATTTTCAACACTGATGATAAGATAGCATTACTGCTGCTGGGTTGCTGCTGGGTGGGAGGGGACAGACCATCTTGTCCTCTGGTCTGCCACCACGGTGGGGTGTGTGACAGCTGAGGTGGGGTGTCCAGAGGGTCACATGCAGGAAAGAAACCCAGATGCTTCCAACTGGTAAATAAAAGCAGCTTTTCAGGACTAAACTTGAGAAAATATGAGCCTGGCAGAGGGTGGAATAAAAAAAATCCTCAGAAGACTGCAGTTGGGCAGAGGTTAAGCAAACATTGGTGCAAAGCTCAGGGGCACCTTGGTAAACAGACGGCTTACATCCTCGGCACAATCACTCAACTGCTCTGTTAGATCTTTTGTGAAAAATCATAGCCTGGGCAAGATTTTGAGAGAATGTTCTAAAGAAAAGCTGGAAATGCTTGTGGCCTTACTCTATTCCCGGGGCACACACGGGTGGGAGGAAGCCCTACTGTCTGTAGGGGGCCACCGAGACCTGTTAGGTTACAGGGGTGCTCTGCTTCCCAGAGTACTTTGCTTCCCAGAGTAATTTTCTGGCCAGCAGCATCAGGACCGCCTGGTTGCTTGTTAGAAATGGACCATCTCAGCTCCCACCCAGACCTGCTGAGTCAGAAACTTCGGGGCTGGGACCAGATTCTGTGTTTACTAGGCCCTCTTCCTGGTGACTCTCATGCCCTCTAAAGTTTGAGACCACGGTTTAGAGCAGGTTTCCTTCATAGCAGCTACCTCCCTCACCCCTCCCTTATTCTGGTACCTGGAGCTTGTGGGGCTGCAAGGGGCAGAACCGGTGAAGATACAAGGGGTGTGCTCCTCCCTCCCTCGCTGTCTCCTTGCCTCTCTCTCTCCCTCCAGCCTCCTCCTTTTGAAATTTGTGAATATCATTAGTACAGTCAGTGGACTGTATTGTGAAAGATTCCAAAGAAAGACAACTTGATAATTCTGTGTGAGTGCCTCACTCTTTTTATGTTCGGGAAACTTACTCCAGTGCTAAATCCTCAATGTTTGGGCAGTTTTTTCCAACTATCTAATCTAAATCCCTCTGCAGCTCTGTGTGCAGTGGACGCTCCTGGTCACCTGGCGATGCCCTGAGGCACGAACAGTGGTGCCCTCCTCCACCACTTCAGGAGGGAGTATTGCGAAGTAGAAAGCACTTTAGATTTCAGGGTCAGACAGGGTGCAAGTGTGACTGTCTTCCAAGATATTTGACCTGAGACAAATTCTTAATCTACTCTAACTCTCAGTTTCCTCATCTTGAAATTGGGGTAACTCACCAGAGTGTTATGCAAAATCTGGGGGTGAGGGTGTAATGTAGTTGTTCATTAAGACTGGGAGGTAGGGGGATGCTAGAGAGGCAGGCAGGAGCCAGCTCTGTATCTCCCATTTGCCAGGGTTACTTTGTATTTTGAACAATTTGGATTTTATCTCCAGAGCCTTCACCTATAGAGCCACCCCAATGTCTCCCAGGGGGAGGGGAGAGTCATGTGTTGCTTTGAGCTCGGGAGATGCTGGCGTGGGTTGGCAGGGTCCTGTCTCCGAGGGCACTCTCAAGGGTCTCCCATGCGCCATCTCAGCATTTGCAAGCTTGTCACCACAAATGCTATCGCAGCTCCTGGAGCCTGCCTTGGGTGGGGGATGCAGCCGGTGCCGCACCCCGAGGGGAGTCCTAGTCAGTCTGGTAAGAGTAAGCAATCAGACAGCAGGCAGATGTGAGTCATTTCGGGTCAGTGGCTTTAAAGGCGGTTGGGAGCGGCCCGATTATTGGCCACGTTGGGGGTGTATTCATGCACCAAATCCCTCTGCCTTCCACGTGTCAGATTGTCCTAAATATTACATCTTTCTTGGGTCTTGGACATCCCAGCGTGGGATTTAGATTTGGTTTTATCCCAGCCAGATCACTTACATGTTGTGCAACCTTGGGCAAATTACTTCACTTCTCCTAGCTTCAATTTCCTCACTTATAAATACATACTTTCCTGTGTTGTTATAAGGCGGGTTGTTACAAAATATAAACAAGATCATATATAAAACACCTGGCACATAACGGACAAAGAACTTTGCTGAGCGACAGGGCTGGGGCTGCGTCCAGCGTGGTGAGCAGAGAACTCAGCATCTTTCCTGAGCACCCTCTTGCTGGCGCCTGCGCGCACGGTTAGCAGAGATTTGGAGCTGCTGGGACTCAACCAAGCAGGCAATCCCTTCCTTGCCCCTTTGAAATCAGAGAGGCCGCTGGTGTCTTCATCCAGCTTTTAGGGAGGGGACATGTGACAGGAAATTGCACAGCCCAAGGCGTTGCTGGGTCTGGGGTTCTTCGGGCCTCCATGGTGGCTCTAGCAGGGTAAAAAGGTCAGAACAGCCCCTCGGCCTTCAGAGCTGCATCCACGCCCCTGGCCAGTGAGAAAGGAGAACAGGCATTTTCAGGTTTCCTTCCGGCCCTGGAAAGGCAGCCCTCCGTCTATACCGGGCCTGTTGTCCTAACACTGGCAGCCTTCTAAAGCTGATGCAGTTCTCTGGGACCTGGAAGGCAGGAGGCCTGAGGTCCAAACTGACCTAGGCTGCTCGAGCATGCGTGTCACCTGGAGTGACTTCGCTGTGACAGCCTCCTCATCTCCTCAGCACTGAACTAAATTGAGAGCTACTTGGGAAGGCCCCTCTGGAAAGGCAGGCTTACAACTGAGCCGCTGTTTTGGCTTCTTTCTCCCTGCTCTTTCTCCCTGAAGCCCTTAGCCTCGGGCTGCCCAAAGCCCCTCACTCAATGGACCCCTTTTTGCTGTGCTCCTGGGTGGGTAAGAATTTCCAATAGACCCCTAACAATTCAGAGGACTGGACTCTACACCTTTCTGAGTCCCCAAATCTGCAAATGAAATGAAAAGACCGTGCATTTCTCTTAATTCACATTTCCATGGAGACTGGGGTGTCTGTGCACCGGCCTCGTGTTGCACATTAACTACAATTAACTTCCTTTCCAACCTCCCAAAAGTATCTTTTCTCAGGTACTGGCTATTCACATAGAAACAACTTTTTTTTTTTTTTTTTAAGTCACCCTTCAGAGTCACTTTGTGTCTTCAGTGAGCGGAGAGCAATGGAGTTGGGTTCAGCTGGGGCCGCTGGTCCTGTGGCTACACGCCTTTTACCCGTTTCTCAGACACACCAGCCTCAAACTGGTACCTTACCAAAGTAACAAATCATTCCGCTGGAGTTGGTTCATACTGGGAGTTTGAAAGGAAATGAAATTGGAACTGTGGGACCAACATCCTACTTTTCTTGCCTCCCATCCCAGCACGGCCATTCTCATTACCAGCTAGTAAACTTGGGCGCCTGGAAGGAGACCTGTCCTTTTCGCTAAAGCAAACACCCTCCTCGGCTGCTTGCCCCTTAGTCCAAATGAATTTTAGTTTGGTAAGGGATCAAATGTAAATGAGGTTTTGTGGTTATTGTTATTTGTGGGGATTGCTTATTTTAAAATATGTATTTATTATTATTTATATCTTTTACATTACAGTGTATTCCCCATAGGTTACCCACCACCGATTCACCCGTGAACCGTCACCATCGTCCCTTGTGCTCTTTTCTCCCCCGTTTTGAGCCGTTATCCTCCCCCTCCCTCGCTGAATGTCTCTCTCTTATTTGGTGTCCCTAAATTCCTGCTGTAAGTGAAACTGTTCGACATTTTTCTCTTTCTTTCTGGCTTATTTCGCTGAGCATGATCCCTTCTAGCTCCATCCATGTTGCTGTGAATTGCATGTGTTTATCTTCTTTGAATGCTGAATAGTATTCCATTGTGTATATGTACCACATCTTCTTGATTCAATCATCTATTTTTGAGCATCTGGATTGTTTCCATGTCTTAGCTATTGTAAATAGAGCTGCAATAAACATTCGGGTGCATGTATCCTTTTGGATTATTGTTTTTGTGTCCTTTGAGTAGATTCCCAGGAGTGGTATTACCGTGATGTATGGAAGCTCCATTTTTAGCAGTTTGAGAAACCACCATACAGCTTTCCATAGTGGTTGGACCAGTTTGCATTCTGTGGGGATTGCTTTATTCTGCCTTTGTGTATTTGATACTATTCAGGCTTTGATTTGTTATTTAAAGAAGAGTGACAGTGACCCTTAGGAAAAGAGTGATTGTCCGCTAGGAATAAGAAAAATGAGAGAAAATTATGTGAATGCAAACTCAAATTATTCAGGAGATTTCAATGAATTTACATGTATTAGTAATGATAAATAATAAGTCCTAATTCTATTACTTGCTAAGAAGATGGCATGTAAGATTATTTTGTACTAAGTGTGGCTCTAGGTACTAGAGGATGCAATGAAGATGTCAGATTCTTCTTAATTGAGTCTTGAGTGAGGTCTTTCTACCTTCTTCACTGTTAGTAGCTCAGTCCTGCTTGTCTGGAGTCCTGAGGTGTCAGCTTAACTTTGCTTCAAATCGGTGCGTCTGAACTAGGGTGATTTTGTTTCCCAGGGAAACTTTGGCACTGCCTGGAGAATCAAACTGCATTGTGTTGGCATCTAATACGTAGAGGCCAGAGATGATGCAGAACATATTTTAATGCACAGAACAGTCTTCTCTCTCCACCCCAGTAAACAACTAGCCACACCAAAATGCCAGTGGTGCCAAGGGTAGGAATCTTGGCTTTAAATCATAGAGTCTCCACCTTTGAGAGCTAATATATCATGAGAAATGTTACAAGTATGAGGGCACTGAGATTGGGCCCCAAAGGAGGTAGGAACATTAGAAAGTCTGCCTGCTTGCTGGTAACTGCAGTACCAGCTCTGTAATACTGTCTTATCTTTGTAGATGTTTTTATGTGCTATAATATTTTAAAAAGTGAAAAAGAAAATAATGATTTTTCTGAATAGCTGTATGACCTTGAGGAGGTCACACAAACTCTCTGGGCCTGAGTTTTCTCACATAAAATGCAAAGCACGCTGCACACATGACCTCCGCGTACTGTTCAGTTTTTGCAGTCTACACCCATAAAAGTAATGGAGTGCTCAAAAGTTGTCCTTCCCGTCCTCTAGCTGCTTATAATTCAAGCCCCCTGGTCTGCCAACCCTTCGAATCAGGGTGACCTTCCCTCTTCCTCTCCCCATTATCTGATCAATTTCTAGGCCCACTTTAATAATAATGATACAATTCCTAAGGTTCTGGGTTTTCAAATAGCTTTTGGTAAGTTAGAACTCAATAAATATTTCATAGTTAAACCCAAAATAGCAGCTTGGCTCCTCCCTAGTATTAAAACAGATTGAAAAAGTCTCCACAGTGGGAAGTGGTGGGAAAAGACTATCTTAGCAATTGAAGACATATGTGGATATGAGGTTTAGCCTCCTGGCTGTATCAGAGAGACAGACGCCTAAAGTGTATTTAAGGGTGACCTGCTAATATCAGCATTTTGTCCAGAAAAATGACGGGTCTGGAGTCGGATGCAAAGTGTATGTAGAATGTCTGCATTTTGGGAAGGAGGAACTGTAGCTTAACCCATCCTTGTTTTAGCTGTATCTAAATAGGCATGTTAATAAGCCGGAAATCAGAAATAAGCTCTTGTTTAAATAAGTTTAATATCCTCTCCATCTTGAATCCCAATATCAGAACTGGAAACAGTTGGTTAAAACTGGTCCTTTCCCTTCTGTGAAATATAAAATTGGTGAAATAGAAATATCCTTCTGAGATGCTGAAAGTCTTTTCATTTACAACTGGTCACTGGAGACATTCATAAAAGTGGAAGTCCAAAAACCAAAATATTGCTAACCTTGCCCATAGAAATTTGTCCTTCTGTTATGAATTTGCTAATAATTGGATAATACTGGCACTTAATAGTGATCAAAATTGTGCAGAACCATGAAGTAGGAGACAGGATTTGGAAAATACTGGAATGGGCTTGCTCCCTCTGACCATTGACTAACCCGTTGACCAAGCCCCTTCTCCTGGCCATCAGAGTGTTCTGGGCAGCCTTCCTCCAATCTGGCCTATTTTGGAGAATTCTAAAGCAGAGCTGGCACTTGGAAACCCCAGTTTTATGAATGTCTCAGTTACGGATTTCTGGTCTTAATTATGGGGTTGGAGAAGTGATGTGTGTTTTCTAAGATTAGCTTTTACACCAGCTACTGTAACTGGCTAGGCTTGCGCTCTTGCAGAAGCAGCCTGGCAGCTGGAGAGAACTGGCTTTATGTGATGGGGCAAAGAGTCATCTGAGTGCTTGGGGGAAGCCTTGTGTAGAAACCCCTTTTACTGTGTGGTTTATGTGTGCTGGCTGAGCATTTTGTCTTGGAGAGGAAAAAAGGTAAGTAAATGCTAGTAATGGGTCAGCACTATCAAGTTCTCAACACTATCAAGCTATCACCAGCCATTGCAACAAGAGTTAGATCCCCAGCCAGGGAGCTTCCCTCATGGCGCCACAGACCTCTCCTGTCTCACCCGCTGCTCCCCTCAGCAGTGTATTTCAGTCCATCTGCCTGTTCTGCTCCCCACTCTGTCTCTGGTGAATCCTTTCACCCCCTCTACCTCTGGCCTATACCCCAGTTCTTCTATGCATAAATAAATAAAAATCTTTAAAAAAACTCCCCACTTTGGAAGGTAATGATTTCACAACCATTCTGAGAACCATTACAGCACAGAATCTGTCAAAATCAGATGTTTCTTTCAACCAGCACACATTTGTGAGCATCTGTCACAGTCACCGTGCCCTGAGAAGGGGGTACAGCCACCCACCACCCTGCACAGCCCCTGCCCTCATGGATCCATCTGTCTCATCTTTGCTTCACTTAAAGTTTGCTGTACCATTTTGAGCTTTGGTCCTCTATTATTTATTTATTGCCACAGTGATGTGTGTAACAACTATCCTGAAATTCACTGAAAACAATTGGTATTTATTCAGTCTATGAGTCTGCAGAAAGGCAGTTTAGGCTAGACTTATTGGAGTGGTTCTGGCTTGAACAGCCTCATGAGTAAGACTGATAGTCGTCTGAGTTGGCTGATCTAGGATTAGACTCAGCCAGAGGGTCTTCTGGTGTCAACTGACTTCACTCACAGACATGTCGGGCAGTTGATTGTTGCCGGGGCAGTTGGGTTCATGTGGCCCCGTGTTTCTCATCCTCCAGTGGGGTAACCCAGACATTTTCTCCAAACCATCAGAGACATGCAAGAGCGAAAGCAGAAACATGTGTGTGCTTTTAAGGCCTTGGTTTGTATCAGTTCTGTGAGTTGGTCAAAGCAAGTCACACATGGAGAATGAATGAGTGGGGATGTATGTGCCAACTTTTGATCTGTAGAGGACCTGCAGGGGAGGGTGAAAGACTGGAGCCACGAGTATTGTCAGTCCAGCACAGCGCATGTTGCTGATCCATGAGTATTTTAGCACAAGAGACAATGCTATGTCTGTAGGGTTACGTAAATACATTCTTATTTCCATTTAAGACTAAGTGCTAGTTATTGTCTTCAGAAGGAAAAAGTTGTCCATAAATACTCTTTGAAATATACTTTTTAATAATGAAAAAGCTATAGAGAAGGAAAAATATTAGAATGTTTGGAGTAATGAATGGACTTGGAAACTACTACAGATACTTCTGGAATCTGTTGGGGAGAGGGAGATAAAAGTAGAAAGTCAGGCTGGAAACAGATTAGGAAGAACCTTAACTTTCAAGAAGAGGAATTTGGACCTTTTAAAGTGAGTAACAGGGAAATAAAAGAAAGTTGAAAGTGACACTGGAGTTAAGTAATGTAGAAGTCCCTGAAAAGGAAGACTCTTAGCCTAATTGCTTGTTGTTTGCTTTTATTGAAATACTAGTGCCACTGAGTGCAGAGAAATGCTGTAGTATGGGGGTTCTGCTGGTTCCAGAGCGGTTTTCATGAAACAAAGCCCCCTCCCCATTCAATCCCCAACTCAGTCTAGTGACTTTGCTCCTTTCTGTAACTTCTTGCACACCGAATGCCATATACAGTGACTCCGGAAAGGTGTGCATTTCTTTGCTAGCAGCACCAGGGAATTGATGTGAGTAAGATGAACTGGTGTCCATCTCCAAAGGTAGGAAAAACACTTTAAAATACTTATTTCACCGTTAGCTCCAGGAGGATGGATAAATCTGTCTCTAGATCTCTATCTGTACTTACACCTGCAAACGAAGCCAGGCCTGAGCGCTCATCGGTTTGTTTATATTTAAACTAATTACTGAGTTGAGGTTCATGCTCCCCCAAATCTTTCTGGAATTGATATTTGTAATCAGGACAGAATGTGTTTTTCTTTCTGTCTTTCTTTCTGTCCTCCCTCCCTCCCTCCCTCCCTCCCTCCCTCCCTTCCTTCCAAAGCCACAAAATCCATTGAGATGGAGCTGTGGTTCTCAACCTGGGCTGTGCATTAGAATCATCCAAGGAGCTTTAAATACATTCCCAGTGCCTAGAGTCTCTGAAATTAGGATCCAGGCGTCCGAATTTTTAAAAGCTTCAGGTGATTCCAGTGTATGAGCAAAGTTTGAAAAGATGGCAGCGGGCTTATGAATAAGCAGAATCTGGGTTTGGGAACATCCCTGGTGTGGGTGTTTCTTTGTTGGGCTTTTGCTTTCACAGTGTGTGTTCTGCCAGAGTTCTGCGCTGGGAGAACCACCCCATCCTTGATTGCAAATCCTCTCTGTAGCTGTGGTTTCCCAGAAAGCCACTACAAAGCACAACAAATTCCTTGTGACTGTGCTTTGCATTAGCCCCCACTGTGTCTGCTGCCCACCTCCTGGCTTTCCTGTGGTCTCTCTCTTTACCCACGTGTGAAGCTGTGGTCTCGTGAGCCCTCTTGGCCCATGTGTGAAGTGATGGCACAGAGCAGCACCCTGTTCTGGACACCCAGCCCACTGGGTGCTGTGACTCGGTGCCAGTAAGTCTGTTCTTGGGTCCCGTTCAATTAGTCTAGCAGCGAGCCGCCTTTCTCGGGTGCTGTGAGGACGCATCAGCAGAATGCGCGTGTGGCCTGCAGGCTGAAGGAGCTAACCCCAACGGCGAGAAAGTCACTGTATTCTTGTCCATCACTGTTTCTCAAACAGGTTCTTTTGACTTCTCCTTGCCTGTCTCTGGAAAATTCCATACGTGTTTAGTCACCTGTAGGTATATTAACCATGCCTTCTGGAATTGAGACTTACTACCCAAATAAAAATTTCAAGCTTTCTTCCAATTCAGAATTTCCAGGCCTGATGCAGGCTTGGACACTTACAATGGGAAAGGGTAGAAGGTACTTGGTTTTTCTCTGATTTCTCTTTCCTGCTGCTCTGTTCCTCTTCTGTCTTTTACTGCTGAAGTTCTTCGTGGTTTCAGTTTGATATTAGCACAGTTATGTTCTGATTTTGGTGAATTGGCATCAGATACCAAAAGTGCTGGCTTTCTCTCCCTGTGGTGCTTCTGTAGGTCTTAGGAGGTTTCATTTCCAAGAGGTGTCAGGCACTGTCCACTGTCTTGTTCCCTGACTTGGGGATCACTCTCCTTTAGGTCACTTTTGGTCTCCTTTTCCCTGTTTTGATCTCCTGCTCTTCCAAACTTCTTGCTGCCAGAGTTACCATGCCTTTGTGTTCTTTCAAGGGGGCTTAAGTTTAGTTGCCCTCCATGATATCCAGTACTCCGGGGAGATATTTTTGATTGTCTGCTCGTCCCATTCTGGGCAGGCTTCGGAAATCCTTTTCAACCATAGGTGACTCTGAGTTTCTCCAGCTTCTTCACAAGCATCAGCTGAGGGGCAGAATGTCAATCTTTCAGGCAGTTACACCCATTCTCCATGGCTTGAGTCCATGGCTTGAGTGGGGTGGGATTGTCTCTCCCTGCCCCCCAACTGAAATGAACAGGAGTCTGTAATTATGAGTCCACAACACTCTGAAGAAATCTTGGCTCCCCAATTCTTCCTTCAGTTATTTTTTGTTTTATCTTATCTGCTGGCTAAAAGTAAGTGATGAACTAGCGGTCACAGAACCAATCTTTCCATCTCTTTTAAATTTTGAAACCATCCCATACTTAAAAAAACAAAATAAAAAGAAACTCTCCCCCACCCTGGATATTTTGAGAGTGAATTTCCAATTGCCCTGGAATACCTGGAGGATGTTTCCTACAAAAAAGAGAACATTTCCCCATGTCACTACAACACCACCGTCAATATCAGGACATTAACACTGATGCCTGCTACTGTTTAATCCTCACACCGCATTCAAGTTTTGGCCTATTGTCCTGATAATGTGCTTTTAGCCTAATCATATAGTTCAGAATCACATGCTGCATTTTGTCGTCTTTCTCTTAGGCCAGAACATACCTCTACACCCTGTAGCTAACAGGCCAATTATTTTGTGGCACCTCCCTCAATTTAGATTAGCCTGTTTCCTCAAGAGTATATTCAGATGACACATTTTTGGCAGGGATCCCACAGTGCTTAGGTTATGTCCTTTTCACTGCATCTTGTCAAGTGGCACAGACGTCTGTCTCCCTATGCTATGCCGGTGTTCACTTTGCCTGAGCAACTTGGTGTCTTCTAGGCGTCCCACTGTAAAGTCGCACTTTCTCCCCGTGTAGTTGATACTTATTTTGACAAACATCGCATTCCTCATCAAGCATTCAATTTATTCATCTACTCATCTATATCTGTGTTGACTCCTGGCTTGCCATTATATTGAATGAATTTTAACTCTTCTTATTGATTTTGATGCTCAGATTTTGATGGTTTGACCACGGGGGCCCATTCAATCTGGCTCCTGTATTTTTTTTCACATGAAGCTTATTCTATAGGTGCTTACTGACTTTCTAATAAATAAGATGCCTTACTTTTCATGCTCCATTCTTGGAATCAGCCATTTCTCCAAGGAGGCCTGGTTTCTTTTAATAGAAAATACTATTTAGAAACTAAAATCTGAGTGCTAGTTATGCTCATTGTTATTGGGGTGTTTCTGCTCCCAGGCCCTGAATGGCCAGAGTTATGGTGTGTGTGTGTGTGTGTGTGTGTGTGTGTGTGTGTGTGTGAGAGAGAGAGAGAGAGAGAGAGAGAGAGAGAGAGAGAGAACATACTTATATGTGCACACTTTAACATTTCTGTATTGGAAGCCATGAGTTCACAGATGTCTCTAATTGTAATCTGACACCAGGACTCTAACATTCCTCCTTTGTCTACTTGTAACCCTCTTTTCAAACTGCAAAGAAGCTTGCGTCCATTGTTAGTATATTTATTGACTTGCTCAATGTCTCTGTATATAGTCAATCTATATCTGCTGCCCCCCTCTCCAGCTGGGCCACCCTCTTTATTCAGTTTAAACTCTGAACTCAGGGCCACTGTGAGTCCTCCATTCCCACCACAAAACTACCTTACTCAGCCCCAGCTACTGGCTTTAGGATTAGATTAATTGTTAAGGAAGGTAGGGGAGGTTCAAGGAAGGAAACTAGCCTTGAACCACCAGTTAGCAAGTCCTACTTCAATTCTCCAGCAAAGGGTTCTTAACCTGTCTGAGATTCATATATCCCCAAAGGCTGCAAAGAAAACATAGAGGGGACACAAATGGTATCTTATTTTCTAACTTCTAACTGAATTTTACCATTTCCTTCAATTTCAAACAGGGACAACATACCACAGCAGTATGTGCAATGCCTGTGACTTTGTCAGCAACAGAAATCACACATTTCCATATCACATCACCTTTGTTGGAGAAACTACTATTTGTTGCTGCTTTAAAATTAATGGTGATAACAAAATTCTCCTTTAGATTTTATTGCTTGTGCTAAAATGAAGCCTGTGTATCACGATGATATCATAAAATTATTTTAAAATTATTTTGATAGTTGCTTTTCCACATATTTAATGCCCTTTTGTAATCTTATATATTTGGTTTTATGCATTAAAAATAATTATCCTGAGGAGACATCTTATAGTCTTTACCAGATTGCCAAAGAAGTTCAAGGGAATAAAAACATAACTGCTTAGCACTTCTCTTTTGAATATGAAAATATTTTCTCTTATTATTTAAAAATTTGGGGCCTGTTTTCCTCTAAGAACCTGTGTGGGATGCATTAGGTCTCCTGGTAGGTGGGGGGGCTTTTTAGGGGACTTAGTACCCTGGTATATCTGCTCTGCTCCCGGGGCCAGAGGATGCATTCAGGCAGGAAGATGCTGGAAGGTATCACAGGTGGGCCGAAAGGCTATGGGTGGGTCACAACTTGTGTCTAGCACCCCGACACTCTTCTCTCTAGGCTGTTGTTGCTTCCTGTGTAAAATGAGGAGTGCTAAGGTCCCTTCCGGGGCAGGGCGCAAGCCCCAGCTGGAGTGCAGCAGCCTTGTGCTTTGCGTTTCTCAGGTGGCTGGTTGAGGGTGTTGCTCTGGGCCTTTCTTATGCCCTCATGCTCTCTTCCCTGAGCTGCAGGAGCAGCAGAGGCTAGGAAGGCCAGGGAGTTGTAACAGGGTGCTTGGTGGTCAGCTCATTGGGGTTGCTCTGCCTCGTCTCCCCTTCCTTGGGCCCCAGAAAGTCTACTCTGCAAACAAGCTGTCCTGTCTCTGATCCCTTTTCCCAGATTGGGTTTCTAGACCTCATGGCGCTCAGGTTACTGCTCAGTCTGGCTCAGGGTATCACTTTCTCTGACATCCTCTTCATAAAGCCTCTTCGGCACTCCCCTCCTGAGAGGTTCTTGACCCACATACTCAGAGAGCAGTTGGTTCTCCCTGGCAGAAACAACGCTAGTGGGTGCAGCAGGCAGACACCAGGGGCCCTAGGGTCACGCTTTCTCCCAGGAGACTGGGGGTCAGCACGCACGTCAGGATGTCAGGACGTGCATGACGCGGTGGGCGTGGCCTGCCCAGTGGCCAAGTGGGGATACCAGTGTTTAAACCATGAGTGGGGTGTTTATTCCCCTGCACCAAACTGTTTGTGAAACTGGTTTATAAACCACAAAGAAGAGCTGCTCACATTGTACTATCTTCCCCTCATGATTCTGAGCAGAGGCACTATTACTTACTCACCAGGCAGCAGTCCAGGTGGCTTTTTGATTATTTCCAAAAGTCCAATTCACCCACCAAAGTTGAAGATATTGCATACCATCCACAGCATTCATTCTATATTCCAGGCACTGTGCTAAATATACGGTATGAATTCTCTCAGAGACAATCTTGTCACATACTCACAATTATTTTTTTCTCCATTTCTTAAAGATGGATAAGCTGATATATACAAATGGTAAGAAGCATAGTCAAAGACACAGGTAGTAGAATCTGAGATGCAAACCCAGCATGAGGACTGGATTCTGTATTGATAAACTTCTTTAGCAAATTAATCCATCTTAATTGATTAATTGGTCTATTCAGTAATAATAAGTGTCTGGCACTGATCTAGGCATTAAGGATTCATCATTGAAGAAGACAGATAAAAATTCCTGCCTTCTTGGAACTTAAATTCTACTGGAGGAGACAGAAATAAAGAATAACATTCTAGGTAAGTAAATGATATAGTATGTTAGAATGTAGCTTAGATAAAACTGAGAAGCTAATGGGGATTGGATGGCTAAATAGAAGTTGAAATTATAATTGGGGTGGTTAGCACAGGCCATCTGAGCAAGGATTTGAGAGAGGCATGAATGTGAAGGCGTGAGCCATGTTATCTGGAGAAAACTACTACAGGCAGAGGAACAGCCAGTGTAAAGGCCCTGAGGCAGGGGGGGTGGCTGGTGTGTTTGAGAAAAGTGTTGTACCTCCAATTCAAAGGGACTTCTAGACCATCACGAAGATGTTGGATGGGATGAGTGGAAGGGAAACTGAAGGATTTTGAGCACAGGTGTGACATGATCAGACTTCTTTTTGAACAGAATCATAGGTATGTAGAGTAATTGTAGGAGGGAGGGACAGTTATTTGTTACTAAAGATAGACACAATGAGGCCCTATTTCAGATGCAGGTGAGATCAGACAGGAAAGCTTGTCTATGCAGCCTGCAGTTGCTACCACATATATTCATTCTTCTTCAAACTGGGTGAAGTGTGAATAAAGGGAATTTGGAGGATGTGGTCATGTCTCTACAGTGAATGGCTTAGAAGCAGCAAGCTGGAGAAGAGAGTGTGTTTGGTAGAGCCGTGACCAGTGTGGCTGTCTGTTGAACGTCTGACAAATCCCTGGAATAGGAGTTCCCTGAGGGGAGACTCTAACCTAAAGAGAGACTCAGATCAGCCCAAAAAGTTTAAGAGAGGACCTGATACAGGTTATGAGCTGCAAATTTGAAAGGTTGAGAAAAAAGGCAAAACGGGGAGAACCAGGAAACTCGGGGAAGTTTTGCTTCTTTGATTCTGTGGGACATTAGTGTCAATGTTCCGGTGTAGGTGAGATCCCACATTAGGCAAGGGCCAAAGCAGTGTGACCAGAGGTAGGCGGCCTCAAGTCCTGGAGAGTCAGGAGGGTGGCGCAGAAGCAGAGTCCTTGTTTCTGGATGTGGGCCAGGATGAGGAGCTGTAGCTTTGGAGAATCAGGTAGCGAGACCCCCCCCAGTTCCTGACTGGGCTGTGAGAGTTGAGCTCAGGACTCTGGGCTCTGTCTGGGGTTTCCGGAGCTTTCCCCTGGGCATGGGCATGAGCCTGAGGCATGAGAGTATGAAGCTGAAGCAGATAGTGCAACAACTCGACACCAACTTGGCCTAAATGTAGAGGTTTTGAAACAATTCCTGGGATGAGTTCTGGTTCTTGTTAGCAGAGCAGGGGGCTTTAGCTAATGACTAACATGGGGTTTGGGGTTATCTGTCAGTTTCTTTTATCCATGCTCACTCTTTCCTGTTAGCATGGAGGGAGGAATGGTGAGGGGAGATATTTGGATTGGAAATGCCAAACACGGAATCAGGGAGACCCAGAAAAAATAGAGCTATTGGCAAAGCAACAGCTTTCACAGGGCTCATCCCAAAGTTCCCACCTGGGCATGGAGTCAAAGGGCGGAGGGCGGAAAGGAGAAGGAAAACTCGCGCAATACCTTGTCAGAGGACAGCAGGCATCATTAATGGAAAGACGAGCTGGCTTATTGCACATAAACCACATGCCAAACTGAATCATGGGAACTGACAAGAAGGAAAAGTGGGGCGGGGGGGCACTGATGATGACTCACAGAGGGGCAGAACTCCTCCCTGTAGCCCTGGTAAAGACAGGGTCATTGGGTACATACTAGCAATCCAGGTCATGTTTTACCTGTTTCCCTGAAGACCTGAGGGAGGGACCCCAATCTGGCATGATGGTTGGCCTCTGGGGAAAAGCTCCCTTCGAAACTCTAGGTCAAAACTGCTTTTTTTCAGCTCAGAGAGCTTTGACATCACTTGCTGGGTTTTGCTGATTCCAGTTTACCTGGGAGGATCAAGGACTGTAATCAGAAATTTGAGCTTGAAGGGACCTGGGCAAGCATCTCAAGCAACTTTGACATTGTGTTGACGAGCACAAGATCCAGGGAGGCCCAATGGCTTGTCCAAGGTTCTGCAACTCGCTGGCCCCAGAACATGTATTAGAGCTCAAGTATAGTATATTTAAAAAATTGTCTTGGTTTTCTTTGCAGCAGATATTTATTGAGCATTGTTAGATACTAGGCTTGGAGGTAGGCAGAGTGGAGAACAAGGCAAAATCCCTTGTTATTAGGGATTAATAATCTGGTAGACAAGATAGTCATTAACTAAATTAAGCAATGAAACAATTACAAATGGTGATAAATTACACCATTGGTGATAAATTACAATCACAATTACAAATGGTGATAAGAGCCACAGGGAGGTGGACAGAGGGAATAGACAGAGAAGTGACTGAGGATTGTTGGGTAACTTTAGAGGAAAGTCAGTGAAGACTCCCCAACCACTGGCCTCCCTAGCCTCTGTAGATAAAGGACATCAGCATGTAGCTACCTAGTGGCTCAGCTGCTGAGCCTCAGGTTCATCCTCAAATCCTCTTTCTTCCTTACCTACCACATCTATTGTATCAGAAACTCAACTTCAACTAGTTGTCCCACAACTTTGCTTTTCTTTCTTCTTTTTTTTTAAAGATTTATTTATACATACAAGTTGGGGTACAGGCCAGAGGCGTGGGGTGGTGAGAGGGTTCACCAGAGACAGAATGGAGAGCAGAACAGGCAGATTGACGGAAATACACTGCTGAGGGGAGCAGCAGGCGAGACAGGAGAGGTCTGTGGCGCCATGTGGGAATCTCCCTGGCCGGGCGTCAAACTCGCATGGCGGCTGCCAGCAGCTCCACAGTGCAGCGCCTAACTGCTGTGCCACAAGGGAGGCCCTGCTCTTCTTTCCATCTCTACAACCACCCTCCCACGCTGGCCCAAGCCACTGTGCCTCACTAGGACCACCACAGTGGTGTATGCTGTCCTTGCCTCTCTGTAATTCATTCTCCTCTCTGCCATAAGTCAGATCTTTACAACACAAATCATGTCACTCACGCAGCAACTGCTCATGTCCAAGTCCATGGTGCTTCATGCCACCTGGAATGAAGTCCAAGTTCCTGCCAACCACTCCAGCTTGATTTTATCCTCTCCTCTTGCCTCTCTCTGCACTAGTTACATTGATATTTTTGTTCTTTCTTGGATATTTCAAGCTTGTCTAACTTGCGGTGTTCGGAAAGCAAGAAAAGCAGTTAGTTCCTTTCTAAAGCGTCCTTCTTCCCCACATCGCTGGCCACTCAGTAGGGTGGCCATATGGCTTGGGCGGGTGGTAGCACACTCTTTTACTGTCCAGCTGTCTCAGTTTGGGACTAATATATTATTTGGTCATCCTGCTATTAAGGATTTGGGGGTATCTACACATGATTTCCTCCCTTCCTCTGTTCACTTCTCTCTTCCTCAACATGTCTAGAGTAGTTACTAGGTGCCAAGATAGGTACAAAGTGCTGGAAGGTGGAGATACCTGAAAATAAACCTTGGTTATGCTCTCAAAGAACTTTCAAACATCTGCATAAACACTGGGAAAAAAATAAAACAAAATTGCAATAAGGTGACCTGGACATTTTTAGATTCGAAGGCTGCTGTTCTATAGACATTGGCTGGCTATTGATTTGAGCATTTTATAGTTAACCCAGACGTCTGGCACCACCTCCACGCAGCCTGATTTCCCTCTCCTGACCAGTCGCTCTCAGTCCTCCCTCTCTTTCCTCCCTTGCTTGTTCCCATTACTCAAGGCTTGGCAGGGTTAATGCATGCACCATGCCAGAACTTCTTCATGTGGAACATGATTAAGACCAAGGCCTTGGGTCTTTCCTGCCTTCTGACAATACACTACATAACTTTCTTGTTCTTTCTCTGTTCCTTCCAGACCCATGTCAGCCAGGCAGGATCTAAATTAGCTTCTTGATGGCCCTTGTATTCCTGCCAAAAGTGTTTCTGATTGCTTGGCTTCCAAGCTCCATGTATTCCAGCCCTTCGGTGTGTCCTTGGGGAAGCACACAGAGGCTTCCCAGCTCCCGGAGTGGTGTTTGTCTACTGGACTCCCCTACTGTAGGGTGAAGAAGCCCACCCTCAACATGGGAGGCAGGAGAGGCTCTGTGTGTGGTTCTGAGAGAGGTTAGGGGTGGAGCTGAATATCAGAAGCACTTATCCTATTCTTTTCAGAGAAGTGTGTTCCAGTGACCATCCGTTACTCCTCCTGGCTTTGCTGCATTGTGTTGGTGGCGTTTATAAGGCTGACCTAACAGGACCAATCTTATTCCTCCCTCTAGTGACTCCTCTTTGTCCTACATGGGAATTTGAGAATCCTAGCTCTCATTCCTTTATAGATCCCAATAAAGGATAATCCTTTAGCTAAATTGAGTAACTTGTCCTTTCCTGTCACTTCTAAGGACATGGGACTAAAAAGACTGATGTTTTTGATGAGGATGATAAAGGTTTAAGGAGAATTCAGGACTATAGGGCTCTATTGGGTATGGGATTGCCCCTGAGCTAAAGCTGGCATTTGGGGATATGAAGGAAGGTTCTAGAGGAGAGGTGGAGTGTGGAGGGCAAGGTGGAGGTATTTTAAGGTCTGACTAAGGTCTGATTAAAGCAGACTCAGGTAGGTGGCTGACTCTACTCTTAGCATAGCCAGAAATGAAAGTGGCACTGTGGATGGGAAAATAACTATTCTTTTTGCCTTTGAAGAGGGCTGAGGCAGTGTGGTGGTGATGAAGGCATTACATTCTATGCTCACCTCTCTGTGAAGTGTTCCTAAACTTCCCCCAAGTAGAACCTATGGCCACTTCTTCATTCCCAAGGCCTTCGTACTTGCTCTCCGAGGATATATTGTTATCTTATCCCAGGTCTTGTGGTCAAGGCAGAATGCGCATCTGGCCTCAGGATAGTGGCAGAGGGACAGAGACCCTTTACAACGTAGAGAATTTCCCACACTTCCTCAAGGGCAGCAGGATCATATTTATATAAAAGTCAGAGTTTAAATCTGTGCCCCCTCTAGAGACTCTTATATAAGGGAGATGATGACTTTCACTATTAGCCTAGGGGACATGACCTTGGTTACAGGAGGTACTTTATTATAAAGTGTTATTGGATCCAGATGTCCCATGTCCCATAGAAGCTGCCTGCCTGGATCTTCCCACCAAATTCTACACTCTGCTGGAGGAGAGAAAAGTCCTGGAGAGGAAGGAGTCAGGATTGATAGAGACGGTCACTTAGGACAGGGATAAGGATGCTCTAGGCTGCCCAGAGAGTAGGATGGCATGAGTCATCGTCCTGCAAGTGTGAGAAGGATTTGAATTTTCCCACTAGGAGCAGGTGATCAGGTGGAGAGGCGGGAAGGAACTGTAGGTTCAGAATTTCTTCACTGGAAGGAGGAAATAACCAGGGGATAATAAACCATATGAATGGAAAACGTGTTTCCTAAAACAAGGCCGTATGTCAGCTACAGACAGGACTCATGAGACAAATTCTTTTATGAGGATGAAACTTCACAAGAACACACACATATATTGTTCACATACATGAATTTGTTCAATGCCTATATCTATTTATATATGTATACATATATAAACCCTTAAACACAGAAATATGTATACATTAACCCCATTTATATCAATGTGTGTCTATATATATGTGTGTATATATATACACACACACATAAACACACACAAATGTATACTCATATATATACATGTATACACACATACTTATGTAATATCTATTGGTGTTGATTTGCTACATGTGTATGTATATATACTCACCTATTTAGATGCAAACATGATAAACCAATTCTTAATTCTCTACCATTATCCATTCTTTTTCTCCAGCATGTTTTTCATCCAAGAATGGCTTCTCTCTGTACCAATATAATTCTGTAATCATTACTTGTTGTGTGCCTTTGGAATATATATTGTAATTGCCATTCCCCCAACCCAAATTCTAAAGATTGATAAACTATAAAAGAACAAAAAACTCCTAACTCAAATTACAACATATGTATTCTGCAATCAGATAAAAATGAAACTTGTAGAAATATGCCATTTGAATTTATTTGTGTCTTCTTGATTACACTGGTCAACAATTTTTTACAAAAGTAATATTACTGAAATAAAATTAGTCATTTCCTATCAATTTGTATGTGGTCAACATGAATATGACAGTCAACTTCTAATTTTGGCTCTAGTTTTTTTTTTGTAATCTGCAATAAATTGATGTTTACATCATGAAATACATGCCAATCACTGGTGAACAAATTTTTACAAAAATCATGTTACTGAAATAAAATTAGTCATTTCCTATCAATTTCTATGTGTTCAAAATGAATATGACAGTCAAATTCTAATTTTGGCTCTAGTTTTTTGGTAATCTGCAATAAATGGATATTTACATCACAAAATGCATGCCAATAGTAATAGGCCTACAGTTAATACCTGTAAAAAATCAAGTCACAGACTACTTAGATTTCTTTGTTTGTCTCTTGTACAGCTGTTCAGGAGCATCTCTGGGGAGTGTCCAGCAGTAGTCAGCCAGTATTGTAGTGGACCATTTTCCCTGGTATCTTTGTTCCTTTGATGCGATATCTTGATGAAAATGTTTGCCATGTTTATCACTAACCATACCACAGATTTCAGGGAAGAAATCCGGATGGGAATGAAGGAAGTGGATCTTTAGAGACATATTGCAGCCAAGTTTCTGATACTGCATCAGCGTGTCTTCTACTAGTTCCTTGTTGTTTTCTGCCCTAACATTCCCAACAAAGTTTGTAGACACTAGACGAAAAGCATTCCATGCTTGTTTTGCATCACCCTGCAGTGAGTTGTTGAACCAGTCATCTCAACGCACACGGAATGTTTGGGTAGGCTATTCTTGACTTCTTCTGCTTCGTTATTCTGCTGGAAAGAGGAATAATCAAGCACAAGTAACAGTCTTTTATGTGGTTGCTTGGCTCTCTCCACACCATGGGGACTGCAAACGGCATTGATAGTCTTTTGCCATTTCACCACTGTGAAAGCTGTGTTGTACATGGAGCACAGCATATATGCGGGGCCCAAGGCTTGTCTTGGTCACCAACCTTGCATCTGAAGTAAAGTTGATAAGCCTTTATCACTTGAGAAGTGATATTTTTCTTCTGGTTGGCCAATGTCACTTCCCCACAAATAGAGCAGAAATTATCCACTCTATTGACACACTTTTGAGGCATTACTGTTCTGTATTGTGCCTAAATGGATAAAATAATAACAGTTCTATGGAACAGTAGCTTCAACTGTCACACACAAAGTCTGAAATATTTTCAATGCTCAACCTTTCTGACAGGGCTTTCTATAGTGCACTGCTGACGTCAGCTTACTTCAGCAGCCGCCTGGCAGTAGTATTGCATTGCATCAGAAAATGATGCAATCAACTCTGGATGATGTGTGCATGATGGTATTATGCAATGCGATGCAATATTACAGCATTTTAGGATGTAATATTAGGATGTTGCAGTCCTACTGGATAAATTTACACGGTGAAACATATAAAATGAATTATATCTTCAAAATGAGAGCTAATAAAAAATTTTCAGGGTTATATTCATGTTCAGCACACCAAGATACTACAGATTAGGACCTTTTTAATCAGTAATGTTCTCAATGTTGACCAATGTTATTGGTACTCTCTATTCTATAGACTGAATATTTTTGTCCCTCTCCCTTACCTCCAATTAATACCATGAAATTCTAACCTCCAAAGTGATCATGGTAGGAACCGGGGTCTTTGGGAAATGATTAGGTTATGAGGCTGGAGCCCCCATAAATGGGATTAGTGCCCTTTTAAAAGAGACCTTGGAAAGTTTCCTTGCTCCTTTAGTATTGTGAGGATACAGTGAAAAGTCAGCTTTCTGTGAACCAGAAAGTGGGCCTCACTTGATGGGCTCTTGATCTTAGACTTTTAAGACTCTAGAACTGTAAGAAAGAAATTTCTGTTGTTTATAAACTAGCAAGTTTTTGACGTTGTGTTAGAGAAGCCTGAATGGACTTAAGATAGTACTGTTCCTTGTGAATTGGTTGTGTTTCACTGGCGCTTTAAAGTCTTTCTTTTCTTTCTGGTGTATTGTGCAAATTGGAAGCATCCTCAAAAAGACAGGCAGAATCAGGTGCTAGGCATGGTTCGTAATTCTCATACCTGCTTTTTGTTGTCTGTACACACACACACACACACACACACACACACACACACACACACTTTTGCTTAAATATCTGGTTTTTAGTTCCTTAAAACCTATACTAAATAGAGGACAACTTTGTCCTGCTGAAATTTTTAAGCTCCTGTGACAGAGTGCTATCTTCAGTGATGAACTCTGTTATTAACAAGTCCATGAACTTGGGCCTGGTGCTTGATTCTAGACATCATTTTGAATGTCAAAAAAACCCTCTCCTCTTGGGACGTGTATTCAGTTTCTTCAGACTTCAGGGGACATAACAGTTGAAAACTCTCTGATGTGTTTTCTAGGAAGATGTCTGTATTTAGACTATCTCTCAGACTTCTTGAAACCAATGAATGCTTAACCTTAGGAAAACCAGGCTTCAAGTGTGTGGAGTTTGTTTGATTGTTTGGAAAATGATTGTTTGGAAAAGAAATCTTTTTTTGTCTCAACCATTTGGTTGGAAAGTTTGATCAAATGTGTTAATACTTTTCCTGGTAAATCCCATGACCATAATTGGATCTTTTTTCCATTGAAGATTCTGCAGAAGAACCACTACGTTCTAGAAGACGAAACTGTAGAAGAAAGATGAGCAGATTCTTCCTGAAATTGGGCCTTTGATTAGAGGGATTTTTTCTTTTTTCCTAAGTTCCTAATATCCATTTGTTTTCTTGATGTTATGTTGACAATTATAACAACTCTGAAGATGTTTATCACTACCACTTAATACTTTCTGAACCCTTTGTGCCCATCAGTCTGCTGAGGTCTTTTACATACAGTCCCCCTACAATCCAAAAGTAGATTTTTCCTATTTGGTAAGTTAATTTTTGGGTCTGGGAGGGATACTATTATTAATTTATAGGCAAAATTTTTGAGTGATCCCGGATTCTCCCAAATAACCTACCAAATCATACCAAATAGAAATATTCTATTTTCAGATATTGGAAAACACTTGTAGAACGCTCCATTCAGCCTCCAATAGCCTATTTTATAGCTAGAGAAAGTGAAACTCAGGGGGCTTTTGCAGTTCGTAGGCTATGGAGTGGGATTCAAATCAGGTCTGACATCTGAGCATGTACTCTCAGACACTGTAACTTTTGCTTCTATTTTCAAAAAGGAGACAAGTGAGGTTTTGGCAATTTACTTGGCTTGACTATGTGTGTGTCTATGTATTTGCTTTTAGGTCCATTCATTATAAGCCCAAGTATTTTACTGAAATTTTTTTTTTTTTGCTCTATTACAGTGTTAATACTTGGAGAGGCTTGTGATTTTATATCCCTTCTCTGCCTAGAAGTCTTTCTTGCTCTCTTAGAGGCTTTTTCAGTTTTACCCCCATTTTACTGCTCCTTCCAGTTACTGCCTGTAATTTTTTGAGTCAGCAGCTTTTGCAATACCTAAGGGTAAATTCTGACATCTTACAGATTAGAGTGGATATTTAAAGTTTTTGTCAATTTCTTTGGCAACAGCAAGAGAATTAAAAAAATGGAATTTCCCTCTCTCAGTGGCTGCTTTCTAGAGGAAACCTAACCTCTGGGGGTCCCTGCCAAGAATAAATGTAGAGAAGGTATTACTTGCCGACCATTGTCCTTGAGTTCAGACGGGCTTCTCCTGTCTCCTGGCCCCACGGTATAAATAGAGAGAGACACCAAGGAGACTGGCAGAGATCTTGCTGACAGCCCTTCTGAACTTCCAGAAAAGATGACTCGCTACCTATCTCTCTCTCTCTCTCTCTCTCTCTCTTTTAAGATTTATTTATTTATACATTCAAGCTGGGGTACAGGCCAGAGGCATGGGGAGGTGAGAGGGTTCACCAGAGACAGAGTGGAGAGCAGAACAGGGAGATCAGAAATACACTGCTGAGGGGAGCAGCGGATGAGGCAGGAGAGGTCTGCCGCGCCATGTGGGATTCTCCCTGGCTGGGCATCGAACTCGCATCGCATGCTGCCGACAGCTCCACAGCGCAGCGCGCAACCGCTGCGCCACCAGGGAGGCCCACTACCTGTATCTCAGCATCAGGCAGCTGCTCCCTCGTCTCCCATAGACATAGATTCTTGTCTATGGCAGTGGCCCTTCTATATTTCCCTAGCATTTTTGTATCTGTCCATCCATCTTTTCCCTTAATAAGCATTTATTAGTTACTAAGGATCAGAAAATAAACCAAGTCTAGTTCTTATGCAACCTGCCCCCAAGCCAGAGCTCTCCAGAGAAAGAAACACATAAGTAGGTGACAACATGACAATATACCCTTGGAGAGTACATATGAAGGTCTTGGGAACAAAGAAGTAGCCTTAGGTTCAATTTGGGGTAGTCCAGGGAGAGCTCACAGAGGAGGTGACATTTGAGCTGGGTTCTGAAGGATAAAAAGGAGTGTATCAGGCAGAGGAACCAGCAGGCAAGAGATCAGATTTGCTAAGTTGACCATTGTATTTGGAAAAGGGTGACTGGTGAATGTAACTGATTCATTCTACCATACACTTCCATGAAATTCACAACTCGTGTTCTTGGGTAAGAAGAAAGGTTAAAAAAAACAAAACAAAAAACAAAACAAAACAAAGAACTCCCTTCTTCTCTAGTTTGGCAGTATTACCCTACTATCTTGTTGAAAGCATTGAATTTATTTGCTTCCCCCATCTGGCCATTCCGGCTGAAGCCGTGAGCATTTCTGATCCTCTTCTTTTTCTATCTACATTTGTCTTTTGGAAACTGTTTCTAGGGATTTAAAAGATAAAGCCTCCATTCTGTTGACTTCCCTTAATCAAAAGCCTCTGCAGCCACTGGCAGGTCAGTGCTTCTTCCTTTCCAGCCTCCTCCAGACACACACTTGGAGATGGGAGAAGGGCCGGAAGTGTCTTTGCTGTGTTAAGTGGAGGTTGGGGTTGCCTGCCCGGAGCCAGGACTGACTCCTTCAGTGGCTGTGTCTCCCAAGGTAAGGAGGGCTATGCATTTGAGGGTTTGCTCTTGACTGGGACTCTGCTCTGTGGTAGAGCTTATCCTGCAAACTTGTCTTCCTTGGAAACAGTCATTTTCTGGGTGTCTGTCCTTCTGTTGGCCCATGCGCCCCTGTCTTGCATTCTCTATCCATTCAGCTTGGTTTGCTGTCTTTTCTCTCTGTTCATTTTGTCCTGTTCTGGTGTCTGTGTGTGCATGTGGGAGTATGTATATGGCGGTTAGGGGAGAGGATTGTTCTTGGCTAGAGGAGAGGACAGGAGAAAGAATGTGTAGGCTTACATTACAATGAGAATTTGTTGCAACTGACCACTAATTAATTGTCACTGTTCCCAGAGGAGGCTCCTGTTGTTAATAACTCAGAAGATCAGGCAGTTAAATGTTGTTTGGTGTAAGAATATATTTCAAACTGAGCTTTTATTGCTTTATTGTTTGGTCAGGAATTATGTGACATTTCAGGGCTTTGAAGAGTTCTGGGTTCATATTAGTTCTGCTGTACCCTTACATGAAGTTTACATGTGGAACATAAATCAAGAAACTATTCTTGGTGTGGGGTTGGGAAAGTGTAGTATTTTGTATAAATCGAAGCCACCATCTCAAACAAGATGCTTTGTGATGAGAAAATCCTTGGTAGAACATGAGTTTGCTCAGATGTTCCTTATCAAAATGTTCTGCCAGCATAGTTGCAAGTCACAACAGTCATGGCTGCCAGTCTTAGGAAAACACACCCTCACGTCACACAGGTAGATCTCATAGTGGGTGTCAGAGTGAATCTCCAATGCTAGGGCTCCCCTATTTCTGCAGACACAGAATGTCAAAGGGACAAGAGATACCGGAGACCATGTGTCCTGACCCTCTGGGGTTCACATAGTTCAGCAGCCATTCCAAGGACACATGTGAAATGGCAGCAAGACGACTAGAACTCTGGACGAGGGCCTCCCTGGTGGTCAAGGGGTTGAGTCTCAGCGCTATCACTGCTATAGCCTGAGTTCCATCTGCTGCCAGGGAGCTGAACCACACGGCGCAGCAGTGAGACCTCTCCTGTCTCACTCGTTGCTCCCTCAGCAGTGTATTTTAGTAGATCTGCCTGTTCTGCTCCTCAATGTCTTTGGTGAATTCTCTCAGTCCCCGCCCCACACACCTCTGGCCACCCCAGTTCCTCTATGCAAAACAAACAAAACAAAACAACAACCCTGGACTCCCCAGTTCATATCTGTGTGCTTTATCTACCTCACTGAGAAGCCACTCTGTATATGAATGCTTTTTCAACAACTTTGAAGTGATTAACTCACTATCCATTACTTGAACTTTTAGTGCGTGGTTCTCAGTTCTAGGTAACATTAGAATCAGCTGAGGAGTAGTTATAAGAAAATGAACACCCAGGTCTCACGGACCAATTGAGCAGGGATATTGAGGTGTATTACCCCCTGCAAGAGTATTTTAAAAACTTTCCCTAGTTAAGTGGAAAATGCAGAGAAGATTAAGAATCCCTGTTTTAGTGTGGAGAAGGAAATAAAGCTTTTCCCAAGAATCTTGAATTTGCTGACTGGACAATTGTTTGCTAACAAAAACCTAATGTCATTTATTGTCCTAAGAAAGCAGTTCTTCCCAGGAGCAGGTTAAAGCCTGAAGCAAAATTTTCTCTCATCCTGAATTTGCAAGTTACCAGGTACACCATGGCTGATTAAAAAATGGGGTCCTGGGCTTGGAAACCATTAATAATAGCCACAGAAGATGGAGCCTTCCTTCCTTTCGGAAATAACTTGTAGGACCATTGTTAGGACCAGAGACCTCCATCCTCCCCTTTCTCCTCTAGTTCCCCCCCCCCATTGAAATTTGAGAGTAAATTTGTTTTACATTAGAGATAATTACTGTCAGACCTTGGATCAGTCTGTTATGACAATAAGGCAGCTGTTTATAATACAAAGGCCTCAGACTTTCTTACAACCTATTTTTTTTTTTACAAGTCCCTGCAAAGGTGTTTAAAGGATAACAGCCTAAAGCCATCATCTCCTTATCTAAAATTGTTCTTGTCCCTCTTTTTCTCTCATCTGAGGAGAGTATGAGGGGCTTAGAAAGAGGTCGCTCCAGTGGTGGTAAGAGTGTAAGAAAGCCCTCTGCGCTCATCTCTTCCATTCTCTGACTTCAATTCCTTCACACTGGCAGCTTGAAACTGGCCATAGTGGGAGTATTTACACCATGGAAATTGGCAAATGCTTCAATCTAGAGAATTCAATGTTACCAGCATACCACTGGTCTCAGGTATTCTGTGGACAGTTCCCAAGTAGAAGATGTGTGTTGTCACTGGAGGTAATACTTTAAATTATTCTTCAATAAAGATTCTGGAAGCCTGCAGTATGGATATTATACTTTCATAAGATATTTAAAAAGTATCTCAAGCTTCTCATTTCTAAAATGAAACACCCAAGTTTTTATTTCCCACCACCTCAAATAAGTTCCTTCCATCGTTTTTCCCAGCTTGGTGAATGGAAATGCCATCATTCCACTTAATCAAGTGAAAAACCTAGGAGCCATCTTTGACTCCTCTCTTTATCTCACCCTCCTCTTGACTTTATCTTTATTGAGGTAAATCCTTAGCAAATTATTAACTTCAAAATATATACAAAATTTTTTTAAAGATTTATTTTTTATTTATACATACAAGCTGGGGTACAGGCCAGAGGCATGGGGCGGCAAAAGGGCTCACCAGAGACAGAGCGGGTAGCAGAACAGGCAGATCAGAAATACACTGCTGAGGGGAGCAGCGGGCAAGGCAGGAGAGGTCTGCCGCACCATGTGGGATTCTCCCCGGCCAGGCGTCGAACTCGCGTCGCCGCTGCTGACAGCTCCACAGTGCAGCGCTTAACCGCTGCGCCACCGGGGAGGCCCAATTTTTAGTTTTTTTAATATCCAGTTTTTATCAACTCCACTGTTGCCGCTTGGTCATTCCTCGTCCGAATGATTGCAAGGACCTCCTAACTGTTCTCCCTGCTCAAAGGGAGACCATCATTTCTCTGAGTCCATTTACATATACAGCAGTGAGAACCCTTTGTTTAAGCACCTGTGTCAGATCATGCCATTGAGAAAACCAGACCCGTCAGTAGGTCCTCATCAGAGTAAAACAAGTTTTTGCCAGATTCCTGTCATCTTCCCGACTTCACCTCCTTCCAATCTCCCCCCACCCCGGTCACAATCTCAGCCCCACTAATTTCCTTGCAGTTCATTGAATATTGAGGAGGCCAAGAGGGTTCCCTACCAGGACCTTTGCACATGGTGTTACTTCCTCCTGGAACGCCCTCCCCACAAATATCCAAGGGATGGCTCCCCTCTCATATATTTCAGAGCTCTGCCCAAATGTCAGCTTATTCAGAGGGGCCTTTCATGATCATATGTTAAATTGAACATCCTACAATGCTGACAGTTCTATCCCTCTTTATTTTCTCATGGAAGTTATTGCTAAATGACACTTTTGTGTTTATCATTTTGCTCCTGAACACCCCTTATAAGTTAGCTCCAAGTAAGCAGGGCTTCATCTGTGTGGTTTGTTGCTTCTATCCTCGGTGCCTAGAAGAGTGCTTGGCCTGTGGCAGCCATTAAGCCATTAAGAGTGCTTGGCCTGTGGCAGCCATTAAGCCATTAAGTAGCTGCTTGTGAGGCTGTATGCACAGTGAGCATGTGTATCCCTATATTAAACCATGTGAAACTGTCGATATCCTAACCACTTTAGACAGTTGTTGTTACTAGGCATTATGGAAGCTCAATCGTCATTTAATTCAACTCCTCATTTTACAGACCAAGTCTTTGAGACCACGAAAGGGCAGATGACTTGCTCCAGGGACAGTGAGTGATGGGAACATGTTTTTCTTTTATAAGCAAAATGCTTTTGAAAGCAGAACACCCAGATAATATCAGTCAGCAGTGCGTGGGATATTGGTCCTTCCCATGTGTTATGTTTCTTGTCTTCATCTCTGAGCAGGCTAGAAGAAATGCTTTCAAAGAGACTTTCATCCTCTTTGGGTAGGATAATGCTTTCCAGAGGACCCATAGAGAAAGCTCAGAGCAGCTCCTGCACCCTTGTCAACAGAGACTATTCCACACTGTTGGAGCCTTGAGTTTATTGCTAGGGGCCTTTGGCAAGAAAGTTTGCAGCTGGTGCCTTCAGGAGTCAGCTAGGAAGTCTGGACTAAACCTCAGGTCTTGAGCTAGGAACATTCAGAGCATGGCTGGATCCACATGGGTATTTAATGCAGAAGTCTCAGCTCTGCAAGCCTTCCACTCCATAGCTGAGCCAAAACTGCTTGCAGCAAGTTAGGGCCCAGGGGAAAAGGTCTCCGAGACCCTCCAACTGAAAAAATATGAAGGAATGTTGATTTCTTTGGGGGTGTCCATTGTATAGTGAATTTGACTCGTTTCATCTAAAGTTTCCCAATGAATAATGTTTGATGTGAATTTATTGCTTAATAAAATTTACTAGAAGGGAATGGGGCTGGTGGGGAGACATTTGGATTGATTTTCAAACAAATCAGGATTTGAGAACCATTTGAGATGAGAACTCTCATGCTGATGTCGACGAAACAGCAGAGTCCTTTTCAACAAAGTGTGCAGTTCTTTTTATGTGAATTGTTTCTCTGAATGATCTAAGGGTACACTTGGCTTCACCTGGGAAGCACTTTGTCCTTGGAGTGAAATTTAACTACAAACTTGTATGCTCAGATTTGGGTTACCTATGTTTGAATTTTCCTTAAAAATGCATACATCCCTTAAATGACAGTTTCAATTTGTTGAAATATATTTTATAAATTTTCTCCCTGAAGTTGTACAATTGGACTTTTCAAGGCTAACATTTACATGAGGATAAGTAACATGTAAAATGTAGGTTCTGAAAATCCAGGACTCTATTTGCTGAGTTGTGGAAAAGTTTACTAACAGTTATGGTAAGAGTTAGACTTCCGTTAAGTCTTACTCAGTATCCATGCCTATAGGTAGCTGTGTGCCTGGCTACAGAATTTCCTGTCAGGATTTCACTCTTCATAGGAAGGTGAGAACTTTATCTTTGTTCATTCATAAATCCCCACCTCTTCAAATAATGTCTTATTCTTACTAGGTTCTCAATGACTACTTGTTGACTAAATAGGTGAGCAAATAAATGATCCCATTGCTCCCTTGCTCAGGACCTTTCAGTGCTTCTGTCCTTTCTTTTATCACCGACATGAAAAAATCTGAACTCCTTGTCATGACGTGCTCTTACGCTTGTCCAACCTCAGTTCTTATCCCCAAATCACACTTCCCCCCCGTTAACACTGATTAATACTGAACAGTGTGTTCCCAGATAGCATTGTGTTCTCTCGGGCCTCCAAACCTTAGTCTGTGGTAATTCTTCTGTCTGAGACGCCCTTCTCTTCCTTGGTTTACCTGGTAACTTATAATTAATTTTTAAATTTCTGTCATAAGAATCACCTATCTGAGAGAGGCGCTTCTGGACACTTGAGGTGCCTTAGACTTTCCCTTCTTTGTGACCTCATCACTCGTAGTATACCTTCCATGCAAGACCTGAGGACTTTTATCAGTCTCTGGTTTTACTCTGCTTTCGGACATTCAGGGGGATCATCCTTCCCTGTCCTTCTGAAATTATATATAGCCAGGTGACTATTTCCAGCTAACAAAACATGGAGTTGTTGTGCTGAAGTGTATTTAGGAACTGGACTGCAGTTCTCCTTCTTTCTCTGCCAAGATACCCAGCTACATTTCATATAGTGCAGTCTTTGTTTACCTTTGTCTGAATGAGGATTAAGTAGAGTAGAGCTCCTGGCTGCTCCTGATAGACATATATTATGAGCAGGAAATAAACTTTCCTTGTTTTTAAGCCACTGAAATGTTAGGCTGTTTGTTACTGCAGCACATCCAAATCTATCCTAACATACTTTCATCACAGCCATTGCCCTGTTAACAACCCAAGTTTACTGCTTTTTGAGGTTAAGGATCTTATCATTATATTCTTTTCATAGAGTAGGCACTTAAAAATATTTTTTAGCTTATGCTAGGCTAGAAAATTTATTTTTTATTTTTAGTATCTTTAGGGTACCTGGCACTGTGCTAAGTATTTTGCCTGTGTTTTTTCATTTAGTATTTACCACAACCCTGTGAAGTAGGTCTAACTTTCCTCATTATACTGAAAGAGAAAGAGTCTCAGAAGAGTTTGGGTGACTAACTCAATGTCATACAGCTGGCATGAGGCAGAAGCAGCATTCAAACCCAAATAGATCTGATTTTCAAGCCTCCACTCATTCAATCATATGAAGCCTTAGGGGTAGGAGATGAAGAATATTCTGCCTGCTGGGAGGTTCTTCCATCAAAGCAGATATTCCTATCATAAGCCTCGTAAAAGACAACTAAACAAGCATTGAACTCATGCAAGAGTCAAGTAAATAAATAAACAAAATTACAAACATGTTTTTAGCATCTAATGGAAATAGAGAACTTGTCAGATAACTTTCCAGTTCTTGAGAAAAGGCCAGTCACATACTATGCAATCACCAAAAATTTCATCTGTAGCCCAGAATGAAAGCCAATCCGGACCACTGCTTGCCTGGTCAGCTCTGGTTGGCATGCCTGATGTCTGGAATGGTTTCCTCAGTGGCCTTGTGAACACGCAGTAATGACCAATGACAAGGCATGGTAACCTGGCCCGGCCTCCTGCCTGGGTACAGCTTTCTCAGAAACACATTCCCTAAAGAATGTGTCAGCTGATACTCATGCATTTATTAGATGGTGGGCAAAAATGAATCAGCAGTGGAACAAAGACCAACCCCTAAAGCCACATGAAAGTATGGACAGCATAGCAGACCATGGAAGGAATAGCCACAGCTAAGGGGTTGGTGCCTTGGGCTAGAGAGCACTTCCAAGAAGGAGGCAATAGCAACCTAAGAGGCAAAGGGGCGGAATGCCAATATTTGCCAAATGGAGGGTTTTCCCACGTGCGTAGGAAACCACGAGAGTGAACCTCAGAGTTGGATGTGGACCTAGAACATTCTCATTTCCCTTTAAGCTATTATGCTTGGCTCGCTGCTGAATGTTATTTGTATTATTGGTGCTTTTTAACTACTCTGAACTTTCATACTACAAAATATTCATTTGGCATTTTTCATGTATTCATATATACACATATATATCTATAAAATGTACATATATTCTTATATTTATATGTATATACATACATATTTGGGGTAATTGCATGCCATTTGCACAAGTTATTTGAAGGCAAAAAACAGGGCTTATGTTCCTTTGTGAAAGGATCTCATAGGGGCTTTACTTGTTTGTAGTTCTGTTGAATGACCCAGTTTGTGCCACCTTTTGGGGGAATAACTGGGGGCCACCAACAGCATCTTCCATCCTAAGAGTAATAAGGGCTCAGAAAACATAGTCCAAGTATCCACTTTAACTGAAGTTACTTGAATCCTAGTTTGAACAGTCAGTTTCTGGGAGTGAGTTAGTTGTTCGGTTTTGACAGTGAGTGGTGGGAATTTGGATTGCAAGGGTGTTTTGATTGCATCCAGAATTTTATTTATGGAGGTCACTGAGTAATAACATGGAGAGGTCATTGTCTTGGAAAGACAAATTTATTACTTACAGCTTTCAAGAGGAGGTGCATACTGCACCTTGCAAAAGCAGCCCTTTCTTTTGAACCACCTTATTTACGGACCTCAAAAGAGGCCCTATGCAGGCTCTGTGGGGAATGCTAGGATTGACCAGGGAAAGGACAAGACAACACGGGAGAAAGAAGCGTTACTGTGGCTTCTGTGGGGTGGGGGAAAGCAAAACAGAGAAAGGTAAATATCTTAGGATTGGGTTGTTTAGACAATTTGGGCAGGCTCTGGGGCTATCAGGGTGGTATCTAATTGTCTGATACCTGGTCCTATGGTGACTGAGGGCAGGAGACAGATTTGCTTATTGTACGTGAGTTAGATGAAGGAGGAAGTTGGGGGCATGAGCTCTGGATTGGTTGATTTGTGTATGAGAGTTGTGCTTGCTGGCAAGTTGTTTACCTCTCTAGGAACTAGCTAACCCTCAAAGGAGCAGTCTTTCCTCAGCCAGACAGGCCCTCAAGATATCAAAATATAATAAATGATAGAAAATAAAAACATGAGAAATCACAGAGCTACCTGGCCATTCTACTGTAGGAACTGGGAGAGAAAATTCTGAGAGCCCTTTCATCTATACCAGGCCTTCTCTGGTTCTTCCCAGCAACACTGTGAGGTGGCGGTGCCCCTCCCACCCCCCATTTTACAGATGAGGGCACTGGACTCTCTGTCCCAGGCCATCTTGTTGGCAACTGATGGATTAAGGATTTAGTCCAAATTCTGCCATTGCACCCTGGAGGTATAACAAACCTTAGAGAGTAGACAGTTTGCTCCATCTGCTGCTTGAGGCAGCACTGAAGTTGTTAAGGCGCTTGGAATGTGAATTGCTGTAATTAGGCCTCCGAGTTTAGCACCAGGCTGAGCAAAGGAGAGGAAAGGAAGTTCGTGTCTGGACTAGTGCTCACAGCTCCTGCACTTCCTTTATTTGGCTTGGGTGTCAGCTGAAAGGGTTGACTTTTTTCCCTTAAATTAAGCTTCCAGTTTGGACATACATCAAAATCTCAGGCAAGGCCTGAAATCCAGGGATTCTGCAGGTCTAGCGTGTTTGACGCTGCTGGAGGCTGCTTGAAGGCAGCAGGCAGGGCTGGGGGAGGGTGACAGGCTGTGCCTTCTAAAGTGTGGCCACAGCTGGACTCTCGAGCCAAGCCCTGTGGTGGAGAGAGGCCCCAGACAGGAGTCAGCACGTAGGGAGGTGTTTAGGCTGGGAGGGAGTGAGCATAGATTGAGTGTGTTTCGGTCCTTCCCACAAGGACAGTTCCTGCTCTTGCTGTGACACACGGTGACTTGATAGTGAGTAGTGAGAGTTTGGGTGGCAAGGCTGCTGGTGACACACCGGTGACTCAAAACTTCAGCATCCATCCTTTCAGAATGCCATGTTGAAAATATAACGTTTGTTTAAATAGTTGCCCAGAGGGTGCATTTAAATTCCAAACAGGATACCTTTGGGTGTATTGTGAGTGTCAGATGAGGCAGCCTGCTCTTTAGGAGCTAGAGAGGCCTCTTTATCCAGAGTAAAGTGATTTTAGGCCTGGGGCTCTGGAGTGACATGACTGGCTTTTGAACTTTGGCACTGTGATTTCCCAACTGTGACCTTGGGCTAATCACTTAAGAGCTAACCTTTGACCGCTGTTTTTTTTTTTTTTTTTTTGTCACCAGAAAGGAGCTTCATCTAAGTCCTTTGCATAACAGCTCATTTATTTGGTGAATGAGAAAACTGAGGCTCAGGGCAATTATGTAACATGCAAGGCCAGACACCTCTGTGAATGGCAGAAACTGTTCAAATCCATGCTGTCTTGCCCCCAGTCTATGGTCTGAACCTCTGTGCTCCACGATGGTACTTGTAGAGCTTTTGGTTCCTTTTCCATGACACGCAGGTTATCCTAATCCCTGTCACATGGGATTGAGATGCTCTGTAGAAAGAATTTGGCACATAAGTGCTTGGGTGTTTGCTCTTATTATTATTCATTGTAGGCTAGTGTGTCCCCTTTTCTTTTTTCTAGACTTTCCGTGTGCTCCTCCTCTGTGACCATCAGTAATTGGTGCAACAAGGGGCTTAGTCTCCAGATAAGTTAGAAAAGAAAAATATCCCAGAGCATGCCTAATTGTCAGGATTCCTCCTGACCCTGGTAATCGCTGATGGGGTCTCATCCATGTTGAGCCATCCATGTGAGCCATCCATGTTCTAATGCCAACTCAAGTCTGCCCGCCCCCTGCAGAGTTTCACCAGCCACACTCTGCACCCAACCTGAGGACTCACAGTCAATGGAATAAACCTAAAGCTGCCTGGGCAGCACAGAGAAGTCTGGGCAGACCCGGCTGTGAAGGCACAGAGACCGCCAGGAAAAGGGAGTTGTCACCCCTGTGAAGACACAGCGGCTTGGAAGCGGCAGGTTATTCTTCAAAGCCCTCCTGCGCAGCCGCAGCCCCGCCCCCTTCCTGGTGCCCTTTTATCTCAGACAGATGAGTTAGTCCAGCAGGGAGGAGGAGAGGCTGAGGGTTCCTCTAGGCTGGCTCCACTGTCAAAAGAGTCAGGAGGTGGAGCGGTTGTCCTGACTGATTTTCCAGGCTTGTTCTGGTAACCTAAAAGACATATTTCCTCTTTTTACCTCATCCCCACCTTTTTTTCCCCCTCAGTCACCCACACTGGGTGAAATAGATTTATGTCACTCAAGAGTTTCATGAGCTATAGGGGAAGATTCTTGTTATAAAACTGATGAAAAGGTACTGAGAGGGTGAAAAAAATCTCTATCTGTGAGGACTTTAAAATCTTTAAAACACCATTTTCTTTTTTTAAAATGCCTTATCTTTAAAAATTTATTTATTTATTTATTTATTTATTTATTTATTTATTTATTTCAATGTCTGCTTTCTTTTCTCAGGTGTAGTCCCTGTAGAATTTCCACCACCAGTTCTCCCGTGCACTGTCAGCATAGTCCTTTATGCTCTTCCCACCCACATTTTGATCCCTCTCCCTCCCCCTCCCCTGCAGAATGTCTCTGAATTATGGTTGTCTGTTTATTTTTGTTTTGTTATGTTGTGTTTCTTATTTTTATTGTTCCCCCCCCATTTGGTTCTCCTATATTCCTCCTGTAAGTGAAACCTTCCGATATTTTTCTTTTTCCTTCTGACTTATTTCACTGAGCATAATCCCTTCTAGTTCTAGCCATGTTGCTGCGAATGTCATTAGTTTATCTTTTTTGATTGCTGAATAGTATTCCATTGTGTATATATACCACAGCTTCTTGATCCAGTCATCTATTTTTGGGCATTTGGGTTGCTCTCAAGTCTTACCTATTATAAATAGTGCTGCAACACACACAGGGGTGCAGGTATTCTTTTGAATTAATGTTTCTGTGTCTTTTGGTTAGATCCCTAGAAATGGAATTGCTGGGTCATATGGTAGCTCCACTTTTAGTAGTCTGAGGAACCTCCAAACAACTTTCCATAGTGGTTGGACCAGTTTACATTCCCACCAGCAGTGTAGGAGAATTAATTCTTTTTTTACCATATCCTTGACAGCATTTTTTGTTGGTAGTTTTTTTAATATGTGCCATTCTTATTGGTGTAAGGTGGTATCTCAGTGTGGTTTTGATTTGCATTTCCCTGATTGTGAGGGATGTTGAATATTTTTTCATATGCCTGTTGGCCATTTGCATTTCCTCTTTGGAGAAGTGTCTTTTAAGTTCTTCTGCCCATTTTTTGACTGGGCTTAAACACCATTTTCTTAATTAAAGGACATATACACATATTCCTATTTTGAAAATGTAAATGAAATCATTCCCCTTTCTACTTTGGAGAAACAATCCTCTATCATTTTGAAGTAGATTTTGTTTTTTTTTCCCCCAAGTTTTTTTTAAATTTTATTTTTTTATTATTCATATCTTTTACATTATTGTGTATTCCCCATAGGTAACCCACCACCAATTCACCCATGAACCATTGCCATAGTCTCTTGTGCTCTTTTCTCCCCCTTTTTGAGCCCTTATCCTCCCTCCCCCTCGCTGAATATCACTTCTTATTTGGTTACCCTATGTTCCTGTTATAAGTGAAACTCTTTGATATTTTTCTCTTTCTTCTGGCTTATTTCACTAAGCATGATCCCTTCTAGCTTAATCCATGTTGCTGAGAATTGCATGTGTTTATCTTTTTTGAATGCTGAATAGTATTCCATTTGTATATGTGCCACATCTTCTTGATCCAATCATCTATTTTTGAGCATCTGTGTTGTTTCCAGCTATTGTAAACAATGCTGCAATAAACATTCTGCTGGTGGGAATGCAAACTGGTCTGACCATTTTGAAGTGGTTGTAAGCCCATAAAAAGTTATATTGTGGGGGCCTCCCTGGTGGCGCAATGGGTTAAGCACAGCACTATGAAGCTATCCAGAACCACTGCAGCATGAGTTCAATACCTGACCAGGGAGATTCCCAAATGGCACAGTAGACCTCTCTTGCCTAACCTGCTGCTACCCTCAGCAGTGTATTTCAGTAGATCTGCCTGTTCTGTTCCCCACTCTGCCTCTGGTGAATCCTCTCACCATTCTACACCTCTGGCCTACACCCCAGCTTGTATGTATAAATAAATAAATTTACAAAAAAAAGTTATATTGTGAATATTTTGTTTCACAATGTTGACACTATTCTGTGTTACAGAACACTGCTTTATTTACATGTTGTATTTTATCCTAAAAATCCTCTCTTGTCATTAACATTGTTTTTTTATAAACACACGGGCACTTAAGTGTTAGGTTAGGTAACTATTGGTGTCGCATGATTTGCAGCAAAGAGTGAGAGTATAGGATCAGGGGACTTTTGAGCAAATAATCCTCTTTCTCTTCAGTGGACACTTTCAGGAATGTGTATATAAAGCATATTTTCATGATAAAATTTTAGATTGACTTTGGAATTTCTGAGTATGGGAAGTCTGAGAAACAGAAAGGAATGGGTGAAGAAGGATTGATTGTACCCAATGAAGACTCTTGAGCACCCAGGGAAATGGGGATTAGGGGCTGGTGAGCTCATCCAGACAATTTTCCCAACTAACTGGGTTTAAGCTTATCTGTTGGTTCTGCAGATGAATGGGGAGAACTTGTGTAACCCAACATTTCCAGATCTCCTTTCGTGAAGCACATGTGGGGTGACAACTTCCCTGCTCCCTCGTGGTCCCTATAGCCATGTGGCAAGCTTTGACCAAAGAAGTGTGAGTGAGTGGATGTTTTCCATTTCAAGTGGAAGCTTTAAGATCCAGTGCATGGTTTCCCATGCTCTTGTGACTGGCAAGACTCCAAAGGGTATCAGACCCATCTAGGTCCCAGCGCAGGGATGACACAGACCAGAGCCTACAAGTGACCAGTAATGGACATTCTTCCTTTGAAGGAGAAGCAGAGTATGCTTGTGGTTCTTTGCAGGGGGCTGACATGATGCAGATAGGCACTCTGGGTAGTGGTGTTTGCTGCTATGAACTCACATACTTATTTAGAACAAAAGATGGAAGACACTGAACCTCAAAAGAGGCTAGAGCTGTGCTTCTCAACAGAACATATAATAGAGAAGAGGACCAGAGGGTAGCAGTGTAACCAGTGGCTGAGGCCAAAGTCCAGTATAGGTGGTGCCTCCTGGAGGAGGTTGCTGGTGAGGATAGATAGCCCCAGGAAAAATGCTAAAAAGTATCCCATTTTGGGGTGGAGACTCTGTTAAGAAATAAAAAGGACAGAAGAAGGAGACACCGAGAGGATTGAACTGGCAGGTTGTAGAGTTTTGGAGCTGCCCTCCTGTTCTGGATTGAGGGTTTTTGGATCTTCGGTGACTTGGGGCCAGGGACTTTGGCCCCCGCTGTGCCAATCTCTCAGAGAAAAAGTTTGAAGACTTTGCAAATAGCTGAGCAATGGAAACTGCTCCCAGCTTTGTTGCTGCTACTGCTGAGGAAAGAAAGTGAAGACCTGGAGTGGGCACCTTGCTAAAATGTGTGAGTGTAGCCATTTGTCGGGCCATTTGGCCTCAGTAGCTGCTATTTTGAGTGTTGCTAGCCTGGTGCTGTGCTGCGGCACCATGGCAGCGTGGGGAGCATCTCCTGTTGTGACTTGTGTTGTTCTCGTGTGTTGTCCTGGCCTAAAGTCTGGCTGCCGCGTGTCTGCGGAGACAGGAAGATGCCATCTTGGAAACATGGCCTATTGTTCAAGAGAGGAGTTCCAAGTCCTCAGCGGCGGGAAGATGCCGACTTAGCTGTTTTTTATTTGAGACTTAAAAGGACTGGACATTGCTTTGTGTGAGGTAAATGGCCATTTTTGGCTTCAGTAACTCTTTGTATTTCCCTAGTTTGTTAAATAAATCCCCTTGTTGTTGTTTACTGAGTCTGACTAGTCTTGCAAGTGTGTGTGCAGCTGAAGGACTAAGACAGTGACCGGTAAGTTATTTGGGCAGTGTTCTTGGCCAGTTTTAGTGCCCTTCCTGCCCGGAATCAGTAGGAGTCTTCTAAGAGCCAGGCCAGAGAATAGATACAATATTGGTCACAATGCTAACAATGTCTGTGACTGATCCACCAACGCTAGTAAGAAGACTTGCAAACATGTTATTAAAGAGACTGGTAAAGATGTCACAACACCTGGCTACAGTACAGGCTTGGCTCTACCTCAGGTTAAGGTCTCAGTAGCTCTCAATACTCAGAATGTAAAGATGTGGATTCCTGGGATAAAGGAAAAAGGAAGATGCCAGTAGTTGAGGGAAGAGTAACTCAGCATTTCAAAAACTATTTTGCCACAGTTCTCACTCCCCTCAACACATTCATCAGACCCCTTTACCAAAAGCCAAGTTCTTCTTCAGGGACTTTTTCTCAATATTTTGAAAAAAAATTTCCCACTCCAAAGCTATTCCATATGTGTAGAAAGGAGCTATCAGCTTGAGTACACATTCTTGCAATCGTGTTCCTATGGACGGGAGTGAGGAGACTAAAGGACAGAAAACCATATTTTCATGAATGCTTTCCTTGGAAACCTAGTAGAACTTTTTAGGAAACTCAGTTCTACAAACATGTTAGTTGCAGGTGAAGTTATGAAATGACCTATTTTGTACTTCAGTCTTCTCTGGGAAGCTCTGTCATCTTCCCCTCACTTCTAACCCCAGGTCCTCCCATTCTCTCTCCCTTAACACCCCATGTTCTTCTGTGCCCTCTTTTGGTGTGTGGTTCCTTTCTGCCCACCCAATGTCTGGACAGTGTCCTCCTGAGCTTGGACATTTCTTGAACCATCAATTTTACCTTGACTCTGGTCAAGGATTTGGGTCAATGCTGTTGAGTCCCTTCTTCAGGCTCATAACAATAATGACTAAATGTACCCTTGGTAATGTCCTACTTGCTCCCCACCTTCTTCAAGAAGTTACCTTGTTTCATTAAAAAAAACCCTTCTCCTTACCAACTAATGGGAAGCCGGAGTTGGAGCAGTCACTTCTCAAATTCCACTGATTCAGTGGTGTGAAGGAGCTAGTTCATATGAGCTCATGAGAACTGGTAGTTAGATATTCAGGAGTTTTCTGAGCTAGTTGCTAAACTGTTGGTACTTTGAAATTGGTCATAGTGGGAGATTTGTCCCATTGGAAATTAGCAAACACCACAAATCAGAGATTTTTTATTCTTCATAGTTAACTTAGCTACATGTCATTGCAACTAACTCTCCTCATTTGCTAGCCACAGGGTGGCAGGGGTGTAGAAATTAGAAGTTGAAATAGAGGAGCTCTTTACTTCCTGTGTAGACAAGAAGGCCTTTATAATTTTCCCGTTTGTCCTCATTAAATTTTATGATCCTTTTGATTACCTTTAATTTATGATTATGATCCTTCATGTATTTCTTATTTGAATAACCTCTTAATTGTTTTCTCCTGTATCTTGATTGGAATCTCCTTTGGGAAAGGTGATGTGTTTTATTATAAGAAATATTTCAGGAGTAACATATCACAGTTAAAATTAACATATGCAAAGGGAATTGTGGAATTCAAAGGACGACATGTTTTGGTTTTTTGAATGTTAATTGAGGCTGAAGGAAGCAACTAAAAGGTCAAAATGAGTCTGGGATACTTTTTTACTGAGCACCCAAAAAGAGCTCAGAGGCTGAGAGGTCCTATTTTTTAGACTCCTATAAAAATGGACAAAAACCTCATATATATAGATCAAACCACTTAAAAGAATGAGAGACTGAATTCCGGAGAGGCAGGTACTCCTTCTCTAGAATCTTGGCAGGAACATGAAAGTAATGACTTCTTGTAGGCTAACTCTTTGTCCGCCTGCCTCTTCCCCAGACCATAGTCTCCCTTAGGACAAAGACTGTCTTCCACGTTTGTCATCTCAACCCCTCATACAGTGCCAGGCATACAATGGTTGCATACACACACACAGACACACAGACACACAGACACACAGACACACAGACACACACACACATATATGTGTGTATATATATATATAGGCTTAAAGAAAGATTAGAATGAAAAGGCAAGAGACATAATGTCGTAATGAAGTTAGGGAGGTCTACTTTCATCCAGTGGTTCCGAGACTTTGAGTTTCACAGATTAGTACAGTTTTTTGAATCTTGAATTTAAGCATATGATGCCATTCTTATTTTGTCAAGTAGTGCCACTGAAAACAAGCTAACAGTTACTATTCCCTGGAATTAATATTTTATTAAAAAGAGAAATATTTTCCACTGAAAAATGAGGATGAATAATGGACAACTCTTTCCAAGAAAGGAGATGGCAAGTTTCTGTTGATTATTTATATTCATGGTTTCATTGATATCTATCTGTATGGGGTGTGTTTGTGTGTGTTTGTGTGTGTGTGTGTGTGTGTGTGTGTGTAAATATATATCCTTGCCATATATTCTTGTTTGATATTGGATAACTTGACTCTTGAGGATTTTCTGAGTCCAAAGAAAGTCTTTAGATGAGCCCTACTTACTAAGGCAGCAGAGAGGAAATCAGGCAATGGTCATAGGCACCATTTATTGATTGTGCACATGAAGTGTGGACTATGGAAGTTATTTGATGAGATGCATGTCTGAGACTGCACCTCTTTTTGAACATCTGAAAATCAGGACTGGTCTGGTTTTGGGGTTTCTGAGGGTACTGGGAGGTAGAAGGTATGGCTCTGCTTCTTACATACTCTTTGGGTTTATGTAGATAATGTAATTTTGGGTAATCCCAAATTTGAGGATTTCTCAAGGTCTTCAGGAGCAAGCATATTATAAAATAGCTGGAAGGGCAAACTTAGAACTCTGCAAGAATACCTTGGGCTGAATTCGGTCTCTACCCCATTATTCATAATGTGAGAGTTTAACTGGTTAATGTCTGTGAACTAAAAATAGACTAAATTCAAGAGATTTGGCTCAAACAGTTTTAGGAATGCAATGAATATATAGTTCAGCTGTTTTATTAAAGAGGAATATGTTCGTACACTTGTCAACCTATTTTGAGTTTCTTTGTCTGGGATCATTACTTCTCAAAACATTAGCAACAGACTTTTGGTGAGTTACCCATTCTGTGCAAAGATAAGTGGTAAATAATGTACATGATACAAAAAAGTAGAAGGTTTTTTTTTTAATTTTTAAAATTTTGATGCATACAAGCTGGGGTGCAGGCCAGAGGTGTGGGGTGGTGAGAGGATTCACCAGAGACAGTGGAGAGCAGAACAGGCAGATTGACTGAAGTACACTGCTGAGGGGAGCAGCAGGCGAGGCAGGAGAGGTCTGCCACGCCATGTGGGAATCTCCCCAGTTGGGCGTCAAACTCACGTTGCTGCTGCCTATGGCCCCACAGCGCAGGACTTTAACCTGCTGCACCACCGGGGAGGCCCAAAAGTAGAAGGTTTTATCCTTATAACCCCCTTGGATATTGAAGCTTTTGGTTTAGTGGGGGAATTAGGATGGGCAGATAATGTTTGAATTTCAAAATAATAAACAATAATCATCTCCAGAAATTAATATATGAAAATGGTAAGTTAAGAGTAGAAACAAGATCTATAAAATTCATTGGAAGTAGAGATTTCTAGAGGGAAGTTTTAGGAGAAAGTTTAAGGAGGAGATGAACATTCAGTTGGGCCTTGACAACTGGATAGCATTCCAAAGTCAGAGAAAGCATCCAAGGTAGGTTGGGGGATAGAGGTTAAAACAAGCTTGGGCCTGGCGAAAGATTTAGGGGGCAGTGGGACATCATGCTGAGATGGCTATGCAAGGGCTGCTGGTAAAGAATGTGGAATGCTGGGAAAGGGCAAAGGAGCAAAAGTTCTTAAAAAAACTGGGAGTCTCAAATGCTGTTTCCCCCCTTTTTAAAAACAGCATCATGAGAAATGGAAGGTATTCCAAGTTCTATAGACCCGGCACTGACGAGATGGTGCCCATGTCCTTCTGATACAAGGGTATGCACGCGGGTCACCAGCCCAGTCCCTGGAATGGAATGGATTAGCTTGAATTCTTAGGATGCTGAATTCATGCATGCTAGAGCTTGGGGCCTGGGTATAATTTCCTTTAGAGAGAGAAAATAGCTTTGAGTCTCCACTTGACTTGTTTATAAAAATGCTGGAGAATCATTTTCCAGACCATGGGTGGAAGAAGTCAGTATGTTTAGTAGTGATCCTATAAACAAATGAAGATGCTTTTTTGCAGTTGGAGCAGACTGAGTGAAATTATTTTTGTGATTTGAGGAAAGTGCTGATTTTGGTCTGTGTAAGGCAGAAACAGTTCATATCTTCTACGCCGACTTTCCCTCCCAAGGAGAATATTACTTCTCTTTACTGGAAATACTTAAAATCTTCTCATTTCAAACTCAATGTGAATGTCTAGTAATTGACACTGTGTAGCTGTGTGGCTCTCTTGGGAGTTCAGCTCCTCTTAAGTGTGAGGTACAGGAGGGAAAAGACAAAATGGAACAACAGCCTTCGTTTCTCTAGAGCACATTTCACGATTGCAGATTAGAATTGCACCTTGAAGAAACCTTTGTGATACTGAATCTTAAGTTTCTCATTAATATTATCTGCTAAGTGAAAATGATAGGCTTTTAAAAAAGATTTTTATTTATTTATTCGCACAAGAACTGGGGTGTAGGCCAGAGGTGTGGGGCGGTGAGAGGATTCACCAGAGACAGAGCGGGAAGCAGAACAAGCAGATCAGCTGAAGCACACTGCTGAGGGGAGCAGTGGATGAGAGAGGAGAGGTCTGCTGCGCCATGTGGGAATCTCCCTGGCCGGGTATTGAACTTGTGGTGCAGTGGCTCTGGATAGCTTTATAGTGCTGCACTTAACCCGATGAACCACCAGAGAGGCCCTGAAAACTATAGGCTTTTAAGCTTCATAGGTATTTAAAAAAATTACTATTTCCTTATTATTTAGAACAACAACAGGCATTTAAAATAATTAGAATGAATTGAAGCGGAGAATGAAGCCAAAGTGGTGTCACCCCAAAGTGGGGTGATCATTCAATGGCTGATCCTTTAAGACAGTAGCATTGTGTCCTCAGCCAGAGGGTGAATCTCCCTCACTGGCCTACATGTCAGGTAGTGATGGCCCAGTGGTCAAGAAAGACTTGACTTGATAAATAGATTGAAAGAAGGTTGTGGTGGGCAGGCAATTCTACCTGGTACCTGAAATTCTTCATGCCTAGCATAACACAATAATGTTTGATCTGGAACACTTGACATGCGAAAGAGAAACCCAACAAGGATGTATGGAGGATGGATAACGACAGCATGCCTGATGGATTTGAGCAACTCTTTCCTGAGAGACACAAGTGGAATGAATGGGCCAGAGGAGAGAGCCGATGGCCACCAGGTGCTCTTACAAAAGTTTCCAAGTAAATCTTGTATAAAATGTCCCCAATCTCTAGCCCCTCCCCGACTATTTCTCTTTAATAATGATTAAACGACTTAGCCAAATTTGCTATCGGATTCCTAAGAGTCAGTGCAGTAGGATAAAGGTGAAGTGGGTTCTGAAGTTGGGAGCCAGAGAGGGAAGTGTGTTACCTTGCTATTACATAGTGCAATATTCCAGACTCTCCTGGAATAGTCTTTTATTCTTGGCAATAAATATTTAGACTATTTGATAAGGCGCACATTTGTGATCTAGTAAAACTGAGTTACCGCATATAACCTAGAATAGGGAATAGGAGTCCATAAGATCTTTGGTTGCAAAAACTTAACAAATTCCCTCTGTCATTTAAGGGTGTTGGAAATGAAATAGTTTGTCTAACATTGTGGGAGAGAAAGGTGGGTTCACTTCTGGCAAACTTTGTGCTGTATTTAAGCCCAGAAGGGTACCGCAATAAGGAAAAGCAGCCTCCAGAAAAGAAGGCTGTGGAGCCTAAATAAAATCCAAGCATGAACAGGGGTGGTTAAGGAGATGGAGAGGAGTAGGGAGAGGCAGGGGCTGTATTTCTTTATTTTTTTTTATTGAGGTGACATTGGTTTTCAACATTGTATTTATTTTATGAGTAAGCTTCACACTTCTTCAAGTGTGCGTCACTCTACCACACCCACCGCCAAAGTATGAATTTACACCTTCACAGCCCAAGAGCCCCTCATCCCTGTGCTTCTATCCACTCGCTCTCTAAGTAGCATCAGTTCTGCTGTCAGAACTCAAGGCCTTGTTTTTGTTTTGTTTGGTCTGTTCCTTTGCTTTGTTTCTTTATATTCTACACAAGAGTGCAATCAACCAGTGTTTCTATTTTTCCACCAGACTTTGCTTAGCAGAATCACCTCCAAGTTCTATCCATGTAGTTGCAAATGTTCATCTTTTGGTTTTTTTTTTTTTTTTATATAGCTGACTAGTATTTTATTGTGTATGCAAACCACATCTTCCCGATGCACTCATCCCTCAATTGACACTTCGGGCATTGCTGTATCTTGGCTATTGTCAAGAGTACTGTAATAACAGTGTATATCTGTTCCATTATTGTTTTTATAATCTTCAGATAGACAGAAGTAAGACTGCTGGATCATATAATAGATCTACTTTAATTTTTAGAGTAACCTCTGTAGTTTTCATAGAGGCTGTACCAAAATACATTTCCAACATCTGTGTGTGAGGGTCCTTCCTCTCTACACCCTCATCAACTCTTGTTTCTAGTCTTTTTGATAGAGGCCCTTCTTACAACTGTGAGGTGATAGCTCATTGTGCTTTTGAGAGTGGATGCTGTGTTTCTGAAACAGAGTGAAAATATCAGCATTTCTCTGCTGAGAAACGTAAAGGTTGAAAGGATGCAATCATGAAAAGTTAAGTTCTGACTTTTGAAAGAAATATTTAGTATAAGTCCCACTCATATAATAATTATAGACTTGTTTTTCACTACTTGAGAACTGAGAGGATTTCTAAAGATATAAATTTATGTGTTATGTGTTGATGGTTGATAGACTTGACTGTGAAGGAGATGGGGCTATCTTAATTTTTTAAAGTTCTGCTCTGATTTTGCACATTTTCCTCAAAGAGGACAACTGGGTTCTTCCTTAAGATGCTTCTTAGGGTCTCAGCTGGCATCCTCACCCAGAGGAGCAACACTTCTGTTTTCATAGAAGAATTTTGTACATCTCTTAGGCATCTCCTGATCTCCCAGGACTGGATATGTAGGAGAGTCACAATCATGTTAACACTTCAGGGGAGTGATGAGGGCCAGTGCTACATTAGCAGCTGGCAGCTCATATCTTTTTACTAAAAAGTAGAATGAGAGGAGCCAGTTCCCTGCGGTTGGCAGAGGTGCCAGGGTATACTCTGGTTCATAGATTCCTGACAATGTCTGGTGACCCTGGTCACCAAGTTTACATTCTGTGGTGATGGAATAAATATGGAGACATAAAGTAAGAAAGAAAGAAAAAAATAAACACTGCATCCTATTAAATTAAGCCTCTCTTGTACACCAGTTCAGACATTTCTGTAAAGAAACCGATACAGCGGTATGTAAGAATGAGATTCTTTTATGTGTTTAACATGCAGCATTCAGGAAAAAAACAAGGACAATTTTGTCTCAGATTTTTAACTTCTTTCTCTAAAAATTATATGTAACATCATTTAGCCATCTGAATCAAGGATCCAGGTGCATTCCATGCAACAAATACATCTCCCCAAGTTATTTTATAAATGATAGAAGCACCTGAAATTCAATGTTACAGGACCTTATTAATGTAGATGAGTTGTTTAAGTGGAATCTCTAAGTCTCAGGAGAATGAGTACCCTGTTGCGTTCATCATGTTCTGATATCTAGCTTAGTGCCTGGTGGGGAATAGTTGCACAAACTGGATTATAAGTTAAGAAGTAATATAAGAATGGGTTGGCTATTTTTGCTATTTATAATTTTATGTACTAAGTAAAACTATTGGATTTTTATGTCTTTATGTGTCAATACTCATTACATACTTATTTAATGCCAAGACATTGCTCAACATGGCTTAGTTTGTTCCTTACAAAGAAAAGAAAGGTCCAACTAAGTAATTTTGGTGGAAATGAGCATCTGGGGAGATGGAATTGGATTCTTAATTGGAGGCTCTAAGAACATTCATGCTTGAATTCTTCTGGGGTGAGAGAATATCACCCTCCAGATCTTAAGGGTTCTTAAAAGGGAGGTATAGTATTTCAGAAACAACCCTTTCAAGCCTTAAAGCCTTTCATCAAAGGCTTTTAAAGCACTTTGCCTGTAACAGGGTCCATGTCTACCTCCTGCCCAGCTTACACACATGCCTCCCTTTGAGGTCAGTAGAGGCTAATAGCGCTGAGAAAACAAGCCAATGTGTGTACTGGAGGCTACAAACTAGCCATATTTCAGTCGTGTATATGAGTGTGCACCTGAGACTTCAAAGAAGTCACTGTAGGCTAAATCAAATCAAGCGTGAAGTCAAAAGAAAAGTGGCTGCCAGATGAAGGGACCTTAGTTCTCACAAAGCCCTCTCTGAATGGAATAGTCAGGTCTGGAAGGTAATGAGTCCTTCCTCATTGGAAATATTCAAGCTGAGGCTGATTGCTTGGTGGCAATATTGTGGTAAACAAGACCTGTACTCTAGATGGAAGACCCTGCTTCATGGTCCCTAAGAACCCCCATCCTTCCATGGAATTGGCCATCATGAATCTTCAATTTCCTTGGACCCTCACCCACCCACATTTTCCCTGTCACTTAAACTTAGTGAGAAAGAAACAAATGACTCCGCCTGACAATAGCCTCGCTAGAATAGAAAGGAATTGAAAAAGGAACTTCTGGGATAAGTTTTGGGAATAGAGCACATTTAGTGTTTTAAATGACGACCCTAAGCCTGGAAGGAATCTGAATCACCAATGATTCGGTTGAGTTTCCTATTCTGTGCTTGGCTTGTCAAGGCAGGACATGGCACTGGCAGATTTTTATCATGTTCAGTCAGTCATTGTCAGTGCTGAGTTTTCATGAGGATCTGTGTCTGAATGTGTTTGCTTCAGGGAAATAATTGTGATTGCTTAGTCTCGTGAGTGGCTCTCAAACCTTAGCATGCATCAGAATCACCTCCAGACTTGTTTAAAGACAGATTGCTGGGCCCCGCCCTCACATTTTCTGATTCAGTAGGTCTAGGCTGTGGCCAGAGAATTCACTATTTAAACAACTTTCCAGGTTTATTAGTTTTCTAATGCTGCTGTAACAAATTACCACAAATTTAATGACTTAAGACAGCATACACTTATTATTTTATAATTCAGGAGAACCAAAATACAAAATGGGTCTTGCTGGATTTTGGCAGGGTGGTGTGGAGACTCCAGAGGAGTCTTTCTAGGGGAGAGACACTCTAGGGGAGGATTTGTTTTCTGGCATTTTCAGGTACTAGAGGCCATCTGCATTCTCTGGCCCATGGTTTCTTCCATCTTCAAAACCAGCAATGACCAGTTGAGTCTGTCTCATGATGCCATTTCTCTGGTTCTTGCTCTCCTGCTTTCCTTTTCTCTGTTTAAGGATCTTTGTGATTTCATGGGGTGATTAGCCATTTAAATTTCATCTGCAAAGTTAATTACTCCTAGCCATCTAGCATGATCTGTTCACAAGTTCCAGGGATTGGGACATGAACATTTTGGGGGGCCATTATTCTGCTTATACCGGACCAAGTGATCTGATACTGCTGGCCTGTGGACTACACTTTCAGGACCTCTGTTTTTGTGATTGGAGGGACTTATTAGAAGTGGTATAGTTCTGGGGAGGATTGTTTATCAATAAAATTGGGCAGGAACATACACATCTAATGGGAAATTAACATTTTAAGTAGTTTAAGATTTTCTCAAACTTTTCTACAAATACCAGCTTATAAAACATTAATCTCTGGATCCTTCTGGACATTGAAATAGAAGGGCCATACAAAGGCCTATTTCCCATGACTTCAGTTCTCTGCCATCCCCCTTAGTCTATTTCACCCCTTTGACTGGTATTGTCTTTGCTGCTGTTGCGCTCATTACCCACCATATTTCCCTTCTTTCATCTATTGAAACCTTGTCACTTTTAGCATCCAGTTTGGAGATTTTGTCTCTCACTGTGCCTTTCCTAGTTGCTCTAGCAGAAAATTATCATTTTTCTAGTTTACTAGATACCCACATATAAAATAATTTATTCCCCCCCCCTCCGTGAATTGGGTAGTAACTCCATATTCATATGAGGAGTTTAAGGCAACAGCAAGTTTAGCAAGCTGCTCAAATTTACCCAACACTTATAGGTTTGGGGAGTCAGTTTCTACAATGAACTGAATATGTCCCCCAAATTCATGTTTGAAACCTAATCCTCAATGTGGTAGTATTTGGATGGGAACCTTTGGGAGGTGATTAGGTCATGAGGGTGGAACCCTCATGAATGGGATTAGTGCCCTCATAGAGGAGACCCTAGGAAATCATGTGGAACGTAGGGAGAGAATAGCCATTAGCCAAAAAGCAGGTCCCCACTAGACACTGAATCTGCAAGTGCCCTGATCTTGGACTTCCCAGCCTTTTGAACTATGAGAAATGTTTGCTCGTCTATGTTATTTCTGTCATAGCAGACTGAACAAACTCAGAATGCCCCTTGAGCTGTAACCTAGAATCCAAACTTGTCCAGCACTGCAAGGAAGGAGGGACATTTTAAGAGAACTCAAAGCTGGTGAATTCCAGGTTGGCTGAGCAAATCTCAGCCTCAAGTAAGCAAGGCTGCAACTTCTTCCAGCTCCTTTCTTGTCAGCCTATGTCAAAGGAAAATACTCTCTTGTAATGCTGCTCTTTATGGGGAGCATTTTTTAAAAAGTCTTGTAAATGGAAGTAGAATTCCTTGCTTGTGAATTTAACTTGTCACATATAAATGCTGTCATTATAATTATTATGTGCAATTGAGATGAGTTGCTGTCATTCACAGCTTCATTCCTGGGGTTTTAAAGAAAGAGACTATTGGAGAGATGAGAATCACAGATTTGGAGAAAGGTTTGTTAAAATCAATGTGTTTGGTTTAACAGCAATGTGTTTCCTGCAATCTGTAAACTCTGTGTACTGTAACACAGGTGGTATTTATTTTCTTTCACTGAAAAAAAATCTTGATTATCAGGTTTATGACTCTGACCTGAGCAAAGGTTATGTGATTAGACTAGCTCCAGTGGAGAGGGAAGAAGAGCCCCCAAACCTATAAAAATTTATAACCTTAGGGTAGCAATTTTGTAAAACAAGAGTATGAGTAGATGGTGATTCAACACCTGTCTTTTCTTCTTTTAGCAAATACATTTTTTACTGTTGGGTGGGCGAGAAGAATAAAAAGCAGATGGATATGGGATTAGACATACACCCTAATGCCTGCTTTTGTCTTTCCCTAGAAGCCCTCCTGTTCCCTCTGCCTTCATTTCCTGAGGACGTGGATGCATAGGCTGTGACCAGTGTTCACTTGATGACTGGGAAGCTTGTTGGGTCATTTCCGCTGAGTGGTCACGAGACAGTGCCCAGCCCAGCAGGTTTGTTCCTGAAGTGCATCTGTCATCAGAAAGGGAATTCCTCCTCATCGCAAATGAAGTGTGATTGCTTGTCAGGTAAGTGCCTGTGAGTCCTGGGTCCCTGCCAAGCTTGTGATGGTTTGGCTGTTGGGAGCATTCTGGGATGGAAGGGAACATTCATTTCATTGTGAACCCAAGGAAGGAAATTCACTGTAATGTGATTAATATGATTAATGTGATGAAAGATGCAACCACTTCACATTTTTAGTTTATGCCTTGAACATTCAGAGGAAATGTTAAATTAATTAATTAATATATCAAAATTCAAAAGAAACTCCTAATGTGCTCTACCATGTCCTGAAGCACTATTGAACATAAAACATGGTAAGTTCCCTCCTGAGTCTCAGCCTTCTTCATTTTTCACTGTCACCAAATCAAGATATTTCTAGAACAAGTGATCTAGTTTCAAGATCAGTGGGCAATAATGACTTTAGGAGGTGGTTGTGTTTGCTCTGCCATGATGATGTGATGATGAGAAAATAATAGCAATTAACATTTGTGGAGTGTTATTTATGCATTGCATTTAATCCTTAGAAGAATCTGATGAGGTAGGTCCTTTAATAAGCCTCATTTCACTGATGAGGAAATTGAGGTTTAGAAACGTTAACAAATTTGCCCAAGGTTACACAGCTCATGAGTTCTAGAATCGAGATTCAAACTAATTCTGACTCTAGAAACTGTCTTAATTTACTGTCTCTACGAATTATCAAAAATTGAAATAAATTCATTCATATTCTCTCTCCTCCCTCCTTTCCCTCCCTCCCTCCCTCCCTTCTCCCTCTCTGCCTCCCTCTCTCCTTCTTTTCCTCCCTCCCTTCCTCTCTCTTTTCAGACATCATTCTTTTTCATCTCTGTTAATTTCTTTGTATTATTTAATTCTTCAAAATAGAATAAGCACTAGCTATGTGTTAGGCATGATGTTAAGAATCAAGGATCAAAGATGATGAAGACTCAGATCTTATCTGAAGAGACTTGAAGGCATCATCACTTCTTTCTTCTTCTTCTTCTTCTTCTTCTTCTTCTTCTTCTTCTTCTTCTTCTTCTTCTTCTTCTTCCTCTTCCTCTTCCTCTTCCTCTTCCTCTTCCTCTTCCTCTTCTTCCTCTTCCTCTTCCTCTTCCTCTTCCTCTTCCTCTTCATCTTCACCTTCCTCCTCCACATCTTCCTCATCTTCAAAATCACTGGCAGAGAGAGCAGATGACCTGGGTAACTGTACCAAGACTACTTAATACTTTCTCTCTGGCTGAATGTTAACTGCTAAAGGTGGAAAAAGCTAGAAAGCAACTCTCCCCTTGTCAGGGCAATTCTAACAAGAGAAAGGCAGAACTGAAAAGAAATGGTGCTAAAAATACCAGCAAGATGTGAAGGATAGACCAATAGCTAGAGTCTTGAGAATAAGACAGTGTAAACCTCTGGCAGGTGAAAATGACATTTGGTCCATGATCACCCCGAGTGATAGTGATCTGTGTGCATGTGTCTGGGATATGTGTACACAAGAATGAGACTGTTGGTCAGAGCTCTTCAGATTAATTTGCTGGGAAAATTAAAGGAAGTTGTGTATGTGTGGGGGGTGGGGGGTTGGGGAGTGGGGTGGACTTTACTCGCCATTTCAAACTCTGGACCTGTTCCTGAAAAATCAAGGTAAGTTGTTCTTCTTTGAGCTATTTTTAGACGTTCACTTTGCTTTTAATATCAGCTGAATGACATGGATTATTTAAAATGCACAGTGCCCGGGGTGGCGGGGGGGGGGGCGCAGGGAGAGGGGTTAGAGAAACTCCTATGAAACCATCTGAGCTCCTGTGGCAGGACACAGCTCCCTTCTCCGGATGTTTTATTTCATTTATCTCAAATGGCCAGAATTTAATGAGAATTGAGTTCAGTCTCTGAGAGGTACTGTCAGATCCAGTGAAGTCATGCATGTAAAAGCACTTTCTAAATGGTTAAAAATAGTCATGAAATCACTTTAAGATCCTGACCTCCAAAGCCTTGCCCTTTCTGTTTGAATATTTTCTTAAAATAACCAGTTCTGAGCTAATTTTTAATCAGAAGACCTCTAAGGTGAGGGCTGACATGGGTTTTCTGCATTTGTAGGGTTCTGTTGTGTGGGACTGCCATGGGCCCTGTGCTCCCGGGGGCTTCTGCCAGTGAGCAGCAGTGTCCACCGGAGAAGCTGTGGTTCTCAGATGCTGTGCCAGTCAGTGTTCTCGAAAAAGCAGAATCAATAGGATATATGTATCGTGTGTGTGTGTGTGTGTGTGTATGTGTGTGTGTGGAGAGAGAGAGAGAGAGAGAGAGTGATAGCAAATCTGAAGCGGTGTGGCAGGCCAACTGCCTGGAAACCCAGGCAGGGTTTTATACTGCAATCTGGAGGCAGAATTCCTCCTTCTTCAGGAAACCTCAGTCTGCTCTTAAGCCCTTTAACCAATTGGATGAGGTCCACTGTCATTATAGAGGTCAACCTGCTTTACTTCAATGAATATGGAATCACATCTTAGAAATACTTCCACAACAACACCTAGACAATGCTTGACCAAACACGTGAGAATCAAAGCTTAGCCAGATTTATGCATAAAGTTAGACACTGCAGATATCCAGAGTCCAGGGGTCTCTGGGGATCATGTCTGGAACAAAAGTTTTCTCTAAGATCTCAAGTTCTTTGATTATCTAAGAACAGGGCTTATCTCAGAGCTCAAGTCAAACCCATGCTATGTGATTATAGGGACCTAGCCTGCTTGATTATGACCTCTCCCTTAAGTAATACAGATAGTATATCTGCCAGAAGCCAACCTTGTATTGGACAGTTCATCTTCTGGGGTCCTCAGTTCTTAAATAATCTGGGTGAGGCCAAGGCTTGTCTTGAATCCCATGATCTTGTGGAGGACTTAGTGATCATATTATATATACATATACATACATGCTTTATATATATATATATATATATATATATATATATAAGAACTGGGGTGTAAGCCAAAGGTATAGGGGTGAGATGATTCACCAGACACAGAGCATGGAGCAGAACAAGCAGAGTCACTGAAATAGACTGCTAAGGGGAGTAGCGTGCGAAACAGGAGCTGCACCATATATGGGTGAACTCCTTGGCCGGGGATAGCACTGAGACTTAACCCCTAGGCCATCAGGGAGGCCCACTGATCACCGATATTTAATGTCCTTTCAATGGAAGGATAATCCATCCCTACACCTGTTGAAACCGGGCATAGCCAGTGACTTATTTTGTCTTATGAAATATAAGCAGAAAGAATGTATCACCCCTGTGGCAGAAATTTTCAGAGCCAGAGCTTGGCTGGCAGCGTTTCTTCTTGTCTTTGCAAGCATGCAGTAAATGTCTGTTGAAAAAAGAAAAACGAAAGGAAAAGTCCCAATTAGGAGTAGCGACAGCCAAGGCCTCTTCCCAAAGTTTCCATTAAGTAGCTGTGACACAGTGATTTTGCTATCCTAGTGGCCACACATGGTTCTTAAGATTTCCTTCATTTCTAAAAGCCTGCACAGATACTGTGGATTGAAATGATTTGGGGGTGCTCACTGCAGCGCCATCCCTGCTGGCCCTTGGGTGCTTCATGGGGTAGCTAATAGACAAGTTATTTTAAGCTCTGCCCCTCCTACCAGGTTTTCTCTGGAAGCTGCGTTTCATGCTCTTTCTCAGACTTCCCCCCACAGAGATCAGGAAAAGGATCAGCAAATATAGATTCCTGCAGAGAGGGGCCTCATGACTCTTCCCTGAGCTCCGCAAGTGAGGGAATTGTTCCTACAAATTGCTGTCAAAATTTACTCTTGATGGGTGTTCTTTGCAGGCACTGTTTGGTGACCTCGGTGCCTGGAAGTGTCTCCTCAGAGGGAGAGGCTGCTGTCATGGGGAACTGACAGGCCTGGCTTGTGTCTAAAGCTTGGGGTGGGATGGGGTGGGCGTTGCTATCTCCAGTGGAACCAAGCGCTACCCCAGCCCTTAACCTGCGGTGATTTCTTAGCGTGACGTTTCCAATCAGAGTCTTGGCATTGCCTGGTGCCATGAGGCAGACGTGATGATACGTCTGCCCCCTGGGTATCCCACCGGGAAGTCTTCCGCGCAACGGAGGAAGAAAACTTCACACAATTCATCAGGTTAAAACCAGCTGTGGTGAAAGGAAGGGGACGGAGTGGAAGGGACACACACGCCCCAAAAGCCCCCAGTGCACTGTTCCTTTTCAGCTTCTCTTGTGCTCCCTGTGAGTCAGGTTGGAGTCCAGGGGCACAGTCTGCGCATGTGCGCCAGGGCTGCCCCTCCGTGGTGGGAGGTGTGTTACCTAAAACCAGGCGTTGACCTCAGGTCAGGAGCTCTTGAGTGTTTAATATCTCTGCTGTCCATGGCTAGCTGGGTGGCCTCCGAAATATTATTTCATGTCTCTGGGTTCTGATTTCCTCAATTATATGCTACCCTGTGACCCGGCTGTGACAGTTCACTACTTCAGAAAAATGTCAGGCTGAATGTTTTTTGTGTTCACCTGGGGGAACATAGGAGGGATTTCTTGCCTGGGGATAACCCTGTAACTGAGGGCCACAGTTGATCTCGTCAACTAGAGGCGTGATTATAACCATAGAAGGTTTCTCCTTCAAAAAATGAAAGTTATAAAATTTATATTCTGCCTGTTCAGAGGCAAATATAAATTGTAATGGCCAATGGTGTTAACGCTTTGTCATAATATTCTATTTTATTGATCTTAAATTCAAAAACTAAAAATAGTCTTACATAGCTTAAAGGTACATTATAGATTGTTAAACCCAACATACAGTTTATACACTAAGCAGGTAAGATGTGGAGAGAGAGTATTGGAACAGGTACCCTCAATTTGTTACAGAGCTGGGACTGCAAAGCAGGTCTTCAGAGTCATAAACAAAGGATTGTTCCCTCATTCCATGATGACCGTCTTGGAAAATGGAACTTACCTAAAAGAAAGGGACAAAAGAAAACAGTATTCTTGGTTTGAGTTTCAGAAACAGGATTTTGAGAATTAAATCACTTCTGGAACGTGTTATAGAGAACTTAATTTATGCTGGTTAGAAAGCACCTAAATCACTCTTAATGGTTCGGGGTTCTGGAGTCTGCTCAACCTGGTGGGCCTTCATGACAGAATGAAAACCAATGGTCTGTCTTCATCATAATTATAATGAGCAACAGTTAATTTTAGTTTAATTGCCACATGTGCAACTATGACAGAAAGTATATTGTCATTTGTCTATTTGAATTTTTATGGTGTGCCTATTATTGTCTAGTAATTGGTATTCAAAATGCACATATAATTTTTATGTATTTTTTATGGGTATATCTAATATAGTATGTTTATTCAGGTAAATGCAATATATTTTGTATAAAGATTCACTACTATGGAATATATAACAGATTAAATATTTGTGTAGACATAACTTTTTGAGGAATTCTTTTGCCAGAATTCCTCGTATTTTTTTATTTCCTCAGTTTTCATATTTTCTTTTTGGACTCACTGTTTCTTTATAGTATTAAAGTAGAATAAGTGAAGTCACATGTGATGGCACCCATTGTATACAGCACATTCTCAAGAACTCATTCACACCTGAATAGCCATAAGCAGCAGTCCTGGATTTCAAGTCCTGAAATCACTATCCACCTAATGACATCTTGCCTTCCTAACTATAAGCACAGCTTTAGGAGAAATATATCAGCCATTGATTGTTGAACTTGCAAACATATATATAGACAAAAAATAGCAGTTAGATCACAAAAATGAATCAAACTAATTGGTAATTTTCCCTTCTAGCATTGGGTAAGACTGAATCTCCAAGAAAGATAATTAGGTCTTTTCTGGTGCTTCCTTGGAATATATACTGTGATGTCCTGGTGTAGGATTCTTTCATTTCTCATTAACATGGAAAGAATTCTAAATGTATCTCAAGTTCTGGGTTATAATAGATTGCAATATAACAAGACTCCAGAGTAATTAACTTCACTATCATTTGGAAAATTAATTGGAAAAGAAACTAGAATTTTGCAGATTATGCTACTCAATAGTAATGCTATAAATATTTAAGCATAGTTAATAGTAATAGCACATATGTATATATCATCCTATCTCCAAGGAGCTCTAAGTGATTTACAAATTGTTTTTAAATCTACTTATAACTCCCAGTTTCTTTGGAAAGCAAGTAGGAACAGGTTCTATGAATATTGTTTAAAGACAGGAATTTGAGATTCATTGAGTGGCAAATCCAGACTCATCTGGTATATCCATGTCTGAATGAGACACTCTTGGCACCTATGTTCTCCTTGACTTGTTGTTTTATGTGAGGGCCTAGAGCCTTCCTTAAAATTTCGTCAACTTTCTTCCTTCTCACTTACATCCTAAACAGCATCACACTGCATTCTACTACATGACATTCAAGGCAAAATGGAATCTGTGCTGTTTTAGTGAGGGATTGAGACTTCCTTCTCTCCTCACAGGAAATTTTGCCAACAACCACAAACATATCGTTCTGGGTCAATCTCTTAAAATAGTTGGAGGAGAGCAAAGAATAAGTGTTTCACTGGATTTTAGAATTTTACCATTGAAAGGGAGATGGTGGGGTACAGTGGACAGAACACTTGTCTATGATTCTGGGCCCTGGGGTCTGGTCTTCAGGAGTATGGCCATTGGTAGAGATCATTGAGATGAGCTGGAACCATGAGACGCTTCCTCAGGAGAATGGGCTTGAAGAAATGAACCCGAATTACAATAGAAGGCATAAGCGGGCTCCTAGCACCAGGTTCTTTCTGTGAACTCAGTCCATCTCTCTTCTTCAGTCGCTAATGCAGACTTTAGGAAATTTAAAAATGCAAAGAGAGACCAAGTAACAATTACTATCATTCTGGAAGCTTTTTACACATATGTAGTCACTATTCCCTTCCATCCTATGACCTGGGTTTTAGCTGTGTGACCTTGGACAACTGACTTAACCACTCTAGGTCTCAGTTGCATCAAGTGTAAAAAGGGAGGAGTTTGACTAGATCTCGTGCTTTTTAAATTGCATCCTGTGAATCTCTAAAAATCATAGGATAGTCTTTAAAACTACTGAGAGCATCAGAAAGGAAGCTGTATAGGCAGGTTTTCTCAGGCTATGAGTCCTTTACCTCACTTTCAATCAGGAGTTTTGTTCTTTACCTGTGTTAGATGATGGTGAAAAGAGGATTAGTTTTGTACTTGTCAAGAGGGATTAGAAGAGATTGTATTTACCTTTCCACCTAAAACAAAGATATAATAAATGAAACAATAGTTTTCAAGACAGTGGGCATCAGAAACCATCCCAAATAGTCATCCAAAGGATTAGAAAGAATAATCTCTGGTGCCAATGCAAGGTCAGGAATAATGTCTGCTCTCACCAGCTAGACTGAAACACTGGATAGAACACTCAGAAAAACATTGTCATAGTGGTGGGAAATAATTAGCCTGAGACAAAATAGTACTCTGGTCCTGTCTAACAAGTTTTGAAAGAAAGAACAAAAAGGAACAAACTTTACTTGTAATTTAATTGTATCCCAGAATAAAGCTCAAAATTATTTGTAGAACTACTAAAATGCCCAACACCAAATAAAGTAAAATTCATAATGACTGGAATCCAGTAAAAAAATTACCAACAATGCAAAAGTAGAAAAACATAATCCATAATGAGGAGAAAAATAAAAACTAACATATATAATTGACACAGATGTTGGAATTAACAACAAGGACATTAAAACAATTATTATAACCATATTCCACATGTTCATAAAGTAGACCTATGGATGATATATATTTTTAAATTCTCACTGACTCTTCTAGACGGGGAAGTTGTAATGTCTGGAGTGGCAAATCCATTGGATGGGATTAATAGCAGGTTAGGCATTTCAGAAAAAAAGTTCAGTGAATTTTAAGACATGCTAATGAAAACTTAAAAATGAAACAGGTAGAGAAAAAAATAGAAAAAATACAGGGGTTCTGGTTCAAGATGGTGGCATCGAGGCCCTGAACTTACCACCGTCAATAAACACAACGAATCTGCAATTACATATGAAATAACTTATGTGGAAGAAAACCTGGGGATTGGTGAGAAGAGTGGCGCCTTCATTGAACACCCCGATGCCTTGATCCAGCTCAGTGCTGCAAGTCCCTGGGCCCTGGTATTGGGGTGTGATAAACACCCAGATAAATCAAAGAATTATAGACAATGGAGAACCTGTCCTCAAAGGACCTCCCACTGTGACTTCCACCAACCTCTGCAATATATCAGTGCATCAGAACTCTGTACTTTGGAAGTACCAGTCCGCTTCTTAGAATTCCAACCAGTTCCATGCTGGGCCCGCAATTGCTGCATGCTGCACCAAAAGCTGCGCTGGCCTGAATAGGCTTGCAGCTCCATCTACCTGCTGAGTATTGACAGCACTGAAACTGGGCTGGACCCACAGCAAACTCTGCTCAGTGCACCGAGCTGTGCACCCTGACTGAGCCCGGCCACAGTGACACTGCTGAGCCAGGTCGACAGCCCTGCATACCATGTTGCCCTGACTTATCAGGCTGGTGGGTACAGCCCACACTAGGAATGCACCTCAAGTGCCTAGTTCAGGTAGCCAGAGGGGTCTGTGATCCTGAACTCCACAGTACATCACCTCCGTACGACCTATATTTCAAGGCCAGAATAAGCAGTAGAGTTGCCTAGCACATAGAGGCAAACAGAGAGAATCAGGAAGTAAAGGAAGGCAGAGGAACAGGTCCCAAAGGGAAAGAGAAAGAGAAAGAGAAAGTCCCAGGAAAAGGCCTTTAAGAAATGGAAATAAGGGCCTCCCTGGTGGCGCAGCGGTTGAGCGCTGCGCTGTGGAGCTGTCGGCTCTCCTGCCTCACCCGCTGCTCCCCTCAGCAGTGTATTTCTGATCTGCCTGTTCTGCTCCTCACTTTGTCTCTGGTGAACTCTCTCGCCGCCCCACACCTCTGGCCTGTACCCAAGCTTGTATGTATAAATAAATTTAAAAAAAAGATTAAAAAAAAAAGAAATGGAAATAAGCAAACTATTTAATGCAGAGTTAAAATTAACTGTTATAAAGACACTCAACAAACTTGGGAGAAGAATAGATGAACTAAAAAATTTTACAAAGATCCACACAAGTTATAGAGCTGAAGAATACAATACTAGTACTAAAAATTAAGAGGAGTCCAACAGAAAATGAAATGAAGCAGAAGAGAAGATAAATGAGCTGGAAGACAAAGCAATTAACACTGACCCAAACAGAATAGCAAAATGAGAAAAGAATAAAAAAGAGTGAAGATAACTTAAGAGACCGCTGAAACAACATCAAGAAGAACAACATTTATATTATTATTTATATGAGACGAGAGAGAGAAAAAACAGAAAAGTTATTTGAGGAAATAGTGGCTGAAAACATACCCATTGTAATGGAGGGAATAAACATCTGTCAGGTAGGAAGCCTGTAGAGTTTCAAATTAGAGGAACCCAAAGGGACCCATACCAAGACACATTATAATTAAAATAGCAAAGTTAAAGCTAAAGAAGAACTTAAAATCAGCAAGAGAAAAACAACTTGTCACATACAAAGGAGAAACAAAATGACTCTCAGCAGACTTAGGGACAGAAAAGTTACAGGCTAGAAGACAGTGGCAAGATACTCTAAGTCCTGAAAAGAAGAAATTTCCAACCAAGAATTTGTATCTGGTAAGGTTAATGTTCAGGACTGAAAGAGAGATTAGGCGTTTCCCAGACAAACAAAAACTAAAAGAATTCATCAGAACTAAACCAACCTTGCAAGAAATGTAATGAGACAATTTCAAGAGTAAACACACACACACACACACACACACACACACACACACACGCACACACATGCACACACACACGTAGCACAAAGACCAGAAAGGGAGAATGGAAGTATGCTATTGTTAAGGTTCTTGTTCAAAAAGTGGTATGAGATCATTGAAAGGTAGACTGTGATAACCTGAAGATACATACTATATCACTAAAATAACACTAAAATCTTAATCACTAAAATAACAAAACAGAGAATTAGAACTAAAATGCCAATAAAGGAGTTGAAATGATATAGAAAAATAAAATATAGGGCCTCCCTGGTGGCGCAGCGATTAATCGCTGTGCTGTGGAGCTGTTGGCAGCGGTGACGCGAGTTCGACACCCGACCAGGGAGAATCCCACATGGCGCGGCAGACCTCTCCTGCCTCGCCCGCTGCTCCCCTCAGCAGTGTATTTCTGATCTGCCTGTTTGCTACCCGCTCTGTCGCTGGTGAACCCTCTCGCCGCCCCACGCCTCTGGCCTGTACCCCAGCTTGTATGTATAAATAAATAAATCTTTAAAAAAAAAAAAGAAAAATAAAATATAAAAAGAAAAGGAAATCATTAAAAATAATTAATGCAAGTCAGAAAAAATAGTGAATAAATAGTGATATAGCTTTACAATGCAATACTATTCAGCAATACAGGAGTAAACTATTGACACATGTAAAAATGTGAGTGAATCTCAGAATAATTTTACTGAGTGAAAGGCCAGAGGAAAAAAGTGTGTATACTTTCTAATTCCATTTAAAATTCTAAAAATGCAAATTAATCAACAGAGACAGAAACCAGATTAGTGGTTACCTGGGGATAGAAGAATGAGGCAGGCAGGAGTGGGAAGGGAGAATTGTAGAGAGACATAAGGAAATTTTGGGGACTGCTGGATATGCCTTGATTGTTATAATGGTTTCACAGGTGTATACATATGTTAAACTTATCCTGCAATGGTGGATGTGGTTCCCAGGGTATTTTTAATCACGAGGTTGGAGTTTTCAAGGTCTGGCAAGAAGTCCCCTGGCGCAACTGATGGAGTGATTAGTGGGGATTTTGCAGCAGAAGCCATCAGGGATTCAGGTCCATCGGTCACCTGTGCGCTCCCTCGTGTCTGCCTGTTCCACTTCCAGGTAAAGGGCGGCCAGTATATTTGTCCCCGTAGGCAGGAGCTGTCAGTGAGACAAGGCTAGGTGGGGTCTTTGGTGGCTGCGACACCGAGGGGAAAAAAGTGAGTCTCCACGTCAGGAAGTGACTGAAGCCTTGCCCTGTGAGAGAGCACATTCTTTAACTCATCTAATTCACAGGAGACAGCCTAGAGGTCATACTGCCCAGAACAGCACATCTTGTTCTTTCCTATAGCAGGCTGAAGATACAGTTTGAAATGAAAGGAATGGAAAAAAGTATAAAAAGGAAAATGCTAACCAGAATAGAGCAAATTTGGCAATACTACTATCAGAGAAAAGAAAATTCAAGGTAGATATTTTTAAAATTGCCAAAGAGGAATGTTTAAGAGTAATGGAAGGGCTTATCCATCAAGCACACCTTTATGACCTTGACAATGTAGACTTTGCCATAGAATTTTTAGAAATCAATAGATCAAATAGACTAAAAATAAGTAAGAATATAAAAATTTGAACAACACAATGAGAACACACACATATATAGCCAATGAATAACATTCATTTGTTTCCAAAAACACAGAAAACATTCAGAAGAAAACTGATCTGTATTAGAAAATGTTAGCAAATGAAAAAAAAAACCCCACATCGGCCATATTTACTGATCATAATGCTTTAAATTAGAAATTGAGGAGGAAAAGTGCTCAAAAAACCTCAAACCAAAAACCAACTATACTCCTTAAAATTAAAAACTATAATCCTTGAAGTTAAAAAACAAAAAGCCCACTTCTTTGTAACCCTTGGGTTAAAGCAGAAGTAAAAAACTAGAAATGCATTACAACAAAAGTACGATATGTTAAAACCAATGATATGGACAATACTAGAGGAGTATTTATCATAATCATACTTATTAGGAAAAACAAGAAAGGAAAAAAACGAATGAACTAATCTTTGAAATCAAGAAATAGTTATATATGAGAAAAATAAACTCAAAAATGTAGAGTGAAGGAATTAATAGATGAAAGTAGAAATTACACAGAAATGAAAAACTAGTCAGACATTAGTAGAATCACTCTGTAACCCCAAAAGCTGATTCTCTGCAAAGACCTGTGCCTTCTGGTCTCGTATTCCAGGTCTTCTCCTGGGGTCTACTGTTGCTTCTTCTGCCCCATCCGTTACTCACGGGCACTATCAACGAAACTCCTGGACACCCCATTATGCCTCTACTTGGAGACCCTGAATACTGAACTTAATATGCTTATGACATCCAGCACTTATCAGTTTATTATACTGAAATCTACACATGACATTCTAGAACATTTACATACAAACTGTGACTGAATACACTATAGATTGTGTGCAAACCCCAGCAATCTGTACTCTTTACTGAATATGCTATCTAAAATCTGGTACTTATAAATCTACGAGTTTCTTTCTTAGGCAAGATATTCTTTTGTGCACAAGGCCCGAGGGAGGAATGTGTGTTTCAGAATCTCAAAAGCGCTGCCCGCGCTGCCCGTGTGGCCTAAGTGTGTAGGTGAGGTGGGTGCTCCTGGTTTTCTTTTGAGGTTGTGGGTTTTGCTACTTCTTTCACTTCATACTCTATAAAATGACCCTAAGAGGGCCTCCTTGGTGGCACAATGGGCTAAGTCTCAGCACTATGAAGCTATCCGCAGCCACTGCCGCACAAGTTCGATCCCAAGCCAGGGAGCTTCCCACATGGCACAGCAGACCTCTCCTGACTTGCCCACTGCTCCCCTCTGCAGTGTACTTCAGTAGATCCACCTGTTCTGCTCCCCACTGTCTCTGGTGAATTCTCTCACCGCCCCACACCTCTGGCCTATACCCCAGTTCTTGTATACATAAATAAATAAATCTAAATAAAAATAAAATGACCCTAAGAAAATCTGAGAAGGTCACTATGGTATATGTTGTCACATCCCCAGTCCTTCAGAACCATTAAAGAATCTGGTACTTTTGACTTTGGATCCCACCGAACTGGGGTGAGACCCTAAATTCTAGCCACTCCTTCCCCATCAATTTCCTCGTCCCTCACCCCATGACCTTGTATCCCTACTGTATCTTAGAGGCTGACAGCTAATTAGATAAGATGATTTGAATTTAGAGTTCCTGGATCTTAATGGAGTCTGAGAAATCATCATTTTCGTTCCATCCAAAGTCTCTACACGCATGCTCCCAGCAGGGCTTTCTCACTTCATCTTTTGAATACCCTGCCAGCCAAATGGTTTTTGTTAAACTTGACATCTTGCAGTGTTTGTGCCTGAAACAGACGGCTGGTATGCCTCTCCTCCCATTCCTGGTGCTGTTCCTTGGAGGTGTGTTTTCCCAGCGGGAACCACAGAGACAAAGTGCAAGGTTTGGTTTGCTACTGGCTGTATGTGACAGGAGCATAAACGCGATGGCCTAACAAAAGGATTTGCTGAACTCCCAAGCACTGGCAAGTTCAGAGGCAGAGAGTCAGGCAGGTCAACTCCTCAAAGACATGTCACGGTCAGGTTCTTCACCTGGGCACATGGCCTCTTTGAACTAGATGGGAGGTTTGCTAGTACAGAAGGTGGTAAGAAAAGAGTTGAAATTAGCACATAACAGATCCTCCAGTGATGTCATCTTGTTCAATATCATTTTGTTATAAAGTTGGTGAGAACAAAAAAATCCATCCCTAGCCCAGGCATTTGCACTTTCTCTCCAAGTCTATGTATGTTTTCTCTAGGTACTCAGCTTTCTTCCCACAACCCAAAGAGGTGCACTTATGTTCCTTGGCGTGTCCCAGTCTGTGTGAGTGGGGGTGGGTGTGAGTGTGCGTGGTGATAGAAGGACACCCTAGCCAGGTTCCTCTTCACATCTATGTGTGCTACAATGGAGAACATCAGACTTTCTGTAGAGAACAGCTATGTATTCCTTGTCTCCAGGCTCTTGTCTCTTCAAGGCATAACTGTTCATTTATCTTAGCTGGCGGTGCCCCCAGGCTGTAGAAGGGCAAGACACCATCTTTAAAAACTCTGCAAAATAAAAGAAATACCTTGGCAAATCCAGAAAGCTTTAGCAGTTGGCTGAGGTCAAATTATTTAAATGAACATCAGCTTCTCCATCATGAAGAAGAACCTCCAACTGAAAATTAAATCAGTCTAATAATAACCATTTGTTTCTCCCTCTGCACACGCTAGTTGGCAAAGCTGCCGTCTGCTTCCAACCAGTACATTTTCTTCATTTCTGGTTGCATTCTTGTCATCCCAGTTCAATATAGAGAATTTTTTCTCCTGGCGCTAATTAGTTTCAGCTGATATTTATTCAGCATCAAACTTTTGGGAGATAAACACAAGTAGAATGGCCAGTTGGTGTGATGGAGTCTTTTTTTTTTCTCTGTAGATTTATGCCATCCCTCTTGTTTTCTTTTTCTACTTTCTTCCAAAGAAGATGATGAGGAAAAGTAAACTCAAATCTTATGAAATCTATTAGCATAAGAGGAGAAACGCTTTGCAGGGAAAATAAGAGGAAAAAAAATCATTTGCCACCCCCAGGGGCAATTTATGAAGGAAATATATGGCTTTATTGCTATTGCAGGAAAATGTTAAAGGGATGGAAAAAGTCCTGCCTTGGCAAAATGGACCCATTTTGCAGCCGACTCCTGGAGGTTCCTTCATCGGGGAACTGAAAAGTTGTCAGTGTTAATAAAAAGAAGTTTTTGATAATGGTCTTGGTGTGCTGTGTGCAAACACATGCTATTCCCAGTGATTGGTTAACAAGAGACTATAATATGGAATGCATTATACAGAAGAGCCAAAAATAACATCTGTCTCACAAACAAGGGGAACGATCTCTTTTCATATCTCTTCTTATTTGACAGCATCTTTTTTTTCTTTACTGCAAAATTATAGTTTTGTAGAATTTACAGAAATAACATTTAAACATCACATGTGATTGTAGACTCAAATGGGATCTACTTAATAAAACACACAAACAATTAGAGAAGTTTGTTGAAATCCCTTCTGAAACCCCAGACAGTTCGGGTAGGCTGAGCGGAGTTGCTGCCTTCCCAGTCTCTCTCATTTCGGAAGCAGACTGGAGGAAATCACCGCTGCCCACATCGTGTGTACGGATCAGCCTTACCTAGCAGTGCAGATGTTTTTGAACTTCAAGCTACTGCTACTGCTCAGGCGGATTTCTCATTTCTAGAATGAAAATTATATTCACCAGAGATGAAAGTTCAGTGGACACAGCAGTTAAGCACATTTGGCAGCTTGTTCCAGAGATCTTCTTAGGGAAGAAAGAATCATTAGGAGAGAAACCTCAGTTTTCTGTTTTTAATGTTATATAGTAGATAAATTTGCCCATTTCAGCAATAAGCTAAGCCCACCTACTAACATTTTTTACACTTCCAAATAAACAAAACCCTCGTTGAGTCCCAAATGAACTTAAGGAAGTAGCTATTTTGGCAAATGTCTCATGTTATTTTCATTAGGATTTGTCTTGTTTTGGATCTTCTTTTGTTCTTCAGATGTTTTGATCAGATGGCACCTGTATTTCAGAAGGAGCTGGGACTCCCAGCAGTTATGGCTAACCTTGATGAACTACCCACCTTCAGTTATAATAACCTTCAGCCAGTTATAATAACCTTCCTCTTGGTGGCTCGCTCTACAAGCAGGCTGGTGCTCCTCTGGGACTGCCCACCAGGGTCTTGGCTTCTCTCCATGTGGGCTCTTTTGATTGGGCTTCCTCACACCATGGTGGTTAAGTTCCTGGAGCAAATGTTCCAAAGACATGGGCAGAAGCTGTAAAACTTCTAATAAACTAGCTTCTAAAGTCCCAGGTAGTGGACTCCCAGGTAGTGGCGTAGGGGTTAAGTCTCAGCGCTATCCAGCTATCACCATACACTGCGACCTGAGTTCGATCCCCATCCAGGGAGCTGACCCACATGGTGCAGCAGACCTCTCCTGTCTCACCTGCTGCTCCCCTCAGCAGTGTATTTACGTAGATCTGTCCGTTCTGCTCCCCGCTCTGTCTCTGGTAGTTCCTTTCATCCCCTGCACATTTGGCCTACACCCCAGTTCTTGTATAAATAAATAAAGAAAAACAAATCTTCAAAAAAAAGTCCCAGATACCACTTCTTCTTTGTGGTTACTTTTCTTTTTTTGTGGGTGTTTTTTTTCATATATATGTCCCAGTGACTGGTGTATAGGTTGCTGGGTATCCCTCATGCGGCGGTAGCTAAATGAGTATGCTGTCTTCAGCACCGAGTCTGTGTGATTCTCACCTGGGCTCCCCTGCTTGCCCTGGTATTGTAAAACGAGAAAAAAATCATGGTATAAATCATGAATAAACAGGCTAAACTACAGAGGACTCTATTAATAGGATTGGGCTTTAGGGAACAGGTTAACATGAGACCAAGAGAAGAAAGGTCAAGGTAGTCTTTGGCTCTGATTAAGTTTGCAAAGATAAGATTGATCCAACTCCACTTGGAAACTGTGCATGGGAAGAGTGAGCAGTATTCAGAGATGAGGTAGCCGCTCCGCTGGTGGGAATCTTCCCAAAATAACGCTTTCACTGGGCTGCCCTGGCTTAAAACATATGATGGTTTTCTGCTCCCATGTCTGACTTTTAAGGTTCCCTATAAATGAACTCCACTATGCTTCCCACAACTCCCCAACATTCTTGGTTTAAGCCAGCACCATCTTTTCAAGGACCTCTTATAAAACTCTCTCACGCTTCCTTGCCTTTTCTTTTTCTGATCCCCCATCTGAAAATCACAGTCTGACTCTTCCACCTACTCAAAGCACACTCCTTCAAGAAGCTCTCCTTCTTCCAGTGCTTCTTCCAAACACTCTCTCACCAAGGAGCAGGTCATCTTGGAACTCTGGTAGTCCTAAGGTCAGTGTAAGTATAGCTCCAACTGTTCTCCACTCCCTGTTTCCCTAGCCCCTCTTTCTCAGTCCTGAATGTTCCTCTGGGTCTTCTCATTTTCTGTCCCAACCCAAACAGCATAATAAGAAACACCAATGCAGGTGTTAGGTTATACAACAGACTTATAATACTATCTTTCTCAGGGAGATTTGCCTTGTAACTTGTGATTTCACCCTTATTTAACCTACATCAAATCACTGTATATCTATGGAGAGTCAGCTCTATGCCAAACTGGATGTGGGGTGTGTAAGTGTCAAAGCAGGTTTAGAGGTGATTGCCTCCAAGGAAGTTAAAACTTAGTTGGAAAGAGGGCTCTAATATACATCAGAAACAATAAAGTACAAATTCTATGCTAAATGATTGGCGTTGAACATAAGGTGTCTCAGGGAGGTGGATTCTGCCAGCGAAATGTAAGGTGGGGCTGAAGTCCACTTTTCTGGTGCTATGTGGGCTCCTCAGGGTGCTTAATGAAGACCCCCCAATTCTGCTGTATGGTCTGAGTGATGGTGAGGTCCTGGGCAGCTGTGACCCAGGGAGATGTGGAGCATGGTGGTGGATGGGAAGACCAGTGGAAATCCTCACTCTTACAGTCAGGTGTGATCAGTTGATCGAAGACTTTATAAAAGAAGTGTGAGGACATGCTTGCTTTTAGTTAAGCAGCTGGGGCTTTCAAGTTTCCAAGGTTCTTCTCCAAGCGCCACTGCTGGTGTTTGGAGCAAAAAGTTCTCTTGATTTTCAGAGAGTGACAATCCAGATTTGAGCCATTCTCAGAAACTTCCAGAAAGCCTACCTTTCATTCAGCTCTTTAGAGGGAAGCAGAGTATTTTGTGGTAGGTCAGGAAATGAGCAAAGAAATAGTCAGATAGAGAATGGAAATAAGAGAAAACAGAGCTACAGAAAATGGGAGAGAGCTAATAAGCAGGGAGGCATGTGGCATACATTTAAAAGAGACAAGTTTCCTATCTTTTAAAACAATTTCTACCAACTTTCATGTACACAGAGAGACCACACAGTGTTTGTCATAAAATTCAACTAGGATTTATTTCTGGATGTCTCCCACTCCCTCCTATTCCCATGTACCCCACCCTCTCAAAGAAACTAAAAGGGAAGTGCATGGGGGAGGGGAGCGGTGGTGGTGGTAGGCTAAGTGACTGCAGAAGAATACCACTAGCTTAAAGTGGGGCTGGAACTGCCATTTAATTCTAGGCCAGGCTTGCTGCCAAGTCCCACAGAAAGCAAATGCACACTCAGTGCTTCAGCCACAAATTAACACTGAAAGAGGGCCCATTAGTGATTTGCAAATCATTATTCCTGTTGGTGCAATTACCTCATCTGGGACTAGGTAGAGGTAATTTTAAGGGGGCTCGTTTTATATCATTAGCTAACTGCTAATTCTTTTCTTCCTTCCTTTCTCCCTTCCTTCCTTCCTCCCTTCCTCCCTCTCTCTCTCTCTCCCTCCCTCCTTCCCTCCCTTCTTTCCTCCATTCCTTCCTTCCTCCCTTCCTTCCTCCCTCTCTCCCTCCTTTTCCTCCTTCCTTCCTTCCCTCCCTTTTTCCATCCCTCCCCTCACTCTTGCTTTGTGCTAGTCTAGGACTCTGTGTCTGCTTTTCCAAATGTATTGTTAGCTTCTCCAAATTTTGGTTCTTTTCTTCTGCACATAGCTTAGGGGAACTTTCCCCTCCCCCTTTACTATTAGGTACAACCATATTGTTGAAAAACGGCTAAGGCCCCTGAGTAGATCCTGTACTACCTGTATAAACCTGACTCGTAAGAAAACTTCTCACATGAAATCATCTGTGCTATTTCCCCTTCTGTTTGACTGGAATGGAGATGATGCCCAGTGAAATTTTGTAATTTTGTTATAATCTTCTTATTTAGTATTAAGCTATACTGGGTAATACTGGACTAGTAAAAGGAGTAGGGTAGTATTTCCTCCTCTCTGTTTTCTAAAAGAGTTTTTGTGAGACTGGAATTATTTCTTCCATAAATATTTGATGGAATTCAACAGTGAATCCATCTGGGTCTGGAGTTTAGTTTGTGGGAAGGTTTTAAATAATAAATTCAATTTATTTAATAGCTATAGGGCTAGTGAACTGTTTTACTTCTTTTTGCAGTAGTATTAGCAAGGTGTAGTTTTCAAGAATTTGTTCATTTCATCTAAGTGGTGGAATTTGTTGGCATAAAGTTTTTGTAATGTTTATTTATTACCCTTTTGATGTTTGTAGAATCTGTGGTGATAAGCCCCTTCTTTCATTCCTGATATTGGCAATTGGCAATAGTTACTGTAACTATGAAATCCAAATGTTGAAGCTGCTGGAGCTACAAGAGGGAGTGAGCCCAGGTCCTTTGGAGGAGAGTGGTTGACCGATCAGAAACTCCTGCATCCTATTGTTGCATGAGCAAGAAATAAACTTTTACATTATTGATAAATCCTTGAGATTTGGGGCATGTTAGTTTGTTACAGCAACTAGAATTACCTTGCCTGTTGCAGCTGACATTGGCTTTCATGTTTATGTTCCCTGCTGTGCTGTGCCCTTGGAGGATAAGCATCTGCCCTTGGTGTTTGTTCCAATACTTTGCACAACACTTGGTGAGTATTAGGTTCTCAATAAATGTCCTTGAATATAAATGAGTGACTGACATGGTTCCTATGTGGAAACCTAGAGGTTTTCTTTCCCTGGGATGTGTGATTAATTTCAAGCTAGTGTTCTTAAGAACGCTCAATATTGCTTTATCATTTTCTCCCCCTGCTCACTTTCTCTGTTTCCCCTCTCTTCTCGCTGTTTTCTATGTCCTGCCTTTACTCAGAACCATACCTGTGGGTCACATCAGAGGCCTCTTATAGACATAAAACCTCTTCAATCAGATCCCACTAAAAGGGGATTCAGAATAAAACAGACATGGGCTAGGTTTATGTTTACTTTTGCTTTTTAACCAAATATACCAATAAAAAACTAATCCCACCATATATTGCACTCACAACCTTATGCAAATGAATATATAAAAATGGATCCCAAGGTTGAACATTGAGATTACTTGTCAGAACAAACTCTTAGAGAATCTTTTCAGTAACATCAGTTAAGTGAATTTACATATAAAAGGTAGACTAATTAAAAATTATACTTAGTAAAGGTAGACAGCAGGTTCATGGCTGGGAAAAATCTATTTTTCTATATCTTAATATATGTTCCTATAAAAATGCAATAACAAATGTGTTGTATATCAGACTGTTACCAAATTGAACTCATCTGAAACAAGAAACATTGATAAGAGACTCCCTGAAGAGTAGCTGACTGAGGCTGGGCCCTCCTGCGGGACTCTTTCTGGTTCATCCTGGTGCGAATGGAACCTTCCAACACATACATTTTGCTGGGTTCTAGGTAAACTTCTGAGTGTTTTTCAAAAACTAACAAATACTTAGAGCAAAATTTCATTTCAGTGGTGGTTTTTCTTGATACTTGCTAGCACATTTACTGTTCTATTTAAAGTGAATAAGTGCTATACTAATTCTAAGAATATGTCTGCTCTTTGTCTTCACTAATCTATGCAAAAGAATTTCAGCACTGTCCCTTTTCATGTTTCACATATATATCCGTCCTTGGAAAAGCATGTAGGCCTCCTTCAATATACCCAGCGATATAGATTCTAGAAAAGCTCATTGGAAAGCAAACATCTTTTCATTCATATCTAGAGATTTATTCATCTGTAGAAAATCATCCAAAAGATAGTGTTGAAAAATTCGGGCAGAAGGTGCGCCCCTTGAAAGGCAAGGGGTGCTTCCTGGCGTCTACCGTCTCCACCTCTATCCTTGGCCATTATGTGGCCTTTCTCAATTCTCCTGGGACCCTCCTACCCCTATTCTTCCTTAGCCCATCATAGCCCTATGCTTGTTTTTTTTTAAGAGAGAAAGAAAAATTTTAATAAGGAGAAAAAGAACAGAAATAAAGTGGGGCTCCCAGGCCAGGGGCACCCGGCCAGGGAGGGGCAATGAAGCCAAAGTGGAGTCGATTCTCAGGGAATAGAGACCTTCTTTCTCTAATTATTCTAAAGCCCCTTCAGTCTCTTTGTGATTGGTTAGTTCTCAGTTTAAGCTTTTTATACAATCCTCAGCTTCCCTCCCCCCGGTCTGTTACTCGTGTCCCGTAAAGCTGGGCTGTGGTATTGTGTATCCACAGAAGATGTCACTGTCTGATAAATGAAGACTCCCATCTGAACATTTTCTAAATTGGAAACTTTAGATTCTGTAAAATGCAAATATAGTTTGGCTAGTTTAAATTGTACATATAATTTACTTCAAGGGAATGTGTTAGCTAGCAGAGGGATAACAGAGTAAAACCCTGCCATAACCTCTCTTGCTTTAATATTGATAACGATGAGAACTGCTGTTACCTTGGGCACACTGTGTTCAAACTGCTATTTTAAGCACTTCACAACATATGTTAAATCATTTGATTCTCATAATGGCCCTATGAAATTTTTAGTCCCATTTTACAAATGAGAAGACTGAGGTACAGAGAGGACAAATAATCTCACCAAGGTCACAGAGCTTATTAGTGGTGTCTATACCGTACATCCAAATATTCCTCATTAAAGAACCTTCCTCTTGTTCAGAATTATGCATACTATACCTCCTTTTGCTATACTAGAGAAATATATTTTGATGGTCATTTTCTCCAAATGCCATCTACGTGACAAAGTTTTACTCTATATTTTAGAGCTATGCTTAGCTCTAAAATCAATAAAATCATTTTACCCAGTACCCTAAAATAAAGATATCTTGGTTTTTAGCCCAAAGGTACCAGTTCTAACTTAACAATCTCATGGAATATTTTATAAATTGAATCTTATAAAACCACCATCATTATGGCCAGAAGGATTGATTCTTCTTATAACTAGTTTGTTCTTACTTAACAAGATTTGGCCTCACAAAATTTACCAGTTTCATTAGCACAACCCAGGCTGTAAAAGTAACTAAAGGGATGTTGGCTCTAGAAACTCTTGCTGCTCTGTCTTCTGTGTGGTGTGTTATTGAGGGTTAAATGTAAAATATATATGATATCACTTAAAAATGTAAGCACTGTAAACAAATATTAATAATGTAACTTTATCTTGTATTTTATTTAGCAAGCTTAGCATATTAAATAATCACAGGTTCATATAGGTTTTCAGTACATATTTGTTGAAAGATTCCATTTTTCTTTTGGATTAGTGTTTTTGTGTCCTTCGGCTAGATTCCCAAAAGTGGTATTGCTGGGTCGTATGGGAGCTCCATGTTTAGCAGTTTGAAGAATCGCCATACAGCTTTCCATAGTGGTTGGACCAGTTCACATTCCCACCAGCAGTGTAGAAGAGTTCCTTTTTCTCCACATCCTTTCCAGCATTTGTTGCCTGTATTTTTAATGTGTGCCATCCTCACAGGTGTGAGGTGGTATCTCGTAGTGGTTTTTTGATTTGCATTTCCTTGATTATAAGTGATGTTGAGCATTTTTTCATGTTTCTGTTGGCCATTTGCTTTTCTTCTTTGGAGAAGTGCCTTTTGAGCTCTTCTGCCCATTTTTTGACTGGATTGCTAGCTTTGTTTTTGTTGAGTTGTGTGAGTTCCTTGTAAATTTTTGTTATCCCGTATGTTCATTGCGGCACTGTTCACAATAGCAAAGGTATGGAAGCAACCCAGATGTCCAAAAATAGATGACTGGATCAAGAAGATGTGGTACATATACACAATGGAATACTACTCAAAGAAGATAAACACATACAATTTTGCAGCTACATGAATGGAATTAGAGGGGATCATACTCAGCAAAACAAGCCAGAAAGAAAGAGAAAAACATCGAATGGTTTCACTTATAACAAGACTATAGGGAAACCAAATAGGAGAGAGACACTTGGGGGGTGGGGGGAGGGGGAGGATAAGGGCACAAAATGGAGTAGAAAAGAACACAAGGGATCACGGAGATGGATCACAGGTGAATTGGTGGTGGGTTACCCAAGGGAAATACAAAATGTAAAAGATATAAATAACAATAAAAATATATATTAAAAAAAGATTCCATTTTTTTAGGTTTTATTCAGCTACCCCTGTTATTCTGAGTATTTCTTCAGTAGATTAATTGCATTGATAGTGCCAAGTTTCACTCTTCCTTCTGTGTGATGGGCATTTTGACTCAACTCTTGATTCTGGGGCCCATCACATGTCTCACTCTGGCTAATGGGCTGTGAACAAATGTGGCCCAAAACTTGTGCTCTGGGCTATTGCCCATTTGCAGTAACTGTAAGAACATGACTGGCTAGCCCAGTCAGAGACCGGGGAAGATACAGGGGGAAGACTAGGTCATCTGCACACACCCAGGACCCGTGAGCCTTCAGCTGACCTGAGTCACAGGTGAGTCTGCTGAGACCAGCTGAGCAGAAGCACTCAGTTGACCTCTAGACTCTCGAGAAATAGTATGTGGTTATTGCTTTAAGCCACCATGCTTTGGGATGTCTGTTATATAGAAACGGCTAGCTGATACAACCTTAACTGTAGCAATAATTCCCATTTATGAATTCCATTCGAGTGTATCTTAAGGCTGCTCAGCGTAGTAGTTTAAGCTCTTGGCTTCAGAACCAGATGGTCTGGGCTTCAAATTTCAGTTTCTTTACTTCTAATAGTGCTGGCAACTAGGCAGTACTATAAGCACATTAAATAAACTGCCATCTGCCAGATCTGTGGCAAGTGTATGCACAAATGATTCTGTCCTTTCGATAATGGTGAAGTACATCATTACCCCTATTTGGTGTATGCAGATACCAAGGCTTAGAGAAGTTAAGAGACTTACACAGTATCACAGTAAGTGGCAGATCATGAACCTGGACCTGGACATGTGTATAGTCACTGGCATAAACACATTGCCATAGCATCCTGGCCATTTTGATCTTTTGGACTTTGGACTTTTGGTGTTAATTTCAGTTTGTGCCTCAAGTGGAATTTTGAAACAATAAATTTAAAAATGTAAGTAATATTAGCAAGACAGGAGAGGAGGTGACAGAGAAAATGTTACATGTTAAAAGCTATGCTACCTGCTGGGAATCCCCTTTACTTGCCAAAGGTAACTTGGTATTACAATCCTGTTCCTCAGGTGGGTTTTGGTCATGAGAAATGAAGATAAAAAATGAAAACCACAGAGGCTAAATCTCATCTATTAAATAAACACCTCATTAAACCAGATATTAGTGGTTATGAAGATGGAGTTGTGGGATAAGCCAAACTGAACTTACAGGATTTGAATTATAGACTTATTTTTTGAAGAAGCACAGTTCAATTTAGGTAAATAGTATTTCCATGGCAAGTACTATTGGTTTTGAATCCTACTAATTGATTTTTAGTCTATACCTCTTCCCCACCCTCTGAAGTATATGGAATCATAAGAGAATAAATTGTTTAAACTCAAGCTCCATTCTTTCTTGTTTTTGATTTCCTTAGAGAGAAAGCAATGATAGAATAATCCTAAATTCTGGATTCTTGCATCTATATTACTGAGATTTTATAATCCCTCTCTCCTCTGGATTTTTCCAGCTAACTTCTGATCACTGTTACCACCTAGCCTGTCCCTTTCTTGTGCACATGCTAAGCTAACAAATCATTAAAAAACTAGCCCCCATAGAGTCAATTTTTTTGGGAGCAGACTTTGGAAAAAGTGGCCTGCATAATCGACAGCCGGGATAATTTGCCTCTGAACTCTGGATTCTGTTCTGCATGTACTTTTCAAAATGTTCCATTTCTGTTTTCCTTTACTCTATCCAGTAAAGGAGACTCAGACTGTCATTTAATAGTTTATGCTTGGAACTATCTCAAATGACCCAGGTTTTTCTATCTTTTATCCTGTGCATCAGAATCACTCCATCAAATGTCAGAGAGCTGTAATTCACCATGGGGCTCAAGAGCAGTCTCTCCATGTGGTGGTGACAAGTGTGTCGGCTAAGATGTCTGGGCAGCTTCCTGTGACAGGAGTTTCCTTGCTGAAGATGGATTGACTGGTGTAGACACCCAAGTCCCCATCTTTGTGGACAGTCAGTGCCAAGTGCAGACTCACGGACAGATAATTATTATCATAGTAAAGGAACTTCAAAGGAAGAGCAGAATTCTGTGGCCGTGAGATCACAGTAGATCTGAATGCAACTTCTGCAGCATTTCATTAGATTTTCCCTGGAACAGTCCAGGAAGTGGCATGCGTGAAGCTTTCTGGCTTGCAGACCTGCTGTGCTTCTGGCTGAAAAAAAAAATTGAAATCTTAAGAAATATGTTTATTGTGCCCATATCTTAAGAAGCTTTTACTTGATCTTGGCAGGGCAAGCTGCCTTTTGAACAATTGAAAACATCTTTTTTAACTGTTTCCAGAAAGCATTTGCAAACACCCTGAAGTAAGGTTACATACTTACAATTCAGCTCTAAGCCTCAATTAAGGCTGTTGTTATATAGCGTTTGCTGCCTCTAATAGCCTGACACCATAATAATATTATACAGTATCCTGAGATAATGAGAAGAATGTCTAACATCTGCTTATACTCAGAGAACAAAGGAGAGTGGAAGGATGCGTCCTGCCACACTTACAAAGCACTGCCTTTGCTCGCTGGAGACGCAGGGTGGCTGTTGCCATAGATTGTTCTCTGCCAGGCGGAGGCAGTGGCAAAGTGTTCTGGAAAAGGCGGGAGAAAGCTCACCTGGGATAGGCTGCTTGAACTGGGGGCTGAGCAAAACTGACCTCATTAAAGAAACCATTTCTGAGTTCCTCCAGAATAGGTAAAGATTATACTTTTAGCTACCACTTCTTTTTTTTCTTTCTGCTGGAGAGCTGTAATTCACCATGGGTTTCAAGAGGAGTCGCTACATGTGTTGGTGACAAATGTGGCAGCTAAGATTCTGGGCAACTTCCTATGAGAGGAGTTTCCTTGCTGCAGCTTGCTTTCTGCTTGCTCTAGGGAAGAATCCCCCTGTATCTTTTAGCTTCTGGTATTTGCTCATAATCCTTGTGTTCCTTGGCCTGTTGATTCATCATTTCAGTCACATGCCCATCTCCTAGTGTGTCTTCATATGGTCTTCCCTCTGTGCATGTCTGTCTTTGTGTCCAAATTCCCCTTTTCAGAAGTCATTGATCAGAACCCATCCTAATAGCCTCATTTTACTTTGTTTACTTCTGTCTGTTTCCAAATAAGATCATATTCTGAGGTAATGAAAATTTCAAGACTTCAATGTAACTTTTGGGGGTAACACAATTCAATTGTTAAAAGAAGCTGGACCTGTTCAATTATAAGAAAACAAGATTTTTTTTTTTGTTTGAGACTTTCTGTTGCCTGCAGTGATATCTTACTTACCAATTCCTTCATCTGTGGCTATGGATAAAACAAAACAAAAAATTGAAGGCAAGTTGGAGGCCATCTGTGAGCAATGTGCTAGTGCAATAAAAATGTGTGAGCAACCACTAGGATGAGAGCACGTTCTGATAAGCTGCTCAATAAAAATTTTCGCTCATTGATTCAGCAATTATTTCCTGAAATCCCAGCCTTAGTAGTGCCCGGTACTCTTCCAGGAATTGGGAATCTAGTGCTAAATAAAAAAGATATGCTTCCCTACCCCCATGTATATTATATTCTGGTAGGGGAGACATCATAATCAAGAGAAGTCAGTAGGAAATAGAGTACATGAGCTAATACTACAGGGAGAGTGAGCACCAGGAGGCCTGGGATTTTAGATGGGGGCGGGGGGCAGCATAGGTTTCACAAGTAGCATGACATTTGCATAAATACTCAAAAGAATGTGATTTTTTGCATAGGTAGATTCAAGTGGGAACATGATATCCATTCTGGATCTAATTGGAAGCATCAATGGGTTAAAAGCAAGAAAAGATCACCCATAGAGGAGGCTCTCCATCTCCTTGAGGAATTTCAACTAAAAGATTTTGTGCTTATTTCTACCTGCTCCATCTTGGACACCTGGAAAACTACAAACCACAGAGTCTGCTTGCAGGAAATTAGTTGTGGCAAAGGGTGAGTCCAACTCATAGTCTGTGACAGGCTGAATGTGTCTTTAAAAGCTTTAAAGCAGAGACAGTTCTTTCCAGCCATTACGAGTATTCTCTGACTTCAGGTTTCAGTACTTTGAAAAAGAAAGAGAAGGACCAAGTCTGTTGTAATGTCTCTTGAGGTTTGTTATTTTTAACATAAAAATATTGATTTTCTAAAATGTCCAAATACACAAGGTGTGCCTTGAAGACCCAGGACTGATTTCACGAGCTCTCAGTTACATGTCTTCTAGCTGTAGCTTGAAAGTTCCTGTGGATGGGTAACAGATTGAAAAAATTCTTTAAATTTAGTTGAATACACTATTTATACAAAATCATGCTCCAAAGTGATGTTTAAGGATGATAATTTCTTATTTTTCAGTTTGTATGACTTAGCACAAAATATTTTTACAACTCCAAGTTAAGACAGCAGCCAATAATTAAGTAAACAAAGCACTTACGCTAGTGCCTATAGTAAACATAGTTATATTTTACTGAATTATTTATTGCTTCTGGATATAGCTACATGAGTAGTATGATCTATATATATATCTACATGAGTAGTATGATCAATGCTGGTTACTTGAATAGGAAACTTCAAAAATTCCTCTTCTGTAGGCAATATCAAGTTATAGGTATTTACAGTTGATATGAGCTATTAAAGGTTCAATTTACAATGCGAGAGAAAGAGAGAGAAACACAGAGAGGGGTAGAGAGAAAGAGAGAGAGGAGAGAAAGAGAGAGAGAAGGAGAGGGAGAGGGAAAGAGAGAGAGAGACTAAAATTCAGAGGTATAAACACAAGACAAGCTGGCTTCTCTATGATAAAAATCCAGAGCCAGATAAGCAGTCCAAATGGGTCTACTCTTTCAGGTCACCCAGGACTAGATTTCTTCTTGTTATTGTGCCATCCCTTAGGTGGTTGTTTTCATCTCTTTGGTTGAAACTCACTCACCACCACTAGGTTTGCTTTCCAGCCTTTAGAAAAGTTAATGTAGTAAGTGGAGGAGAAGCAGCTTCTTTTTAAATGACACCATCTGCAAGTTGCACACATTTCTTGAGCTCACATGCAGCTGGTGGGAACCTAACTGCAAGGGAAGCTGGAAACACCTTGATATGTGTCGTTTTTCCTGGCCAAAGCTCCTGGAGTTTTTGTACCAAAAGAATGAAGATTAGAATGGGTAGGAGACAATTTAAGAGAAAGTGCTGTGGTTTCTTTCATGAGGAGTGCAATTTAGTCTTTAAGGGCTGATAAAACTTTAGGGTGCATTCATTTACTTCACAACCACCATGTAGACATGTAGAGGATATGATGACTTCCTTGTGACTGTACAGTACAGTTAGAGGAAGGTAATAAATAGGGATTAATAATAACATAGTGATGTTTCAATTGGTGAGACAGGAGACAATGAATATTGTGAGAAGGCAGAGCAGAAGAGCTAACCTAGTATAGTGAAAGAAGGATGCATGATGGTTTCTGGAGAGATTGCTAGGCTGGTACTTCTCTTCAAGGTCCTATTTGGGTGGAAAGTGGAAACTGGCCCAAGGGTGGGGATCAGAGACACGGTATAGCTTTAATGAATCTTCCAAAGACAGAAGTCATTTACAAGGCTGCTGCAAGAAATCTTAACTGGAGGAAAGAGCAAAGAGAAACATGTAGAATTTATCCAGAAAGGAAGAAGGATTACTGAGCTGGGAGGAAAATTTCTTGGCACCAGTCTTGTAGCAAAGTATAGAATCATGATGAGCCCCAGATTCTAGGTCATCTGCAATGATTTGAAGCATGGACCTGGTTATTGTTTGGCTGCACGCACCAATAAATCGATCAAGCTTTTCAACAAGAATTAGAATATTCCTATAATTCCCCATTAATCACGTCTTTTGGAAAGGTAGGAAGTGGTAGGAATCACATCTGTTTTGTTGTTTGGCACAAAATATTAGCTCTCCTAGTGTTTATCTGGTGTTTCTTTACTTAAAAATGTTGTAAGTTTGAATCATGATGAAATCTATTTTATTTGGAGGGTTACTTTTGAGAATAGATGGCAAGTTGTCCTAAAAAAGAAAGTCAGGGAAAAATATTGCAAGATAGTGACTGGGAGGATTAGGGAACTTACTTGGTGGTTTTTGCTAGTTTAGAACAAAATGTCTCATTTTTTCTTGCTTTGAAATAGGATATCACCTTTTCAGTCTGTATTTTTTTTTTATTAGGTTTTGGTTTAAGTGCAGTTTTTGAACTGCTGCATGCTTCTAATTTTACCTTTCTTAACATTATCCATTTATAAGCACTTACTGAACTCCTACCATGGTCAAGTGTTGCCAGGTATTTGCCAGGAGTTGCAGGCTCTGGGCATTGTCAGAGGTTAGGAGTCAAGGGTTTGACAGTAAAAAGGGACAGATTTAGTTCATGACAAAATAGTGCGCAGTACTGGAATGGGGGCATGCAGCTCTACTTCTGAAATGCCGTTTGTCTTTAGCCAGTTATTCAACCTCCCTTTTTTATAAAATTCTTAAAATAAAAATGATAATAGCATTATCTCTCCCTGCCTTTCATTCTTCTTTTCCACCTGGCAAAATTCTGTCATATCCAGTTCTTTAACTTTGGTTAGGACATGATTTCTCTGTAACAAAACCAAGTAGGGAACACACCAAGAACTTCGTGTCTAAGACAGTTGTGAGAGAGATAACTCTGAACTTATTTGCTACTGGAATAGATGGCCTCCCCATAACATGCAAATAATGTTTGCACCCACAGTACAGAAATTGAGATATTCCTTGGAATTCCATGTCCACCAGAGAAATGTGCATTGTGATGGTAAATGAAAGAATGGAATGTAGGAAAGCTTTTCTCCCAGCATCTCCCAGGAGTGATGGCATGGAAACAGGGTCTTAACATGAATTAACTATGTAACACAGCACCCAGCACATACCCAGCTCATGTTAGCCTCTCTCAACTTTGACATACTTATCTTTATAATGGGAATAATGCTTTATCCCATTACAAAGATGAATACATCCCATTATAAAGATGACAACTTAGTAAGTTGTCCACTAGGGGACAACTTAGAAAGCGTAGAGGCAGGTTTCAAACCGACTTCTCTCATCTTCCAGTAGCCTTTCTGCTTCCATTAAAATGTTTTTTCTTGAGCCAGTGAAATCCAAACACCTAACTAGTCTGGTTGGATTAGTCATGAGTTGAACTTCGGTGATTCTCAGCTGGGAGGACAAATTCCTCCAAGGCTGGGGAAAAATAGGATAGAATTGAACTGAGAGGGGAAATTGACTGGGGTATTATTGCTCAAGCTGCTCTTTATGGGCAAGAACAAACCTTTTTTGTTCAGCAAAATGACTGCAGTTCATCACCCTGTCTTCAGTCAGGCCTTAAAGCTAACAATCAAGATTTTAAAAACCATTTCTATGACTTTAGGAACTTATTTCAAATTCATGTGCAGACCAGGTCTGTAGAGAATGTGTGTGAATGCCTCACAGGCAGCAAATTTGCTTTAGCTCTGGACATAGTGCTGTGATCATTGTCTCCCCATTGACTCTGGGTCTCTGGGGCTCAGGGAGTGGAGTTTAGTCATTGGAGAATTCCCAGTGCCCAGCACCCTGTCTGTCATGCAGCTCAGCAAGAGTCCATTGACATTAACTGTATCCCCATGTTTCTTTTTTGTAACTAAAGGAATCAAATAGGCAAGTCAATGAAGTCATTTGTGACTCTCTGTTCCTGCAGTGAGTGTGGCTTGTGTGGCTCGGTTTACTCGTAGTTTTGCTGTAGGTGGGCATCGCCCTTCAACTGTGGCATTTGAATTCCTGATGCCACTTCCTGATAGTCCATCAAAGAATTTGATGAGTGAGTGGTAATGTTTGTAAGATGTACATTTATCTGTGAGTATAACTGCTAATTTTTCTAAGCAAAATGGAAAATCAGAGGAATTAGGGGAAGTTCTTAGTAATCTTGAAATAATGCTTGGAAAATGGTGAACTTTTCACTAAGATCTGAAGAGCAGAGAGAAATGCATGAATGAGGACAGCTGCTCTGGGGTCTGAGAGGGTCTATTTGCATTTTTGCTGTTGAGGTTGCAATGGCCTTCTTACTAATGCAGGTAATGCTCTGGTGGTTAGTTTCAATGATTTTCTTTATTGTGATTTGCAGATCAATCTTCTACATGGTTGTTCCATTTAACCTGTATTCCCTAGGTTATTTCTTAAAGCAATTTATTGAACATTATCCTAAATTGAACTGCATTTACTATCCCTCGACCCAATTACTTAAATGGTCCACATCCATTTGATTTTGATTGTCTTCTCTCTTGCTATTTGCTTTCCCTCTAGTTTTACTATCAATTGCAAAAAAGACTATTTAGTTCTGGCATCCCTTCCTTCCCAAATCACTCTCTGCTTTGAGCAGCGCAACTTACAAAGGCAGCTGTTCTAATTTGAGAAATCCCAGTTCTTCCATCTGAGTGTGGTTTATTTCAACAACTCAATTCTACAAAGATTTATAGAGTGCCTACTTTGTGATAGGACTCAGCTAAGAGCTATCTGCTTGCCTCCTTTCTCCTTTGGAGCAAGTTTGCTAGGCAAAGGTCTCTGATCTCCGAATTGGGTGTCTTAGCTCTGGACACTGTCAGATAGTTTTCTAACACCAGTTTCAACTCCTCTGGGCTCCTTTCAACACTCCTCTCACAGAGCACAGAAAATGTGCAGCAGGTTGGTTGGCTACAATCATTTGTAACTTCTCATGTTGAAGCTTTGTTTCTTCAGGTGTTCTCAGTCCTTAGAATAGTTTTTAGTCTTTGATAACATTTGCATGATATGTGTGGTCCTGGTTTATGTCCATATGTCTATATGTATCATTATACGTATCATATATATGTATCATGTCTATATGTCTATATGTATCATTGTATGTATCATATATGTATACATGTATCATTAGAATTTGTTACTTCCCATCCTTAAGATTTTCTCTTTAAATATCAAGGACCAACTTCCTTTATTTCTCCTGACCCTGGTAAACCAACACTGTGCTTTTATTCGTTTTCAAAGTTGTTTAGGTCAAACTAATGTTGGGAAAGAAAATGGTTTTCCCTGGAAACTTTATTATTTATACTGCCAAAGCAAAGATATCTTTTAAACAGGGCTTCCTTTTGGTCTTTTTTAAGTTCTGCCCCATTGTGGAAGTAACATTTGCTTAGCTATTGCTTTATTTTCTAATTCCTATGTCCATCTTGAGAGGTCAATATTGCTGTTACCAATTTGCTGCTCAAATTCCATTACAACCAATACTTTGCTAACCCACAGGCTTTCCTTCCACAGGTGGAGTTCTCCTTGCATATAGTATCCTAGCCTGTGGAGTTCCAGTCAGTACAAACAGGATTTGACCTGTTCTCAAGAGGCAGAGGGAAGATCTTGTCTAAAGCCACTTAGTAGCTAGATGGCTGAAAACCCAGAAATTCCAGATTTGGTGATATTTGCCCCGATCACTCAACCATGCCATAGTTCAAGCCTCGGGTTATATTTTGAGTGACAACGATTTGATTCAACCATGGCATAGAATAGCAGATTGAATTACTGGAGTGTCAAGTTTACTGAAGGGGAAGACAAAACAAAGTAAGAGAAAAGGGGGCAATGGAGAATTGCAGAATTTGGTAGCAAAATGGAAGGAAATGGAATTAGCCTGTGATTTGAATGAGCTGAGAGTGTGGGGATTATGCTAACTAGCCCATAAAGTGTTTTTTTTTTTTTTTTTTTTTTTTTTTTACGTCATGTGCAGTTCAGGTTCTTGTGAAATGCTTTCTTGTGTAACAGCAAAAATAAGTCCTGAATCTTAGGCTAAAGAGAAAAGACATTAATAAAGAAACAAACCTTTATGTTTAAAATATGAACATTGGTTCATGATCTTTGGTTTTCTTTCTTTCTGAATTTATTTTAGGGTGAGAAGGTTTAGGAAGAGAAGGTTTTGATTGCCCTCATTTTTCCCTTGCCCCTTTTCCTGATGATCTGGATTCCACTAGACTCTTCGCTGGTGTGAGGATAATGCTATTTGGAAAATAACTGGAAGAAATATGACATTTGTTTTGTTTGCAGCTGTATTGTATTCCAAAAGAAAATATGGTTCTATTACTAGGTTGCTATATCATTTCAAATGTCTGGGCTCTGATACAACTGTGCACTCATATAAAGGGAGACCCAAGCAGGGTGTTTTGAGCATTAGGTGCTAAATGTTCTTTTAGTGGAAAGTGCTGTTTCCATTTGCAATTCCAAACTCAATGTAAAAATACACTTCACTGAAGGATGGTTTTTCTTTTTCTCCTGAATTAAAGAGGCATATCTAATGTAAATACTTAGTCTGGTGTAAATTATTTCATCTTTGGCAAGAAGAAGCTTTGAAATTGGTTCATTTGAAGACTTTTAGTTTATTTTGTGTGTAAACTACAACATTTCAGAACATCTCAGCTCTCACATCCACTTGCATTGTATTCGACTATAGGACATCAATTTTCTCTATTTGCCCTGTCATCTAGACATGTTTCTCCTTCAATCTATTTGTCTCAGTAGAATGAGACTGGCTACTTTTGGCATTTGGCATTCGTTATAGTAGCTTGTATTTTTTCCAGATGACTTTAGTGTATATGTCAGTACTATGTACATAGAATATTTTTTTAAATAAAGCAGAATTCAGTCTCTTTTATATAGAAGAAAATAAAGCCATATGGAAAGATTTCATTTTTCAAATGTACTCGTAGCAGACAGAAAATTTAAATTCTGCTTGTGTAGAAAGCAGGTCGAATTTGCTTCATGTCATTCTCACTATTGCCTCTGAGTTCAAAGATCAATCACTGACTTTAGACTTTGAATCATGCACAATGTATCTCTGCTCCTTGTGTTTGGATAGATGTTGAGAGCAAGGGGGACCTTCACAGATATTTTGGACAGCCACACCAAGTTGGAGATTCTTGGAATCTGATGCAATCTAGATTTCAAAAGAGACTGTAAAATGCCAAAGACCTCTATTGGTTCCACAGTGAGGCGTTGGGGGGACTCAAGCTAAACAATGGCATCTGCAGTCCTTGATGGATTCACACTTACAGGCCAGCTAGAACGGAAAACACTTTCCTCAGACAGTTGGATTGCCTTCATTTGGAGATCTTACCATTCTGTAGAATTTGAAGAAAAGGCTCAAAGAATCACGAAATAAAGATGTCAGCCAAGAAATGTCCCGGAAGACATCTGCCCTATATATGTTTTAACAATCTGTTGTTTGAAAAACAAAAATCATATGCAATGTAGTTTGTAATCTATACTTTGCTTGATAAAGATAATGATTCTGAATGGAAATACATCTGGGTCTTTTTAAAATACTCAGTACTGTACTCAATTATGAATGTGCAGATGTTGATTGCAACAAGCTATGTATGGGTGGTATCTCTTTCCATCTCTAGAATGGGTTGGAGCAGGTGTGAGATTTTGTGGACTTGTCCTGGAAGGCAGCTCCAAGGAGAAAAGATCCCGGTGGGAGAAAGGGCAACTGAAAAGGCACTGCCATAATGGGGAACATTAGAGAAGATTTTCTTTACTAGTGAGTTGCTCCTGGCTATTTCAATAAGAAGAGACTAGTGGCTTGAACATCATGGAAAAAGCTGGGTAAGCATATTCAAAAACTGTGTGTTTCTTAAAAAGTGATTGGCAGCAAGTATAGATTTATGTGAAAGATTCAATAAAATTTGAATTGAAAGCAGCTGTAAAGTTATTAAAATCAAGTAGGAAGGAATAGTATATTCTTATTTTTAGCTGTTTCATTTTTTCCCAGATTCTCTTTATTTTGATGGTGTCTAATGACTCATAAATGAGACTTTTGATATTTCTATGTTATTATTTTAAATACATTTTAAATATCTTGACATGTCATAGTATGTCTTTCTTTGGTGTTCTTGGTATCTAATTTAGCAAATTTCATATTTCAGGTTGCAAGTAATTAGTGAGTGGGAAAATCTAATTTAGTGGTTTGTAATACATATTTTTTCTTAACCTTTTATGGAAACATAACCTACATATAGAAAAGTACACATATAGTTTGATACATTTTCACAAATTAAACATACCCATGAAACCAGCACCCTGATCAAAAAAGCACCAGCTCCCTACCATGCTTCCTTTGCCTGGTTCCTTTAATTTACAGCCCTTCCAAAGGAACTCACTGTCAGGACTTCTGACAGCATAGATTGGTTTGGGCTATTTTTGAACTTTATGCAACTAGAATCACACAGTATTAACTCTTCCGTGTCTAATATTATGCATGGACGATTCACCCATATTGTTGTACACAATTTTAGTGCTCCATTGTGTGAACATACCAACATTCATTTATCCATTCTACTGTTGATCAATCATGGATAGTTCTGGTACTTGGTCTTATGGGCATTGCTTCTGTTTACGTTGTTTCTCTGAAGATTCTAAACAAGTAGATGGTGGACATGTGCACTCACTTCTTTTGAGTAGACCTAAGAATGAAACTGTTGGGTCATTAGCTATAGTATATTTCATTTATATGGATCCTATCAAAGAGTTTTCAATGTGGCTGTGTCAACTTAGTATTGAACAGGATAGAATAAATGGAAATAGGGTAGGAAAGAATGAAATGAAAAAGCAAATGGAAGTCTGTATCACATGTTGTGGGTTAATTACTGTTTCTTCAAACTTACCCAACTACATATTTTTGTTTGTACTAGATCTCAGTGTGAAATTATACTTATTTTTAAGATTTTTTTTTATGCATACAAGCTGGGGTACAGGCCAGAGGTGTGAGGACGGCGAGAGGGTTCACCAGAGACAGAGTGGGGAGCAGAACAGGCAGATTGATGGAAATACGCTGCTGAGGGGAGCAGTGGGTGAGGCAGGAGAGGTCTGCCGTGGCTAATCTCCCTGGCAGGGTGTCATCGCCGCAGCCGACAGCTCCACAGCACAGTGCTTAACTGCTGCACCACCAGGGAGGCCCCACTGTCTAATCTTAGGCTTCAAGTTCCAACAATTATATTGACTGTGTTGCTTTAATGAGCAGCAGAAATTGCTCTGGTGTCAGTGAGTAATATAAAAGGCATTGCCAAGAGCAGGGAAACCATAAGCATTTTTAGGATATGGACCAACTTTCAGCAATAATAATATTTAGAAACATGCTGTGATAAGAGCTGCACAGAGAAATGAAAGCAGAAGGTTGAATAATCAGTTGTGATTTTGAGATAGTCAAAACAGTAACCTCAGATGATTTCGCATGATCATTTCTGGTCTTGTGTACTGAGAGTGCTGTGGATTGTCCCCTACAAAGCCTTTCCTGTTCTCACCTCTGTTCCAACTTACCCAGCTTGTTAACTCAGGGGAAAATAAACAACTCAAGTCAAAGGCAAAGGGCTAATTCCATTATAATAAGTAAGATATACAAATATTTTTGACTGAGTTTCCTGATTGATTACCCAGAATAATTATGAGAATATAACAGATATCATAGAGAATATAGTATAATTGACTGCTAGAGATTATATCCTGGTTCGATACTTATTTCCATGTTCCCTTCTCCCTTTCCCCCTCACTCTCTTTCTTCTTCCTTTCTATTAAAGTTCGGATTATAAGGATGCCCCCTATTGCATACTGCGGTTCTAACTTTTAGCTAATGAAAATCTCAGGACAGCCACATGCAGAAAAAATGAAATTAGACTACTCTTTAACACCATACACAAAAATTAACTCAAAATGGATTAAAGACTTGGATGTAAGACCAGAAACTATGGAAACAATCTATTTTTTTTTAGAGTATTGAATTTATTTTTTGTTTTTTTAATTTTTTTAATTTTTATTGTTATTTATATCTTTTACATTTTGTATTCCCCTTGGGTAGCCCATCACCAATTCACCCGTGATCCATCTCCATGGTCCCTTGTGTTCTTTTCTATTCCATTTTGTGCCCTTTTCCTCCCCTCCCCCCGTCCCTCCCCCTCCCCCTCCCCCCCTGCTGAGTGTCTCTCTCCTATTTGGTTTCCTTATAGTCCTGTTAT
>PVIJ01000386.1:0-205977 GCA_004024925.1 Scalopus aquaticus | reverse complement strand
GTAGCTGCAAATTGCATGTGTTTGTCTTCTTTGAATGCTGAATAGTATTCCATTGTGTATATGTACCACATCTTCTGGATCCAATCATCTATTTTTGGACATCTGGGTTGCTTCCATACCTTTGCTATTGTGAACAGTGCTGCAGTGAACATACGGGTGCATGTATCCTTTCGGATTAGTGTTTTTGTGTCCTTTGGGTAAATTCCCAAAAGTGGTATTGCTGGGTCGTATGGGAGCTCCATGTTTAGCAGTTTGAGGAATTGCCATACAGCTTTCCATAGTGATTGGACCAGTTCACATTCCCACCAGCAGTGTAGAAGAGTTTATGGAAACAATCTAAATGCCCATCAACAGAGTAGTGGATTTAGACCATGTGGTATATATACACATGGTGGAATATTACTCAGCTATAAAAGGTGAATTCTTGCCATTTACAACAACATGGATGGAACTGGAGGGGATTATGTGAAGTGAAATAATTCAGAAAGAAAAAAGACAAATACCAGCTGATTTCACTCACGTATTGAATGTAGATAAAACAAACAATGAGCAACAAAAAAACCCACAACCCACAAAGAAGCTGACAAAACTAAACCAAAATAAACCCTAGAAATATGAGTACAGAATTGAAGCTACTAGGGGTGGGAGGATAAAGGGCTAAGTTTGGAGGGAGCACAATATTTGATGGTGAAGGATTGTGGGTGCCTGGATGATGGGTTAGTTGGTGATATACGTGTCACAAGGTGTGAAGCTATTCCCCTAAGTCATATATGGTGTTGTAAACCAATGTTATCTCATAATGGGAAAAAATAAAGCCAAAGTACCATTGAAAAAAAAAGAAAACTTCTTTATGTAATTTCCTTGCTTAACATTCTTCAATGTTCCCATTGCCTTCAGGGAAACTTCTTCATGCGGTTTAGGAGATCCTGTGCCCTCTGTCCACTCCTGACCTTTCCAGATCTGATGACACACACTGCCCCTTGCTATCAGCCATAGCAAGCTCACTCTATCTTTAAGGACTTATTATTTCCCTCTTTTAATGCCCTTTGGTGCCTGGTTAATTCCCGCTTGTATTTCAGGGTTGATCTTAGAGGACATATTCTCTAGGAAACCTTCCAAAATGTGAATTATTTGCCCTTGCTCCTATTGATTCTTGTTATTTTCTGTATTGGCTATACTGTATTTGTTTATCTAATTTTCTTCTCTATTGAAGCTCTTTCAGAGGAAGGACAGTGTTTTTTTAATTCATCTTTATATTGTTAAAACAGTGTTAAAACAGTTGTTAAAACATTATCGAATTAATGGTGAATACAGAGGTATTCTCTGAAGGGCGGAATGGCCGATGATTTTTTATTTTTGTCTTTCTACTGATCTGTTGTATTATTTTTTTCTACAAGCCATGTGCATTGTACATAGTGAAAGTTTTAAAATGGATTAAATTTAACCCATTTTAAATTTTACCAATTTTAAATTTAAAAAAACACTGTAGGGAAAAAGGGTGGCAGGTAACATGTGAATGAATCTGTGGTTTCTGTTTAAAGGGTATAGAACTTAGGGACCTGTGGCCCCTATCCCAAGCCCATATTTGTTAGTAGGACCTAGGGTGTGGCCATTGTAGGGCCCAGACTATAGAAAGCAGGTGGAATCAGAGAGGAACTGGCTGTAATTAAAGAAGGGGAGGATCCTTTAGGAGAGACAGATGGGACCAGCTGTGAAATTTCTTTGGAAAACTGGAAGAAAATAAAAGTATTCCAAGTATAAGAAAAATAGAAGCTGTAGAACCAGGAAATATGAGAAAAAACGGGAAGAATAAAAAGTACAAAGTATAATAGAGAAAAAAGGGAGAAAGGAAAGAAAATGAAAGGAACAGAATTCAGTAGGGAAAACATATCAGAATAATCTTTTAGGGGAAAGAGCAGGAAGGAACAGAGACTAAGATTGTTGCCACGTCCACCCCAGTGCAGGCCATCTGGTCTCCTGTTAGTAGTAGATCTGCCTCAGTCAGCCCCCCAGGGGAGCCATCGTAGCCACAGCGTCCTGAAGGGATTTCTGAAAAGTCCCCTTTGGGTTACTTTTTTCTTTGGGAGGTTTTGTCTTCCCAGCTTAAGTGCATTGGGCCTCTGGTGTGAGCCGTTTATTTACGTTTTGAAATGTGAGCATTCCACGTGAACTTGCTCTACCCTGCTGTATCTGTGTGCCTGGGACAAAAGACATGACTTAGCTGTCAGAGCCCTGAAGTATGCGTCCTGCCTGCAGTCAGGTCACAAAGCGAAGCTGTTTAAATAGTGTGCGGCTTCTCTTGGGAGACAGCTGTGTGTCCATGCAGCATTTGTCAGCTGTGCTAAAGATGCAATTGAGGCAGAAAGGTACATCCAAGAGAATACTATATGAATGGAAGGGCGCCATAAAGTGTTTTAAACGGGTGTGAAGGCAAGTTTTGAATGCTGGGGTCACAGGGTAAGTTCTTTTTCTACTGGAACCTCAGTCACTCTCTGGCAGATTTGCAGAAAACTAGTTACGGTAGGTACAAAATGGCTGTCCTGAGCCTCTTCGACTGTGACTCTTCCTGCTGGTTTGCCAAGGTGAAGACTGTGGGATAGAGTCCAGCAATCATCACGTTTCCCTGGGCTTAGCAGGAGGTCGTGGTCATGTTCTATCCTTTGTTTTCTAAGCCTGCCACAGATTGTACATTAAGCCATGGACAGTTGGCCTCTATCTAGTAAGTCTGCCTAATAAATTTGATCTGAAAGCTGGAAGGACTAAGACAGGTGGTTCAATTGTCATTATTTCTGGGGTAGAACTTAGGCTTCACAAGATGATTAAATTCAATATGTGGAACAGCATAGTGCAAGACTTGCTTTATATTGTGGTTTTAAATTTATTTACGAGGCTATAGAGATTATTGTTGAGTTTGATTGTTACGTTTTCAAGCAATCACAAAAAAAAGAGTTTGGCAGAGCTAGGATGGCCCACTGGTTTTAGGGACTCCTCCTTTTCTGTCTTTGGCATGGATTATAGGCAACTTTCCACTTTTGGGTGTTGTTCTCCCATTGGAATGACTCACATCTAGTATTATGTATTTCAGTCCAGAGTTCAAGTGTAATATTTTATGACCCATTGTGGAAACTATTCTGTTTTCAGATACCCACGCTCATATGGAAAATATTGAGGCCCATTCATGTCTTCAGAAACTGTTATGATGTTGTGGCAATAGCATGGAGTTGGGAGTGAGATAGTCCTAGCTTCAAATTTGGGCTCTGCCACAGACTTACTGGAAAATCTTGGGCAGTTTATTTAACCTCACAGCTCCAGTTTCCTTACTTATGAGGATAGCAACGTCTACTCAGGCAGCTGTGAATGTTAAATAAGAAAATGTGTATCTGTTTACATACTTAGTTGCAGACAACAGAATTTGCTTTTGATAGTTTAAGCAGAAAGGTATTTATTAAGGGATATTAGCTCACAGAATCACTGGAAATGCAGAAGAGAATGGCCCTAGACTGAGCTTCCAAGAATCACACCGCAGAACTTGTCTGCAAAGAGACACTGCCACAGGTAGTCCTAGAACCAGCTTGCCCCTGCCCTGATCAGAAATCGATAAATCAAAATTTGTCACTGTTGTTGTCAGTTCTAGGAGAAAGAAATATTTCTACCCTTGTGTTTACCAGAAAAACTGAACTCACCGGAGTAGCCCCACATCTGTGTGTTTCCCGCCTCCAGTCCTGATCTACTCTTCTTCAAATGGTTATGGTCCTTTCTACAAAGATTTCTTCCAAATATCATGAATTTTCCCTCTTTTTTTAAAAAAAGATTTATTTATTTATGCATACAAACTGGGGTATAGGCCAGAGGTGTGGGGTGGCGAGACGGTTCGCCAGAGACAGAGTGGGGAGCAGAACAGGCAGATCGATGGAAACACACGTCTGAGGGGAGCAGCGGGTGAGGCAGGAGAGGTCTGCCGTGCCAGGTGGGAATCTCCCCGGCAGGGCCTCAAACTTGCGTCGCTGCCGCTGCTGACAGCTCCCCAGCCCAATGCTTATCTGCTGCTCCACAAGGGAGGCCCCTCCCTCTTATCTTTTGTTGCTATGCTACTACCCAGAATGACTTTCTCTCCTGCTTCCTACCCATAAAAATCCTAGTAATCTAAAAGACGTAACTCAAGTTCTCCTGGTTCAAGTTTCACAGAATTAATTTATCCTCCTATATATCAAATTTAAGAATGATCTCTTTGATTAGCCTAATTTCTCTGGTGTCATCTAAAATTTTTGTGTATTTTTTTTTATTTTAATGTCTGCTTTCCTAAACTCTAAGTTTCTTGATAACAAGGAAGTATATAAGATTTGGTGGTTGCTACAGTACTTAGCAAATGGTACATGTTCACCAAGTATTGGATTATAACAAAACAACTGGAATGTTAATATTTTAGAATTGTCTCCATAAGGTGTTTTAGTAGATGTTGTGATGAGCCACTAGAACCTGCTTCAGGACTAAAGGATTTAATCTTCCAGCTGCTTTACCTCAATGTAAGCCAACTCTGAAGGGTAATGCCAATTTCAGAGGTCCCCATAAGACTGATAGAAGTGTTTGTTGAAACTACATCACTGCTCACTCTTCTCAATACCGCCCTGAGTCTTCCTTAGATATTGAGAATTTTCCCTGACAAACATCCTACACTAATCTCAACATGTTTTCCTTTAATCTGCAACGGAAACTTGTGATAAGAGCAATAGGTGATTTGAAGTTTCTGAACTTGTTCTTATGTGTTTGAAAGAAAAAGAAGTGGTTCAAATTTTGGCAAGTTTTTAAAATGCCTATATGTTTGAAATTAGAACCATGTAATTTTTATTTTCATTTTCTAATTAGGAGCCTAAACAAAGTAATGAATAAGGTGTGTCTTTGCATCCAGGTAGTATCTATCACTTCATTCAGGGAGTGATACATGAATCCACATATAGGACAGGTTTTAACATATCTTATTTCTTCTATTTTTTTAAGGTTTTATTTACGTATGCATACAGGAGCTGGGGCATAGGCTAGAGGTGTGGGGTGGTGAGAGGATTCATTAGAGACAGAGTGGGGAGCAGAACAGGCAGATTGACTAAAATACACTGCTGAGGGGAGCAGTGGGCAAGGCAGGAGAGGTCTGCTGCACCATGTGGGTCAGCTCCCCGGCCAGGGATCAAACTTGTGCTGCAGTGGCTGTGGATAGCTTCATAGTGCTGAGACTTAACCCCTTGCACCACCAGGGAGGCCCCATATCAACTTATTTCTTATGTGCAGAAATGTATGAAAAATTATTGAGGGGTCTTGCCTGATGGAAATTGAATAAATCATCACCTTGACAAAGGAACATTACTTATTTGAGTTTTCTAAATGAGTTAGAAGGCAACAAAGTAAAACTAGAAATAATAAGAGCATAAACGAATTTAGTTAAGTCAATTGAATTTTCAAAGACTTGTGGTCTATTTAATGTAAATTTTACCTATTAACCATTGTTTTGTAGTGAAAATTATGCATTTGGGAAGATATTAACTATTCTTGTACAATTCTATTTACAAATGAGACTGTTTCTTATGGTATTTGTAGTTATACTATTTGTGTGACATGGCTGTTTCATGCCCTTCTCCAAAATCAGAGGCATACAGCTAGAAGCAGTCTTAGATTTCATCTAGAGATCTATGTCTCTTAGTTTACACATAAGGATAAAGGAGATGAAAACACATGTTAAGAGTCAAGACCCATTAATAGCGAAGCCAGGCGTCTAATCCAGACCTCCAAATTCCATCCATTGTGTGTGGTTGTCCCTTCCCTGTGTCTTTCTTTTAGGGATTATCTATGTAAATCATCTTTCACTCAGGGCCAAAGGATGATTTTCTTACTCACATTTTTTTATGCTTTGCCAAACAATTTGGAGCATGCACAGATCAGAGCATCTGAATTTCTTAAAACAACAAAAACTCAAATGAATTTAACGTGGTCAAGAGATTGAATTTTGGCCTCCATGATGCCCAGCAGGTGAGTGGACAGAAATATTTACTTCTCGAATTACTGTTGTGCCTACTATGATGACATGCAGTTGCTTGTCCTGAACAAGTACAAAAAAGATGGGGGTGGGGCAATACCCTTCTCTACCTTAAATGTACTGATAGTTAAGTTCATCTCAAAGACGGAGGGATAAGAGGTACATTTTAAAAGTATCTCCCACTCCATTCCCCCATCGATCAGCTTTTTGCATGCACCAGACCTACTCAGAGAGACCCATGAGCCTTTGCTTTGTCCCTCTCACTTGAGGTTGTGAAACTAGAAAACCTTATTTGGCAGTGGGTTCTGTGTCGGGCTGTGTTTCTAGATTTGTTTAGAAACTTGGAATAGTTCTTTAAGTCTTTTAGTAGTGGGGACTGAGGGGAAGTGTGTCTCTCAAGTTAGCCTGGAACCAAAGACAGTCAGTGGTGACTGGGTCCAAAGTAAATGGCAATTTACCTTTTATTTGGCTGAGTTGCTGCTTCTATTCAATGAAATCGTCTTTTAAAATCGAGTCAATGTTTTGGTCCTGTTTGCTTGTCTTCATAAATTAAATCTACCAAATCCTTTTTTTGTTACCTTTATAGAAAGGTCGGGGTCATTCAGGGTTGTTTTCCTACAATTTGTGTAAAGAATCAAAATAAAACAACCCTGATCTATAACTAGAAGGGGGAAAGGCAAGAGGGAAGTGATAAAACACATACACTTATTCTAAGAATAAACATAACGTGAGACTCCAGTTTAACTAGATTCCTTTGTTGAAGTTATTTCACATTTTTGGAAAATTAGTTTTGGGGGGACTATGGCTTTTGCAGCCCCAAACAGACCTTGCTTTTGTTGTTAGGCATTAGATGATAGAAGTTTGGTTTCCAGAAACTTAGCCCTCCAGTGATATCTATCTTATTAAATACAATTATATTCCTTAAGGTAAAATAAAATGTCATCTTGAAATTGTACAGTTGCACCCTGCCTTGGAAAGGACCCAGCCACTAGTTCTCATGCATTGTTGTCCATAATTATTTTTATTTCCCAAACCACATTGATTACTGGCAGATAGATCATCCCTGATATGCCAGCCAGAGTATATATGGGTCTAAGTAGATGTTCTTCATTACCAAATGCAGACTTGAAAGCTCTAACTTTTACCTACCTTGTTCTACCTACGGATTAAAATTATGCATGGCAAGGATCAGTGTTGTATAAATCATATATTATTTTTTTGAGGCTAGGTCTATATTATTACCACTACTACTACTATCATGTCCAATTATTGAATATATTTTTTAAGTAAAAGTGAACCTTTTTTAATGAAATCAGAAAACAATAGTTATACTCTTTGTACAGGATCCAATGACTTGAAAATAAGGTAATGATAGGAATGACATTAAATAAATCTATATTAGAAAAAAATTACCTTGGCATTATAATGCTATTAAACTTAAATCTGAGCCATTGTGGCATCAATTAAATGATGACTTAGGCTGGAAAGAGAGAAATCAAAGGAATCCGGTGGGGGTGTGTTTTTCTAGGTTGTGGGTGTTCAGGTCTGGCTGCTGGGAAGTCTGAATTGAATCTTCAAGTGACCCTTTCAAAGGAATTTTCCTTCTTCCCAGAGATACGGTGACCTGGGGCGTCTTCTGGACCTCTGCACCTCTGTGGACTGGGTGTGGAGCGGCAGTAGCAAAAGCTGCCCTTGAGAAAGTCTGGAGAGTGAACTGGATGTTGGCCCATGTTTGTCTGAAGTGGTCTTTGTCCTTGCTTGACAGGCGGAGCTTTCTCTCCTTCCAGGGGGCTGCCATCCATCTTTCCTGACCTTGGTTTTCAGAGAAGACACTCATGTCTTGACTGGAGAGGGCAGTCCTCTTCAGTCCTTCCTCCATGTACTGGCATCTCCTCGTAGAGGGTGAGCCCCTGGCTTCTAGCCACGTTGAGATCTTTCTTCTCCATGACGGGGTGGTGGGTTTCCTTCTCGGCTGAGGTTCTCAGCTGCTGTCTTATAAACTCCCGATGTACCTCAGACTAGAGTTTCAGTCGAAGCTTCTGAATCTCACTTCTGAGCTGGGAATTTTCAGATCCCATAGATGCCTGCTCCATTTTGAGGCTTTTTATTTGTTCAGTGAGCTTCATTGGATTTTCCTCACCCAGTTTCCTGGATAGTCCTCCTTTTTCTCCTGCTTGCCTCTTCAAGGACACTTTGAAGTTCACAAATGAGAAGTTTTGGATTCTCATCGGAAAGACGGTCTGGGAGATGTGTAACTCCTGATTCTCTCTCTTCTGCTCCTTTCGAGAAGTCAACCTGTGTGTGCTGCTCTTTAAGGCGATCGGGCAGGTGGATGCTTTTCAGGATATCTTGGTCAGAGAATGTAATTGGCTCACTTTGTCATTCGGCATCTGCTTCGTCCCCGCATGCAAGCACTTTGACAAATCTCATTGCTCCTGCAATTCCTGCCTGCCTCGGTCCCTCCTTTCTTGGGACAGCCATTCTGGACCTTTCCCGTGATGACTGTTCCCATCCAGACCATCCATTCATTTCTTCTACAGGCGTCCTACTTGGGCCTGAGATGTTTGGAACGTGTTTTTCACATCAGTCACTTGGGATTAGGGGGCTTCTAATGCATCTCCAAGGGTCTGCATCCGTCCCTGGAGGGAAAGAAGTCTTTAGCCCCCCAGGGCAAATGAAAGCTCGGGGGACTCATTTTTCTGTCCTTTGTCAAGGAAGTCTTTCATGTCCACAAGTGACAAACTGCTTGGGATTTTATTAAAGCCACCACGCTCAGGGCTTGTGACATGGGAGGCCTGGCCTCCACGCAGGAGACCCCGGAGTTTCCAAGGCTTGAGTCCTCAGTCCAGTCTCCCCATTGACCTTCCCACACGTTTCAGCCCTGGCCCGACATCTTTTGCTCAACTTATGCCTCTTCTTACCACCAGTTTCCTTTTCACTACAAGAGCCACCACGGTAGCACAGAGCAGGCGCCTCCAGGGGAACCCAAGACTTGTCTCAAGGCTTCTGATACCGCCACAGAGCGGCCCATAACCAGTCCAGGCTCTGCCGGGAAGGCGTGGGAGGCAGGGAGCAGGCAGCAGCCCTCCTTGGCTTCATGTTTCTACAACATTACCTCAGGAGCCAGCGACTTGGGGAGCCATCTTTAACCGCCTGGAGTCTTGGTCTCCAGCACAAACTGACACCAGGCAACGGGTCATACCATTTGAGGGGGGGAGATAGCGGGGAGGAAAGTTCTAGAAAGCAGTACTTTCTGATCGCTCTTCTTACTGCGCAGACGCAGTTAATATTATTTGCCCAGGACTCACAGGAAAAGGCTGAGCGCAGCCCCACCTGGCCGTGCAGCAAACCCAGAGGTTCAAATCTGTGTCCGAAGAGGCGCTCGGCTGTCAGCTGGGTGTGGATGGTTCATCCCCATGGCCAGGCTCATTTTCCTGGTTTCAAGCTTCCTTCTGCAACGGGAAGGGTGGGCCTGCCTACAGAAGTCCTGGTGACCTCCCTCCCAGAGCCTCCCTCTGTCCTGGTTTGGTTATCGCCAGAGGGCAGGGCGGGGCGAAAGGGTCTCCCTAAACAGACTAAGGGACCCAGATTCCAAATGTAACAACTGCGAGACGCAATCACAAGCGGCAGGGAATCTAGGAGCTGATTTGGGGACTAAGGCAGGTAAATGTGATCGCAGGGGGTGCTGACAAAGGTGCCCCGAAGGTCAGGTTCTGTGTAAGGTCTCCTGAGCTTGAGGATCTGTAGCTTCTGAACTGTCTTCGCCTCTCAAAGGATCCCCTGGCCTACGATGCATTTCTTCACAGCATTCAGTCCCCAACTGCCCCAAGTCCTGAGCGTCAGTGCCGGGCTGCTCACAGGAGGACTGGGAGAGAGGACTTCCTGGGACGTTAGAAATCCTCTAATGCAGAGTACAGTGGGTCTAACTTCACAGGTTAACAGGCTCCTGGTTTCTGAGCTGCAGCCTCTACCTCCCAGTTCCCTAGGAAGTCCTATGACTTCCAGGTTTGTTTTGTTTTTGCTATCACATTTATTTTTATTTTTGAATTTTTATTTTATTTTGGGGGGTTTCATTTTTGCTTTTCCGTAAATGTACATGTCCATTCACTCTCCACCGGACCACCTGTGCCAATACCCCGTCTGCTTCCCTGACCCATCCGTCACTTCTTCCCATTTCCCCTGGTAGCCATTATGCTTTTTCACTGAGTTCAAAATTTATTCCTATACTATATTTTGTCTGTGTATTTTTTTGTTGTTGTTCATTATATTTCACAGATGAGTGAAACCATCTGATAACGTCTTTAACTTCTTGACTTATTTCAGTTAGCATAATCACCTCAAGATCCATCCATTTTGTCCCAAATGCCACTATTTGACCTTTTTCACAGTTATGTAATATTCCACTGAGTATATATATTCCACAATTTCTTTATACATTTGTCTGTTGAAGGTACTTGGGTTAGTTCCATGACTTGGCAATTGTGGAAAATGCTGCTATGTAAATAGGTGTAGATAAATCTTTTCATGCTAGAGTTTCATATTATTTGGTTGACTGCCTAATAGAGGTATTGCTGGATCACATCATTGTGGTGGATGATTCTTGTGATATGTTGCGTATTTGGTTTGCTAGGATTTTGCTGAAGGGTTTTACATCTATGTTCATTCAGATATACAGGTTTATAATTTTCTTTCCTTTTTTTTAATACTGTCTTTCTTTGGTTTCGGGATCAAGGTAATGTTGGCCTCATAGAATATGTTGGGAATTTTCCTCCCTCTTCAATTTTTTTGAAGAGTTTGCATAGGGTAGGTATTAGCTTTTGTTTGAAGGTTTGGTAGAATTTCACTGGAAAAGTCATCTTATCTTGGCTTTTGTTTCTATGAAGATTTATAACTTTTAATTTCAGCACTTGTGACTGGACTTTGTAAGCTGTCTGTTTCATCCTGATTCGAACTTGGGTGGTTGTACGAGTCCAAAAATTTGTCCATTTCTTCTAGGCTGTCCAGTTTGTTTGCATAAAGACTTTTGTAATAGCTTCTTATGATCCTATGTATTTCTGCAGCATTTGTTGTAAATTTTCCTTTTTCATTTCTGATTCTATTGATTTGAGTTTTCTTTCTTTGCAAGCCTTGCTAATGGCTTGTTGATTTTGTTTATTTTTTCAGAAAACACCTCTTTTCTATTTCATTTTTTCTGCTCAGAATTTTACTATTTCCTGATAGTGTTTTTTGGATGCTTGTGTTCTTCTTTTTCTAGTTTCTTCAGGTATAGAGTTAGGTTGTTTATTTGAGATTTTTCTCGCTCTTTTTTTTTTTTATGCGAGCCTACATTGCTATAAACTTCCCACAAAGAGCTGCTTTTAGAGCATCCCACAGGGACTGATAGCTTGTCTCTTTGTTTTCATTAGCCTCTGGATACTTTTAAATTTCTTCTTCGATTTTTTCATTAACCTAGGAGTTGTTCAGAAGCATTTTGTTTAGTCTCCACATGTTTTGGTTTATATCAGGATTCTTTTTGTGGTTAATTTCTATCTAGCTTTATGGCACTGTAGTCTGTGAAGACGCTTTATATAATTTATATTTTGTGTATTTTCTGAAACATGTTTTATATCCTAGTATATGATCTGTTTTTGAGAATGTTCCATATGTACTGGAGAAGAACGTGTTTTCATTTCTTTTGGGATGAAAAGCTCTATAAATGTCCAATGAATCCATCTGTTCTACCACTACATTTAAGGCCTTTATTTCTTTGTTAATTTTTGTATGGATAATCTATCTTTTTATGTTAGTGGTGTAAGGTCTCTGACAGTGGTTGTATTTTTGTTGATATTATCTTTAGATCTGCTAATAGTTGTTATGTAACTAGGTATCTTATATTAGGTGCATAAAAATTAATTAGTTATATCTTCTTGGTGAGATGTTCCCTTGATATCTCTCTCTACACACACACACACACACACACACACACACACGCATCATCTTTGTCCCTGATTACCTTTTTTCTTGAAAGTCTAGCTTATTTGAGATGAGAAGAGCACTTTTGCCTTTTCTCTGTGAGTCATTAGCATGTATGAGCTTACTCCAGCCTATTATTTTTGTCTTTCAATTTTAGAGGGGTCTCTTGTATACAAAGTATTGATGTCTGAATCTTTTCCCCCAAATTATTAATCTATGCCTTTTAATTGGTGAATTCACACCATTCACATTTAGGATGATTATTTATATGAACTGGTTATTGTCATTTTGTTTTTCTGTTGTTTCTTTTTCAGTTTGTTTCTCTCTGTTCTTCCTAGATGGCTTTCCTTAATCTTTCTACCAATTTCTTTGTTTCTTTATCTCTGGGTGTCTATTCTGGATTTTCGGTTAGCTGTAACCATGGGGATTTTACTTAAATACCTATGTCTTAAGTCTTTTATGAGCTGTGTCTGCTCACTGACATTTAACTACACAGGTTCTATTTCTTCCTCCCCTTAGTGTTTTGTTATTGACTCATAATATTCTTGCCCATGCTTCTGGGTTTCTATTGCTATTGTCATTTTGCTCAGGAATTTGTGTTTCACTTTTTTTTTTTCTTGTAGAAAAACTCTGTGAAAGACAAGTCTGGTGATGGTAAATTCTGTTAGCTTCTGTTTGTCTGGAAAAGCCTTTATTTCACCTTCATACTTGAGTGGTAATTTTGTAGGATAGAGAATTCTTGGCTGGTAGTTCTTGTCTTTTAGGATTTTGAACACTTTCTTCCACTCTCTTTCTTGCTGAAGTCTGGGGAAATTTTAATTTGGAAGCCTTTGTAAGTTATTTTATTTCCCTTGGTTCCTGAAATTTTTTGACATCGATGTGTCCAGGTGTAAGTCTTTCTGAACTTAAAATGTGGGTGTTCTCTGAGCTTCGTGGACATCCATATTTAATTCATTCTTTAGATTTTGGAAATTCTTAGTTATTATTTTTTTGAATAGGATTTCTGCTCCTATTTTTCTTTCTTCACTTTCTGGGGTCCTGATTATACTTAGGTTTCCTTTTCGAATTGAATCTGATATTTCTCATAGAGTTTCCTCATTTTTTCATTTGTCTTGATTCCCTCTTTTTCTGAATGGGTTATTTGATCATTTGAGTTTTCTACATCTGAAACTCTTTCTCCTGCCAGTTTAGTTCTATTTAAAGCACTTGCTAAATTTGTCTGCATTTCATTCAGTCTTTCTTTTGATCTTTTTATATATTCAGTCTCGTAGGTGAAGAATTCTCTTTGTTTCTGGGTCTACTTTCTAAGGTCTTGAACCTTTCTATATCTTCGGCCTTCTAGTAGCTCATTTAGCGTTTTTGATATTGTTGTTTTGAAGTCTTTTTCTGATAGCTCCTCTATTTCTGGATCCTTATTATTTGTCCTGGGACTTCTCTCCTTCTCAATATTGCTTTTCCTTCTTGTGTGCAGTGTTCCTTGCTCCCTAGCCATGTATGTTGCCTTATTTGCTGTGTGTCTGTACTTAAAGAACATGCATGTCCTATTCAGTCCTGCTTAAATGTTTTGTGGAGCAAAATTTTCTTCTAAACTGAGGTCAGCGTGTGTGTGTGCAAGTTAGGGGCACTGAGGATTTAGTTTTATTTGTCTTCTTAGTTTACCTTGGAATGAGAAGTGGGTAGGAGGGGAGTTGAGGCTTTAAAACTTGATATCAGTGTAAGGAGTGGAGTTGGCCATCTCTATTTCCTTTTCTTTTGTTCCACAGCAAGTTATGTTCTTTACTTAGGTTATCCTAACTTCCCACCCCACCTCACTTTTTCTTGAGATGGGAAAGAAAGGGGGGGGGGCGGTTATTACAGACTGCAGGAACAGCTTGTGTGAATACTGTGAGAATTAAGGTATGTAGTTTGTTTGGGGCAAGAAATATTCCAGTAGCTACTTACAGAAACACAAAGCAGGCTAAACTGTCTTTAGCCATTTCCTGACCTTAGATTGCTTATGTATATAGGCCTCGCTTGGGCTAGGGGTGAGAAGTTTGAGAAGTCTTAACTATACTGTAAGACTGATGTTTACACGGAATTGGGCATTTAAAGTAATAGTTTGAAAATCTTTGTTTTTCCTTAAGATTATGAAAAAAGTCATGAGATTGCCTAAATTCTCCTCTAAGAGTACCCATCAATTGAGCCCCATTTAATAAGTTATTTTAGGACCAAATTCTATGAGTTATGTTGACATTACTAGTTATCTCAAAATCGTTTCCACGGACAACTCATCCATTTTCCAAAAGATGGATTACAGCACATTGACACTTCCTTGTTGTCTTGTGCTAAGTAATCCCGTGGTGGTTATAAGCTACCAGCTCATGAATAAATGATTCTGATTTAAGAAGCCAGTAAGTGACTCTCTGGCTCCTCTGATTACACCTAAACTACAGTGAAATGAGACACGGTCTTCAGTTGATCTGCTAAAAGTGGTCCCTGTATCAGATTTGTGGGATCTTGCCACTGGGGCCAGACCCTAACCTTTCTGCCTCCATGCAAAGCCTCAGACCCATCCTTCAGCTTACCAGCTTCTACCCTAATATGGCACCAATCCCACAATTTCCCAATCAAAGGCAAGGGGACATTACTTTTCCCCCAATGGGGTTCTGCTACATCTTTGAGACTTGACTTAAATACAACCTGTTGCTTATTCCCAAATAATAGCTGCATGTCTGAACTCTTCTCAGAACTATGTGCTAAGCACTTAAAGAACATGCATGTCCTATTCAGTCCTGCTTAAATGTTTTGTGGACCATAGTTTTTTTTTAAACTGAGGTCAGCAAACTGACTCATGAGCCAGATTTGCCTCTTCTTCCATTGCCTGTGAGTTAGTAATGGTGATTGCATTTTTAAACTTGGGTGAAAAAAATCAAAGGAAGAATAATACTTTCTGACATGTGAAATTATAGGACATTCACATTTTAGAATCCATAAAGAAAGCTTTATTGGAACACAGCTATATTCATTCCTCTACGTGTCATCTGTGACCACAGTAAAGCTGAATTCTTACAAGAGAGACCATATGGCAAAACCTAAACTTACCTTATTATCTGGCCTTTTATGGGAAAATCTTTGCCAATTCTTGATCCAAACGATTACATTATCTGCTATTTATGATTTTATCTTGATCCAAGAAGGTTATTGTTCCCATACATTAACCATTTTACTTGTGATTGTAATGTCTAGGTAGTAGCAGTCATGTTGCTGATTTAGCGAATGAATCTTGCCCTGCTGGGAGATTTCAGTGTAATATAATGAGCCACACACTCAATAAAATGTTAGAACATCTGGGGTTTAGACTTGGCTCTCTCACCAGATTTAGAGATGCTAGGCAAGTCATTTTACCTTTTGGTCTTTGAGGAATAAACTGGCAGGACTTCACCCTGTGTTTAGAGGAGGTCTAGTCAGTCTTTGAGTCCTTTCATAATCAATTAGACAGCGACTTCCTAGTGCTCCACTACTTGATCTTCAACTAGAATCCACTCAAGAGCATGAACTTTGCCTACTGACAAAAAAAATTTTTGGATAAGATTTTAATGGACAGAAAAGAATGAATGCTAAATTTTGTTTTGAAAAGTCATAGAATCAGATCATGTCTAAGATCCCTTACTGTCCCATGAGACTAAGAGGAAGGACTTTTTGGGATATGACAATAATCAGAGGTTTAAGCCATGGACAGAAGATGCTGACCTGTAAGTGCTGTATCCAACTTGTTATGCAGTAGTCCCTCTGCAGTAGCACGTAAGTTGGTTCTCTAAAACATGTGGCAGTTATGGCAATAAAACCACGTGAAAAAGAATGGTGGTCCATTTAGTTTATTCCAACTTTTGGCTTACCAAAACTCAAGATGTGGATTCTATCCAGGAATTGGAAAAGTGAGGAGTACTTTTTTACTTTTATGCCAACTCTTGGGTTGACCAAACTTTGATAAATAATAGTCTAAAATCATTGTGAACTCAGTATTATTTTATATACTCAAATGTAGACCATAATGTGTTGATTAGTGAAGTTCATACAAAAACCTAAGAAGGTTGGAAATAATAAGGTACAGTTTTTCCGTACTTTCTAATCTAGACATGACTGGATATTTTTAAATACATTATCTTTGAGTTGAGAAACACTTTCAGTTATCTTAAGAAGGCAAGATTAACTGAATTTGCAGTCCATATTCTCTGTGTTTTTGGTTCCTTAGCAAATGACCATTCATCCATTCACTTGAAATGATTAATGATAGAGGACAGGCAAATTGCTTAAGATACAGATTTGATTTATTTTTTCTAAATAATGCTTAATAGTGGGGACATTGGAGGAGATGGTGCTGATAATATTTCTGCAGTTAAATCTTGAAAAATTTAGAGATACATAGTACAAATTTGGGAGAGAGGCAGAGGGGATGTTCAAAAGAACAACAGAAGGGTCCATTAAATTTTGTTTTAAATAGGCACACAAAATTTATTCAGTCAAAGTTTAATGACCACTATACACCAAACACCATGGTGGATATGACAATGAATTAATAAGACAGAGACCTACCAATTGGAAAGGGATTCTGAGGCAAAGAGTTCTTTTCTGTTTAACTTAAACAACCCCACCCTGTCAGGCCTACTGGCCATTAAAGACTTAGCGCCCAGCTGGTGGGGAGGGCTCAGTTGGATAGAAAGATTACATGAAATGGATAATTGTCTCTCACGTTTCCCGATGCTTTTCCCAGCTTCCGGTTTTGACAGCATTGATTTATGTTTCAAATCATCTTCAGATAAGAGATTTGAAGAAACTACTTGGCCTTATAGTCCCACCCATTCAACATGAGGTTTGGAGCAGTGTTTGCAACGGAACATTTGGGAATAGAGAACCGTGGAAGCTCCGAATCCAGATTTTCCAACTGTGCTGTTTTCCCATCAGGATTCCAGGGGAAAGCCTGGAATCCCACCCCTGGTGTGTATTTGAGACCAAATTGTTGGCTCTGTCCCCAACCACTTTGTCACTCTTGGCCAGTTTCTTGATTTCCCTTCTCAGGTTCCTGGAGGGGGGTGAGCATTAGCTCTTCCTCTGTCTGCTCTCACAGCATTATTGTGGCAGTTCACTAGGAGATAGTTTTAAATTGGCGTTCACTGGAAGTCTCCATGAACGTATATGATCAAGATTGGGAAGGCATGGTGGGATGAAGTATCTCAAAATTTACAGTCACATTGGGGTGGCCGGGGGGACAGAGGATGTATTTCAAAGCCTGGTTCAACCTCTTGAGTTGGGAATTTTGAAAGGAACTTGGACTTTGGAGGGTTCGAATTTGTTAGTTCTTGGCCAAGCACAACTTTCCATTCCTAAGGAAGAAGTCTATAAAAAGGCCATTTGGACTTCAAAGAGATAATATTTTGATGCATTAAGTGTACATATGAATCAGAAACATGTGGATTAAATTTCCCGTTCAAACACGTGGCCTTGAAAATTTCAGGGGAAAGTGTTTGGCAAAGCGTGCCTGGGATTTGGATAAAGATGGAACTTATGTTTTTTTATCTTTGAGAAGTTTTATCTTCTTCCACATGCCCCCCTGTGCTGTGATTGACATAGCCCTGATGGATATTCAGAGGGTGGCAGGGGAAAGCATTGCCTTCTGATGAATACATATTGAGTTTACTAAAGAGGAGGGAAGATGGATCTCCATTAAAAGGATAACTGCAGTTTACAAAAACCCCAAACTCAACCAAACAATTTTTTTCCTGGAATAAGGGCATGGGAAAGCTAGGCAATAATTATACTGGCGACAAGTGCTATGGGACAGTTGACTATGTTTTAATGACAGTGTTCTGCCCTCTCAAGTCCAAGGTCACCATCAATACTGGTGTCACCTTTGCTAGGCTGCCCTTGTAGCACTTAAGAAGAAAACCAGTCCTTCTGGATTTGGCTACCCAGGCACCAGTCTCTGCTCACACTGGTTCATCTGCATATCATTGGCTGTCGATTGTACAGGATGCTTTCTTGGGTCCCTCTGAAAGAGTCTGACTTTGTGCAGGAAGGACTAGAAAACGGCATCAATGTCAGCTCCTGTGCAATGCTCCTGCAAGTTGTATCCTCCACCCACCATTAGGCAGAATGTGGAGCCAAATCATGGTTTAGTTGAGGGTTAGGCACAACAGTCTCTGTTTTTCACTCTGCAATAGTGTGTTTTCCCCCGAATATAAATAATTCTTGCTAATTATAGAAAATTTGAAAAACACAGACATCTCTACAGGAGAAAATAAAAATCCCCATAATCAAATTAGTCAGTCATCATTAACAAGGACATTTTGTCCATGTGATTAAGTAGTTTTCAAAACATGACTATTAACAGCCTACTTAATTTCCACAGTACAGATGTTTCAGAATCTATTCAACCAATCTTAAATTGTCAATATTTAGTTGGTTTCCAATTTTTTTGTTATGATAATGTGGAGATAAACATTCTTGAACATGAATCTATGTTCCCATTTCTGATTAGTTCCTTAAGGTAGATTCCTAGGGAGGAGGTTGCTGACTTAGAGTGTGTGAACATTTTTATACATTTTGGTACATGATGCCAAGTAGGTTTCCAGGAAGGTTGCACTAGTTTGTTTCCCACCTGCAATGCATTTAAAGATCTCATCTAGTCTTTGAAGCTATTCCGGTGTAAGGGGGCACCCTCTATTCACACACGGGCGCACAGATGGGGGTATTTATGAATCCTTTGTCCTGCTGAGCACTCCAGTAAGAGTGGCAGTGCCATGCTTGCTGTCCACCGAGAGGCGAGAGCCTTGTAAAACTTACATCTTGCAGGCTTCAGAGTACATTGGCTAAAGTTTTCTTCTCCCCAGCCTATTGGGGCTCCAATTATTTTCTCTTTGAGTTTTTCTAAGAATCCGTATAACTACTTCCCTGGAGTCTCCCTACAAATCATTTAGGTTAGATATATGGGTTATGGGTCCTCTTCTAAGCCTCTTAGAGAGTTTCTCTTCCAAAGATACAGGAAACAAACCTTTAACTTCCCAATCTAAAGGGGCCGAATAGGAGGATCTGGGACAATTAGGCAGTCTGTGACCCAAAGCCAGATGTTCTTCTCTGCTTTGGCCGGGGTGGTTACTGACCCCTAGACTGCCGGTCCAGAGCTTCCTGAACTGTACGCTCTTGTTGATCTTTTCTGACTGCCGAAGCCTGTGGGTCTTGCATCGCGAGGAATGGTACCTCACAGACGAATGGGCTTAGTCTCCTGGACTAAGTGGAAGATGTCTGATCAGGACCTGTGATCCGATCCACCACCTCTCTCCTTGTATCATTAAGGATCTTATGTCATGTCTTGTTCCAGGACTACTGTATATTCGAAATTTAAATTAGCATTAAAATTAGGTTAAGTAACACACACTTTGGGAAAGTGAATTGCCTGTTAAGCAAGCCATCAGTTAACAAGTTCTGAAATCAAATACACAGATTCTTACAGGGTTTTTTTTTCTGGATTATCCATGACAGTAAAACCAACCAACCAAACAAAAAGCCCCAATTCTACTCTCTTCATTAATTAAGTAGTTGTAGTCGAGTCTGCGGAAATATGAAAACATTATTTTAAAAACATTTTAAAACTAAAAACAAAAGACACCCTAAGAAGTTTCCATTTACTTTAGGCCACAGAGAGTCCTGACAGGCATAATTAATGACATAATTTCCTGAATGTCCATAGGTCCTATTTTTTTCCAAACATGTAGCACACACACATAACAAAAGACCAAACAGGTAATTAAAGTGCTTCCCATTTTTAACGAGTGAACCCTTCAGAAACCTGTCAGGCAGCATCCGGGCCCTCCCCCCCCCCCACTCTTTATTAACTGACATGTCAAAGAAGAAAGCCATATCATTTTTATGTTCCCATGGCACAGAAACTAATTTTGGGTATTTTAGGCCAGAGAGATTTATAGATCAGCCTCAGAAACTTCTCTCGGGTTCCTGAGAGAATAGTAACATTCCAGGAGTTGGATGGATTTAGTATCCGCCCTGTTTAAAATATGGGCTCCTGTCAAACCTATGGGTATCCCTGAGTAACCTTCTATTATGGCCCAGCTGTTCCTTAAAGGAAACCATGGAGAATGTTAGGACACTGTGGCGGGTCTCCCCTCCTTTGTTGGGTCACCCCGGGGAGGTTAGGGCTGAGCAGCAATTCTGCAGGAGGGTTCTGAAGCTTTCAGGAGACTTGCCTGCCAAATGTTGTTATGTAGGCCCAACTGAAGTTGAACATTAGTGGAAAGAGAGAGGCAGGGTCCCTGGGAATCAGCATTTTGTGGCAAACATCAGATATTCTTTTGATCAGCCTTTCAAGAAGAATTAGGAGCAGGGAGGTTGATGTTTCAAAGCATAAAATTCCTATAAGGTTAAAGAGAGGATGTATTTGTTTAGATTTTTTGTATTAAAAAGAACAAATATTTGTTGTTCATCTGTTGGCTAAGGCAATATAAAGGTATAATTAGCTACTTTTGGATAGCTTCAAAAGAAAACTTAAAACTTTATATCTATCTGTAACATTTTCCTTTTTATTCTAATGGAGATGATGACAAAATACATTTTCCTTAACACCCTAAAGCTGCACAACAGGATCTTAAAGAACACCTCAGAGATCAGTAGTTTTGGAATCTAAGAGGCCCATATCGTAATCCTTCCAAGCTGTGTGAACTCGGTTAAAATTTTAACCTCTCTGGGCTTGATTGCCTTAACTCAAACTGAAGATCAAGGTGACTTTGGAAGGTTGGTCTGAGGATTCAATGAGCTCATGCAAATGACGTTTTTAGTAGTGTTTCACACACGGTGAGCCATCAAAGAATGGAGAGGCTTTAAGAGGGTTACCAGGAGGAATGCCAGTAGATGACTGGCTAGATGGAACTTCAAAAGACTGTAAGCAAGAATGAAGGAACTGCTACCACTCTGCTAGAAAGAAAGTTTATGAAAATTTCGTCATCTCTTAGCTAGTGAGTTCCATGAAAACAGGCACAGTGTCTTGTATTGCCCATCATATTTCTGGCGCCTGCTGTGTATTGGTATGAAGTGCATGACCAGCTGGTAAATGAGCGAATGAATAAGTGAACACTGTCTCCTACTTCAAGACTCCCATCCACCATGGAGATTTCTCTAATCCATTCTGATTAATCTCTACTTTAAATTTCACTGCCTGACCTACATTTGGAAAACCTTATCACATGTTCCCTTGTGCTATGATGTGATGGTATCGTTTGTGTGTGTGTGTGTGTGTGTGTGTGTGTGTGTGTGAGAGAGAGAGAGAGAGAGAGAGAGAGACAGACAGACAGACAGACAGAGAGAGAGAGAGAGAAAGAGAGAGACAGAGGGTAGCTTATAGTCTCTAGAAGTCAGGGGCTATGCCTTGTGCTTCTCCTAAGTGCTCCCTCGCCCTCCCTTCCCACCCTAACACCTCAAACAAAGACCATACTTAGGTGCACATTCATGACTGGCACAGGCTGAATGGAATTGAAATGCTGCAGTGTCTTAGTGCAAAAGTGGAGTAAACAAATGGACTTAAATATCAGTGGAAATTCATACTGTCCTCATGATGGGCTAAATTATATACTTTACCTTAACCATTTCAGGAGTCTCAGGGTTCAGCGTGTGCCTCCTTGTCTTCTTTTGCAGAATATCTCTACTGATCTAAGCAGGGTTGTCATGTGGTTAAAGTTTCCTTATTTCTTTCCTATGAAACACGTATTCTCAGAAGTCCCCACTTTAACCTTGGTTGACACCAGCCTACAATTCTATACTGACAGAGAAAATCCTACTGCTTTGTAATCACTGGCTCTTGGAATAGGCAGCTGGGGATAAATTCATTGGCTTCTCCAGGACTTTGGTTTCAAAGTTGACCAGGTATGAGGAATATGACCCCTGTATGATCATATTTCATGGCCGCCACAAGTGGCTGCGAAGAGATTTTTGCTTAAGGCTGCAGCTGGGGCTAGTTGGGTGCCTGCCAAGAGCAGGGGCATGATATATTTGTGTGGTGTATATGGATGTCTGTTTTCATAGGCATAATATTCCTATATATTGCTTTGGGGATCAAGGGGAAGGGCGTGAATGCTCTGTTCTCCACTCAGCGTCTGTAGGTTGATTCTCTATTCTACCTACTTGGTTTCCAGCAGGTCCCTAAAGACAAGTCTCAGAAAGAGCTAGTATTCCTTAGTGGTGCCTTCAAAGGAGTAAATTTGCATGTGATTAGCAAGGAAGAGCAGGCATTAGGCAGAGGGATATGAAAACTTGTTGATATAGTTGTCACAAATAATCATAAATATTCCTACATTTTCTCTAGGAGCTACAAGTTCTATTTTCACCCTTCCGCTCAATCATTAGTCTGCCTCAGCCTAGATACTTGATTGTGGCTTGTGGAAGATTTCCAACATCACCCTCCCACCGTCTTATTTCAGAAAGACTCTATAGAGGAGGTAGGGTTTCAGGAATTACTTGAACAAAGTAAAAAGAGCTTTGTGTGACTCAAAGTCTCTATCCAATTCTATTTTCTATTTCTTCAACATAAGTTTTGAGTCCATCTTTAAAGCACCTCACACAGTGTCTAGCTCAGTATATTATATATATTTTTAAGTTTTTGTAGGTTTTAGTCTTAAAGAATATCCTCTATTTCCCATGGGTATGAATTTGCAATTATCAGAAATCTGGAGCTTAGAGGATCTGGGAAAGAGATTCTGTGTATGTTAGATTCTGAGAAAATGTGTGGACAAAGAAGACAATAACCATGATGCATGAGCGCTTACTATCTGCCAGGTGCTCTGCTGTGGTTCTAGAGGCATCCTCTTGCTACTTCTCAAATTCTCACAATAATCAAGAAGCAGGCATTGATATTACTTTCACTTTACAAATGAAGCATTTGATGTTTCCAAAGAGAACATAGAGTTCAAGGTCACACAGCTAACTGTGACAAAGTCAGGATTCAATCTCAATATTTTCTTACACTGGAGCTCAAAAAAGCTATTCTAATAGATCAACACACACACATGCACACGCACACGCACACGCGCGTGCACACACACACACACACACACACACACACACCCCTCATCACCACCAGCTCTGAAGATTGAGAACATTCTCTGAGAATTTTGAAGAGCAAGTGCCCTGGTACTGAAAGTGTTTCTCAGTTGGTTGGGTATGACTTACAGAAAGGTTTGTGAGCTCAAGGACCATGTGGGGTTTTTGGGCAGCTTGCCTGGGGATCTGCAGGGATGAGTCCCTTATTACATTCCTGGACACAGACCTGCAGTGAACTCGAGCTTCCTGCACAACTCCTTTACCGAGCATCTCCATCTTCCTGAAGCTGCCCTCATCCTTTGTCCGTAGATTGGCTGTTTGCTATTGACCACTCTGTCGGTAGGATGCCTCCCGAGTGTTTTGGAAAGACATGTCTCATCTGTGGATGGAGGGCTGTTTGCCTGGCAGTGCTTGCTCTTTCTCTTTGTCTCTTTCACTTTTCCTGAGGACACCTTCAGAGCATCATGTTCTTTTAAAGGATTGGGTCTGTAGCCCTTAGACCACTGACCATCACTTCTCTGGCCCTAATCATCTTAGAAATGAACTTGGGATTTGGTTCTAATGTTTAGTGTAGAAGCAGAAAGTCAGCTTAAATATATCAAAGAATAACTCATCAAGTGATTAAAGAAACACTTTGCAAACTGAGATCAATACCTTAAGCTCAACTCTCAGAGTCAGGCCACCAATACAATCAATTTCAGCAGGCATTTTCCTGCTCCATTAAGGAGAATCAAGCCATATTATCTTCATGCGGCCTGCATACGTGATGCTTAATAAGGGTTTGAGTGAGTGGAATCTCAAAGAGAAGAGGAATTCCATGAATAACTCATCAGTCAAAGATGACAATAAAATGTCTCCTAGCTTAATGGAGTCAGTCACCTGTTGCTCCCAGGAAGCTGCTTAATTTAATTTGTCAGCTCCAGGCAGACGCTAGGGACCGAGACTCATCCCTAGGACTCCTAAGGACCTATATTGAATTCCAATGTCTTTAGTTTCTCACTTCCTTTCAGCAGCATGTACAATAGGATCGATCGGCTGCAAAGGCAATTGGTGTTATAGGAAGGTTGCCAAAAAATAAACCCAGAGCTGAAGAAAACTGGTTCAGCTATGACTTGACTGTTCTTCCCTGTCACCTTTCACTTGTGCTGGAGGACTGTGCTTGCTGTCAGAAGACCTTTGAGTGGTGTGTATGACCGGAGTCCCAGAGAAGTGATTTCTAACCCTGATATTTACATTTTTTATATGAAATTCAAGAGTCATGTTGCTTAAATGGAAAATCATTTTATTTTTTTTGCACCTAAATTTCTCCTGGATTGGGGAAGAAAAGGATTGTGTCTTTAGCTTTGGACCACGAACCACCACTTCCTAAATTTACGCATTCTAAACAGAAAATAACCTCCTTGGCTCTTCGTGACAATGTCACCCCATGGTAATATTTATTTAAATATATTTTTTGCTGCAGGGTGCTAAGTTTGTATAAATACAGGCACACCGGTGGGTTTAATTGCAGATCATGGCAATACGATTGCACAAAAGTAAATCACATGAATTTTTGGCTTCTCAGAGAAAATAAAAGTTATGTTAACACTATACTATAGTCTGTTAAGTGTGCAATAGCATTGTGTCTACAAAGAACAATAATGCCTTAATTAAAAAGCACTTTAGTGCTTAAAAACTGCCAACCGCCGTGGGAGTCTGCAGGGAGTCATAATCTTTTGCAGGTAGAGGGTCTTTTTAAAAAGCACAGTATTGGCAAAGTGCAGTAAAGTGAAATGCAATATGACAAGGTATGTCTGGATAGTTCAGGGATGTCTAGAAGTTGTAGAAAATTTGGTGTTTAAGTTTGCTTTGGAACCCAGCCATAAAAACTGGGGTGTAAGCATTATTCCTCCTCCTAGGGGCAGACGCTAATGATAATGCTTCATAGTTTGACTTTCTCACCAAAATAAAAAAACAAACCAAATAAAGCCCCAAAACTCCAGGACAGCAGAGCTACTTTTGGGAATGGCCAAACTGGTTGATACCACTTGCCTTTTGCGAGTGACTTAATTAGCATTTTTGAGGCTACACAGCTATAGGGATTGGTCCAAAAAGCGAAGCTCTGTGTGCTTACAGCCAGTAGAGTTATTTAAGAACTTTCCTGGGGCCCTGTGGCACTATTGAATATCAATAGCCAGTTCCAGGTTGGGGGCGAGGGCAGTGTACTGTTACAGAAGGAGTGAATGTCAACATATTTTGTGCCTGGCCTGCCGTACCAGCAAGCTGCTTGGGTAAACAACATCTAAATTTTACAGGCTTTGAACATGTGGCTCTCCACATATATTGGGCATTTGAGTTGAGTGGTAATTTTGAATAAGTGAGATTTCTTGTTGAGTTCACTAGAATTTCCTTGTCATATGTTTTAGATTTTCAAAGCAGTGAACCAGGAGACCTGGAGCTTCCAGTATTAAGGAACCAAATCTGAACAATGCCAAAGAGCAAGATATTAGAAAATTAAATAATCTTTTTAACACTCGTAATGGTTATCCCTATAGAAAGCAAAAGTCTTACTGGGGGACTTTTGTGCGAAGTTAATTGGAACCAGTTGCTGCCCTCCTCTGTCTGGATTTGACACAATCTTAGTTGTTTCATTTCTTACTTGTTTTAGAAAAATCTATTGTACTTTATCTTGTCCTGATACTCATGTCGTCTCTCTTATCTTCCCAAATTGAGAGAGAGAGAGAGAGAGAGAGAGAGAGAGAGAGAGAGAGAGAGAGAGAGAGAGAGATATGGCGGACGAACGAAAGGAAAGAAGGAAGGAAAGAAGGAAAGAAGGAAGGAAGGAAGGAAGGAAGGAAGGAAGGAAGGAAGGAAGGAAGGAAGGAAGGAAGGAAGGAAGGAAGGGGCAAGCTAATCCATTCCAGATTAGCAAATAACAGGCCCATTGTTGGTTTGACTTTATTTTGAGTTGCCATTAGTCAAACTTGAAGGTGAAGCCAAAGATCTCGCGATCAGGTCAAAGAAAAAAGGACTTAGTTAGATTTTTTGGACAATAAATGAAATGCCAAATAGCTTAAATAACCCCACAGCTGGAGGATAAGCATTCTACAGATGACTCTAAAGTCTTTGGCATCTCTATCTTTACAGGGGCCTATAGGGTGCCTCCCCTCTCCCCCTGCTCTGCATTCAAGTGGTTCCTACAGTTGAGAACATACACAACAGCCCTGTTCTATTCCTGGTAGTCTGTTCCTGTCTCTAGGGTGGTTATTGGTGTGAGAAAGGTGCCATGTCTTCTTCTACTTCTCTGAACCCCACAGGATCAAGCACACAGCTTGTTCACTCAGTAAACATTTATTGATTCACTCAATTTTTATATTGTCTGGTGAAAAGGACTAGGATTCAAAGAGGCAAGAATTCTGATCCTTATGTCTTTCTTGGTTTTTCCATCAGTAGGATGAGAGTGATAGATTAGATGATGTGGTTTTCAAACTACTTTTCCAAGCAGTGGAACTCTTTCCCATGTGAAGTCTTATTTTATCTAAAGCAGTATGAGGCAAGAGTTTTTAAAAGTCCAATTTTAAAAATCTATGTTTATCATAGTTATTATAAATCAATTGGTATGTGCAATGAGACTTTTTCTATGAACACAAGTTTGGAAACTTGGGTTACAATGGCAGCTGGCAGTGCCCTTAATGCTTTTTTTCCCCTGTTGTCCAATATTTAGAAAATTCCAGCACACACAGAAACTCTTTGCAAATGGGAGCCATTTTATCCTTTTTAAACAGCCCATACTGGATGGTGTCATTTGTATGTGGAGTATTGAGAAAACAAAGCAAGGGGCAGACAAAGACAAACTTTAAAACCAACCCTTGAAAGCTGACCATAGGTCTGAGGCTTCCAGGAGGGGAGGGGAAAGGGAGGAGTGAGGAGGGGAGACAAGGGGAGCACAGTGGACTCTGGTGAGGACTGTGGATACGCTGGTGGTGAGATCTACAGTGACCACACCTGAGGGGGGAGTTCTATACCATCAAAATACTAACAAGATGTAAAACAATGGTACTTCATTAAAAAAAAAAACAAACCCAAAAAACCTCAACCAACCAAACCAATCATCTTGTCATCTCAGAGAAATGACAACAACTATAGCTTAATTTGAAGTATATCACAGCAACTAAATGCACAGCTAAACTTGGGTAGTTGTAGAGGCATGTGGGAAAGCAAATACAGCAAAATGTTCCTTGCTCACTGTGCAACTCCTGCTCCTTGGCTTCAGAGGGAATGGTCCAGATGCTGAGAGGGAAAAGCAGAACTCTGCGTTCCTGCGATGCCTCCAAGCCGGTGTTCTTGCCTCTGGCTTCTCTGCCTTCAATCTGTCTGATTTAACATGTCTGTTTAATCATTCTGCACTATCGCTTGTGCTTTTTTTCTTAAAACTGCTCTCTTTCAAGTTTTTCAGTAGTTTACAATTACCTAAAGATAAAATATAATCTTGTGAACCATTCATTCAGGAATATGTCACTAATCTCTCTTTTTAGGTTTAATTTCCTTGACTCTTTAGAAATTCTTTCTCTCTCTCCTTGCTCTTCCTAAATGTGCAGTAAAAATTTAATCTGAGAGCCTTGCATTGTCCCCTTTCACCTCATCTTTCCAAACCCAGGCAGCTGGATGGCGAGGTGGACCTTTCTTTTGGGTTTCTGTGTCAGTTGTGGATACAGCATCAGGATGCTTTGGGGTATAAGCTACAGAAAACCAGGAGTCAAGTTATCTTAGACCAGTGTTTAGTTTTTTTGTTGTTGTTTTAAGCTTCAGCCTGCATCAGAGATACCTGGAGGGCTTGTTAAATCACAATTGCTGGGCCACACCCCCACATTTTCTGATTCAGTAAATCAGGGGTGGGACCCAAAAATGTGCATTTCAAGCAGCTACTCAGGTAACGCTGATGAGGCTGGCTGGGGATTTGAGAACTACCATGCTAAATGATAAAAAATTTATGGTTGCATGCAATAAAACATCTAGAACAGGACTCTCAAGCTTGGCTATACAATATAACCAACTGGGGATATTTTTTTTTAAATCCAGATGATCATATGTACTACTTACCAGTTAGATCAGATCTTCTGGAGGTGACACACAGTAGTTGTAAGAACATTCCAGGTGTTTATAATATGCAGCCATGTTTTCGATGCATTGATCTTGAGTTTTGGACTTTCTGTGCTCCAACTGTGGCCTCGTGGACTGTGTTTCTTCCATCTTTATTTTCTGCCCTTGTTAGGCCAACAGTGTTCATCCTTACAGATTTTTACTTTTACTCTCCCAACTTGCTTGCACCAGTTCAAATCTTACCTTATTTAAAACACTGTCCAAAGATCAGAAAAAGAGAACAAAACACATCCTTTCCTTTCATCTTTTCAAACCGACGGATGTTTCCCAAAAGTCTCCTGTAAAACATCTTTTTTCAGCTTGAGTTAATTTTTTCTCAAGATTTATTGATTTATGCATACAAGAACTGGGGTGTAGGCCAGAGGTGTGGAGGGGTGAGAGGATTCACCAGAAACTGAGTGGGGAGTAGAACAGGCGGATTGACTGAAATACACTGCTGGGGGGAGAAGCGGGCGAGGCAGGAGAGGTCTGCTGCGCCATGTGGGAATCTCCCTGGCCAGGTATTGAACTCATGCTTCAGTGGCTCTGGATAGCTTCATAGTGCTGCGACTTAACCCATTGTGCCACCAAGGAGGCCCCCGAGTTAAATTTTTGACTTGTGTTAAAGCATTTTTGACTTGAGTTAAATCACATGTTAAAGCACCAATCCTAAACCAGTCACTAATGATGGAATGAAATGATTGTGTTGACTGAGCCCTGGTTGTGCATTAGAAATACTTGGGGAACTTTTTAAAACTAATGGATTCAAGGGACTGTGTCTGACCAACTAAATCAGTCTCGGGGTGAGGCTCGGTTATTGGAGTGTTAAAGTCACTCTCAGGTGCTGCTTCTAAGGTGTAGGCAGAATTTAGAACCAGTGGTTTTGGCTAGTCTAGGTTTACTCCTAGCTCTATGAAGAAGCTCAGTCAGAGGAAAGCATATAAACCACCTGCTAGTGAAACAAAACCAGGATTCTGTTTGCCGGGAGGAAGGGAACAGCTATGGGCTAACAACGATCCCTCGTGGGACATCCACAAGCCACTTCGGGCAGCCAGTCATAATTGCCTGGACTTGCACCTCCAGTAGAGTGGGGTCTGCTCCACGTCGTTGCAGCATCAACAAGATCTTAATGCCTTGCACAGAGTAGGTATTGAGGACATTTTTATTTATCATTAATTGCTGTGTCTAACTGCTGGGAGACTCGTTAATGGAGTGAAGTGACTTGGCCTGTACAGTTAAGCCTGCCTTACCTCCCCCGGCATGGAAGCTAGCAAGGAGCCTGAGAGATCCCGCTCTGCTCCTTGATTAGTGTATCTGCCTCTTGACCCTGCTGTGGTTTTATGTGACAGGGAAATTCCACACTCCTGGCATGAATGCTTGGCCTGCCCAGGGCCACGCCAGGAGCTGCTGCAGCGTTTCTGTTTGCCTGCTTTTGTCCCGGGGCAGTGAGGGCCAAAGTTGGTCCCTCAAAGCAGACTGGAACAAGGCAGCTCTGGAGCGCTTTTGTGGGTCAAGTACATTCGGGTACATAGTTGAGGCACTACTCCCCCTTCTGCAGAGAACTTGACCTTTCTCTACCATGGTGGGGGAATGAATACTTGAATATTGGCAAGGTGAAGAGACAGGCCATCGACATTAAATGAAAGGACTTAATGAGGCAGGGGCTGGTGGTGACTTCAGAAGCATAAACTCTCATTCAGCAAAATCCTGTGCACAGCCCTTCATGCACAACTACCGCAGGGAGAATCTTTGGGAGGGCCTTGCCCTGGGAGACTTAATTGGCATATTTCTTACCTGCAAACTGTTTCATATTGGGCAGAACACCCAGGAGTTTCTCACAGCAAGGGGTGTGAGATTTGGAACTTTATTTTCAAGGTTGGGGGAGGATATTTGATAATCAATCCTTGACCTGTAATCATGTCTGCAATAAAGACTTTCTACTCTGTTACATAAAACCTCATTCTCAGGGAACGCTGCTGCTTCTCTTTTCTTTTCAAATTCATAATTAGTGTCCCCCCCCCCATTAATTACTTGGTTCTCGGTAACCAGAGACACTCACTGGTAGAGCTACTGCCCACGTACTGACTGGGAGGTCCGTCTCGCATTCAGTGTTGGTATCAAATTCACCACTCACATGCAGGAAAAAAACATCCCTTTCCTATCATTTTGCTCTGAATTGAAAACCCTTGCCTCATTACCACTTTGTAGATGATTTTGCAAACCTTTTATCTCAGGGACAATTTTCTAAGGATGTGGAAAGTGGGGGGCAATACTATTTTGCAATCTGATGGAAGCTGGAACAAACTAAAACTCCTGAGGGATGGGGGAACCCCAGTTGATTCAGTTTGGAGGCTCACGGCTGGCAGCGGACTGAACAGTATTGATTTCTCTTTTGTTTTCAGTAACATTTTTTGAGAGCTTTACAAAGCCAGGACAGCTTTCTGGGGCTGGAGTCGGAGCTAACGTGTGCTCTGCCAGGTGCCGTTCCCTATAAATCTGCAGAGACTCTTGCCACACTGTTTACAAAGATGCAGCATCTGAGCGCCAGAGCGAGGATCAGATTCCTTTCCTGAAACTTCATTAAGTGCAACTTTCATCCTTCTTCCATGAAGAGTTGTTGTAAAAAGTGAAAATTCTACCACGTGTGCTAAAGAAGGGAGCAGTGGAGTGTGTTCCCGACCCACACGAGTGCCTCGAACTTGCCACATTAACCACCACCCAGGCTCCCGAAGAAAGGCACAGCCCGGCCTCAGACCTCCTCATTTTTTTCAAGAATTCCTATTAATGTGCAAACAAGTATAAACTTGTCTCAAATATTAAAAACAGCAACAAGAAAGCCTCCATTTCTCTTCCTCCAGCTAATCTGCTCCTTGGGAACTGCCCAGGGACAATGGCAGACGAGCTTCTGAGAATTTTCTCATTCCTGGTCACCTGCTTGGAGAACGGGGTGCCAAAGAGGAGGGAGTCAGAGCTGTTACTCTGTTTCTGCTTGGGAGATAAGAGAATAGCCAGGTTACTCTCCCATTTGCTACCAACAGCCTCCCTGCCAGCCTATCTCATCCCCCCACCCCACCTTGTTTGGCTGTAGTGGTCATTAGAATAGTACCTTGAGGATTCTAGAAACTCTGAGGGGATTTGCAAGCACTTCATCCTCACTGGTGTTTGTTCTTGGCGAGGCTCCTGGTGGGGAGTCAGTGGAGGTGACTCCTGTGCAGTTGACGTCCTGGGGGCTGGACAGGGAGCTGCCTGGGGTGTGGCCCTAGAAGACTAGGCTGAGGCCTGATCTGGGCGCTCCCTGACGCTGCAGGTGATGGACGGATGACTTAGTCAACTTGTATCCTTGTCTCTTGGGCTGGAAAATTGGGATGACACCATCGAACTACTCAGGCTTTCCAAGACAGATGACTACCTATGAAGCTGCCAGTCGGAAATGTTGACTGTTCTGACTACTCATCCGCCCGGCATCCCAGATTTGGGGGCTCCCCAAAACATCTCCATTTACAAAGGTTTCACCAAGCTTCTCCAGGCCTTTTAGTCTAAATTCTGATGATGTCCTGACAAGATTTCTTTTGCAGGTTTGGCTAGTTTGTTAGCTCTTGTGAGACCATGATCTTGCAAAGTGAAGGCCAGTTGTGTAATTGCAGCTTTGTTTCTTGTGTGGAGAAGCCTGAGGTAGTAACTAGGAGGGAAATGGGAGAGAGATTTTAACCTCTCAGAAACTTGGCTGTTTCCCCAGTTAGTTCTTTCCTTTGGTGTTGCTTGCCTTCTGACTCTTTCAATGAAAGAAAAGATTGAGCATTCTAATCTGAAAAAAACTCTCTAAAATGAAAAATCAGTCTTCATATTTTATCATTTGTCTGTAGGTATGATGTTCTTATCTTGGCTGACAGCAATATTTACCTTTTCTATAACAAATGTACTACACCCTTGTGCACATCAGCTAGAAAGTTCCAGTCTAGCTGAGCATATTGTTTGCTGTTCTTTAACCACTGTAATTACAACAAGCAGGCTATTTGCCATTTCCAGCCTGTAGCATAGTCTCTGTGGATGTGGGCTACCTTCCTCTCATGTTCTCAGGGTTCCTGCTGGTCCCTGCTTTCTTGACCTATAGGACAGACACCAACCTTACTGTGGAAATCAATGCAGACAATCAATATACTCTCTTCATAATTCTTGCAGCACAATAACATCTGCCCCATAGGAGAATGAAGCCGTGATTTCTCATTAATGGGCTTCATCTGCTTCACACGGGCTTCTGCCACCTTTCTGGGTATGCCCTCTCCTTCTTATATCAGTCTACCACTTGCAGTGTGGCCTTTTTGCCACTGCCTTTCCACCTCCAAGTCAGCTGGAGGAGTTATATAGGACCTTTCCATTTGTGCAGTGTAGATAACAAGTAACAGGGTGCTAAGCAGATAACACTTTCCAGAAGCCAATGAGTGTGGGGTTAATACTAAGAGTGGAAATGTCCCAAGACTCCAGGTTCTCTCATTTTATCCAACCCTTGCCTTTACTCCCACCTATCCCAGCCTTCTTCTATGATGGGCTGAATTGCAGGTGGCAAGGTAAATGCCTTCAGGACTGTCCACACTTAATATGGTCTAGTCCAAGTCTCTTTTTGAGTCTCAAGTCATTTATTCTCTCAGAGCAAGAGTTTGGGGCCATGACACTGAATCCCAGAACCATAAACTGTAGACTCTTGGAAACTTTGTGATTTATAGACTTTGTGGTTCTGTACCTTTAATTAGAATGTGCTGGCAATTTTCTAAGATTTATACAAAAGATTTTAATTTTTATGGTATTTCACCTACGATGCTATTAGAATAGGTTTTGTTTTTAAATTTTATTGATGAAGGAAGCATTTAAAGTGAGTTATTAAGCTTATACTAGAATTCTCAGTGCAGGGAGAACTATGCGATATAGTGAGTAAATTTTACAGAGCAGGAGACTGTCTCGGAGGAGTGTTTAACATGGACATGGTTTTCAGGCAGGTCTGGGTCTCTTCCATGTGACCTTGGCTCCCAAGTTGTGTTCTTCCTTGTACCATCCTGGATCCCTGCAAAGCAGTGCTTTATGCAGTACTTACCAATTCAGTTTGAAGTGAGAGAACTCGAACTTGTTTAAATAGCAACAAAACTGGTAATTTAAGAAGAGCCTGGAAATGTTAGTCTGCATTAGCTTAAAATGCTATGTGATACTGACACTTTTAAGGGACTTGTTTATTATCATGGTCTGTAACTCTTGCTGAGTTTGAGGGGGCTGAGAGTGTAGACTTTGTGATTCTATACCTTTAACTACAATAAAATGGACTGACAGTTGGGGTCTTACTGGAAATAGAGTTGAAGACTTCCTGTTCATATGTCACTTTTTTTTAAACGCCATGGTGGATGATGCTCTTTCTTCCTCCCCTCCCAGCGCCTCTGTTCCTTTCTTTTTTCTTCCTCCTTTATTTCCTTCCTTCCCTCTCTTCCTTGCCCTTTATATACCTTCTGCTTCATATCCCCTCCTTCTTTGTTTTTCCTTCTTTGATAAAGAAATGGTTGGAGGGATTTGTCGAGATGAAGGCATAGCATATGATTATGGTTGACTTAATGTAAATTACCCTCTAATAAAACACTTTATTTGCTGGTTCCCTAACTGAGCCTGAGGAAAACAAGACCTACTGAGGAAAAAGAAGGTATGCCTCAAAGACTGAAATAGGCATCTCTCTAAGACTATAAAGTCCTTAGTTCTTAGTGACGTTCCTATGGGGGGGAAAAGTGATCATGAATGATTTGATCATACAGTAGACAAGACTGTGTCTACTTTCCCCTTAAACCTGCAGTTTTACCACTTTGTGTGCCGGCCATTTTCTGTGCCACCACATGAATGGTAGAAGCATTCAATAAAACACACACAACTCCTGAACTACTGGATATTAAAAAAACTGTAATATCTCTCATAAAACACCTTACACTTTCACCAAAACAATGTGTAAAGCTTCTAGACTGAGTACGATCAAAGAAATAGCTCCTAATTGTTCCAAATAATCCACCGTGGCATGAAAAACCGGAGACTAGATGAACACGTATTAAAATGTGAGCGGACCACAAAATGTTAAGACAGGATCTGGGATACCCAAGGTATAAGGGGGAGTAGAGTTATCTAACTTCCCCAAATTCAAAAATACAATCAAGCCCATCAAAGGCGACGCTTTCCATAAGAGTCTAGACATGGTTTCATAGGAGTAACAGCAAGTGTTATGGGCTAGAGGGCAAAACTCCATTTGGATTTCATTGCTAAAACTCCTCAAAACAGAATTAGTTCTGGTCAGGCTGCAGTAGGAAAAGGAATTAATACTAATGAGTTGGAAGAGTGTAGCTAAGCTTGCAGCTAAGGAAAACAAATACATTCCTAGAGATTAAAGCACACTAATTTTCCCCATGAAGAGAGGGGTGGGACCTAATCCCTCTTTTAACCAGGTTTATCACATAGAGGTGTGTGTGTGTGTGTGTGTGTGTGTGTGTGTGTGTGTGTTTTGTTTCATCTTCTCTAGAAACCTCTTATTTTTTGAGGCCAATTTAGACCATATTCGATAATGTGGGAATAGTTCGAACCATGATGGTATTCAGCAGTGAAGAGCCTTTCAAGTATTCCCCTCACACTACACCGATTAAAGGTGCTATGATTAGCCTAGGCCATTTGGAGATTGTAATGACAAATTGTGTGGTAAGTACTTCCTTGTGAACTTATGGTTCTCGTCAGATTTTGGAACATGCTGACTGCCGAGGTGAGCACAGGGCGTCAAGCTCGACTGCTTCATTGTTCATCCGTAGCTTCTTTTTATCCCCCTTTCCAATCCAGGAGCTCCACGGCATTTTCAGAGCCCATCACGCCATCCAATAGGAGAGGAATAATAGAAGGAAGAGGATTTGGTTAGCTGACTTAGGGAAGCCTCCTGAGACCAGTGGAAGTTTTTGTTGAGTCATATCTGGAAGGATTAAAAAAAGCAAGTGAGTTTTTTTCTGCCTATAAGCTGGTGCCAACTTTTTAAAAAATGATTATAAAAGGGAAAAAAGTGGGGACAACTTAGCCTTATATCACTAGAATCAGTGAGTAAACTAGAGCTTAGTCATACGATTGAGTCCGCATCTCATTCTACTGAATGAAAGTGATCTCCATGTATCAACATGAATAGGACTGAGAAAAGGGAGGCACAAAAGGCTGCATGGGGCATCACCATTTATGCTAAAATAAAAATGTACACGAGTAATAAATAGATGTGGTTTTGGAGCCAACATATTATATTTATAGTATAAGTATCGTAGTAAAAGTATAAATATCATGCCCAGGAACTGTGCCCACCAGCTTCACGATGGCACTTCTTGCTTTCTCTTAGGAGGAGAAAGAATTAAACAGGATTTGGTTTTTACTGCACCCATTTTATTTTGAAAGAAAACAGAGAACTGAAGCAAATACAGCAAATATAGATGGTAACATCTGTTAAATGTAGCAGTCCATATCAGTGGCATGTAGAGTATATAGGTTTCTTTAACTCTAACTTCTCTATTTTTGAAATGTTTTATAATTAAAAACTGATAGCTATATTATACATACATAAATTGTGCATATGGATATGGGTGGGAATAGCAGATAGGGATGGCCGTGATTATTATTGGAAGATTATACACAACTTTTCACATTTTCCAAATTTTCAGTAGTAAGCATGTGATAAGGGGAAAAAAACAACTGTTTCTTAAGAAAAGGTTACTGTATGGGCAGGAGGTGTTGCCCTGGAGGGCAGATGCTGTTGCCGCATGACCTTGAACGACACATTGCAATATTTTGTGGCTGTTTTCTCACCTGCATGGTGGTGACTATTGAAGACAAAGTTAGAGACGGGCTACGGTCTCTTAACCTGACTTATTTTGCCCGGTAGCCTTGGAGCTTAGGTGGCTTGTGACTAACTCTTGCCAGTGGAGTGGGAGGTGGCCGCTAGGAGTGAGTGTACCTTCTCTTCCCACTGTCTGCTGGCTGGATGAAGGCAGGATGAAGCCTGGGGCATTATGAAACCCTTTTTTGAGATGGTGGAGCCACAGTGTGGAAGGAGCCTGAACGCCACATGTCACCACTTAGAGGAGAGTGTCCCAACCAGGACATAAACAAGAAGGAAACTTTTGAGAATAATACAGGCTCCATCTCAGGGGTTCTTTCAAATTCTAATATTCTGTGAGTGCAAAGACATCCTTGGTCTCCACTCATTTGGTTCTTAAGGGGCTTTACTAGTTTCAAGTTCCCCTCATTTAAAACATAAATTTGCTTGTGTCCAGAAGAAAGAAATTGGTATAATAAAAGTAAATTGAAAAGATAAATAACAGAAAGAGGGCCAGGAAAAAAATCCAGAATCAAGTAAATTTGAGATGTGTACTGCTTAAAGCTGTTATGTTGCACGTTTCCAGAGAAGGACCTGGGAATCTCTCATCTCTGTAATCCCTTATTTTTATGTAGCATAGGAACTTAATCAATACTGCTGGATGAATGAATGAAGGTGTGGAAAGATGCTCTCAAGTTCTGATAGTCATACAGTTTGAGATGTGCTATGGATATGTTTGTGTCTCCCCCAAAATGTTTCAACATTTGAAAAATGTTGAAATGGAGGTGCCTAAGTCATGAGGGCAGAACCCTCACAATGGGATTAGTATTCTCATAAAAAAAAAAAAATGCAGAGAGCTGGCTTGTCCCTACTGCTAGGTGAAGACATGGTGAGAAGATGCCCACCAACCAGGCTGTTACCAGGTTTGATTATTACCCAAACCCAACCATGCTGGCACTTTGATACCAGATTTCCAGCATTGAAAACTATGAGAAATAAATTTCTACTGCTCGCAAGCTACTCAGCCTGTGGCATTTTGTTATAGGAGCTTGAAAGACTCAGACAGGAAACTAATGTTGCTAGTTCCTAGGGTTATAGCAATCTGAACTCAATTCTGCAATATGTGGATGAAGGTGTCCTTTCAGGGAAGAGGGTAAGAGCACAGGCTTTGGGCCCAGAGAAGTCAGACAGGCTGAGTTAGAATCCTCCATGCACTGCCTTTTCCATACCGCTTGCATGTTTCAGTTTCCTGGGGGTCAAATAGGGATAAAAATGATACAAAATCCCTGAATTTACTTTGAGGTAGAAAACGTCAATGCAGGGGAAGCACTTAGCTCTGACCTGCCACAATGTTGAGTCCCTTGAAGTTCTGACATGAATTCAGTGTCCCTAAGTTAAATCAAGGTAAAAATTCCCCTAACCAATATGACTCTACCCCATGCACTAAGCCAACCCATATGTTGACCTTGATAAGCTGCGGCCTTGCATGAGTAAGCAGTGGGGCTCAATGTATAAGAGCCAAAGTGGTGTTGAAGAGTTTGCTGGAGCAGATACCTCTCAGGGTCCCTTACTGGCTGAGTGGCCTTGAGGTTCCCCACGTTTCATTTTCTCATGCAGGTTACTGTGAGGAAGAGATCAAGAGAATGTTCCTGAAGCTCAGTGCCTAGATGCCACTCTTATTCTTCTACTTCACCTCTTTGAAGGTTTGAAACTTGAAAACATTTTTTATTTCTCATGGTGTCATTTGTTAAAACTCACATTCATTTTGAGAAGCTTCTATTTATTTATTGTATCCCCCAAACACCCATTTTCTTGAAGGGAAATGAAATCTATCTGGTTTTGATTCATTTATACTCAACTTGTTAGCATTGTTCTGTAAGAAGCCGGCCTATATCCAAGTAGCCCTGGAACCTTGTTTTAAATAGTGCATTTTAAAGTCTAGAAAGTTTATTTTTCTTTCTTTTTTCTTATTAAAAAAATGCTAAAAGGAAACTGGACTTCAGCACCAGCTCAAGTTTGGGTCTATTCTCAGTGTAGGACTGCCTTCCAACAAATTTGGTATAAAATATCATTCACCATTCCTGGTTTTAAAATTTTAGCTCAATTTAATTTACTCTTGAAAAAAGTTTTCATATTCCAAGCCAAGAGAATGTGTGTTCTGTTGCTCTTTTGCTGGGTCATGAGGTTGTTGCTTCTTTAAAGCTTTTGGTTTGCTGCTTGAATAAGAAATGAAGACCTTTCTGTATATTGGCATGGCATAAGTCTGATTGCCAGCCACCTAATCTTCATCGGTTTGGTAGAGGGTTTTGGTGGAGATTGGTAGGAACTTTCATTCATGTAGCCAGACACAAGCAATTACATATAATTACTCAAACCTATACTCAACAAGAGGGAAAACAGAAAGGGGTTGACTCTATCCTTGGTGGGGAGGGATTCCCAGAGCTTCTAATGAGTGGGAGACCAACTTCACTTTCAGTGCATCATTTCCCCACCACACTGGTATAGTAAACATAACCTCAAGACAATGCAGTTTACTTTCCATTGTGGGGTAATAGACCTTGCCTGCTATTTCTAGACTAACAATTGTTCATTGTTCCTGCTGCTTCAAAGTTTAGAAATCCAATTTTCTCTCTGGTTCTCAGGGGAAACAAGAAGACTTAAAACAAACAAGGGGGTAATTTCCACATGTGTAGCCACCACTTCATTTGCTAAGAGTCTCAAATTGTGTATTTGTGCATTTTAGGAGATGAGTTTGCAACAGGTTTTGGTTTTTTGTTCTTGTTTTTTTTTTTTTTTTTATAAATCTCAGAAAGGAAAGAAAGTCTTCTCTGAATTTACATTCAGGTGTTCATGGCTCAGATGAGTTTTTTGGACAGACTTAGTAAGCCTTGGGAAGTTAACTTGAAATGAGTATTCATTTCCAGACAAGGAAGGTGTATTTCTGGTCTCATAAGAGGAACAGTGAATTCCAGTCTTTTATTTTGCTGTTATCCAGAGGCAGTGCATGAAATGTCACAGTGCTGGTTATTTTTAATCTCCACCTTGTTTGTGAACATCTTAAGCTAGATAAGGGAGTCTCAAATTATCTTTCTTTATACCTATATCCAAACTTCATATAGTCAAAGTAGCCATAGAAGAGATGGGTGAAGATGATAAACAATCCTTGGAATTCATCCTTATTTAAGTTAACTATGTATGTGGAGCTCATGAGAACCTGCTCGCCCAGTGCAAATTCAGAGCAAGAAGATGTGAATGAAAACCCTGCAAATACTAACAGAGATGGGATCTGGGAGGAGTGGAATTGTTTATGGTCTGTTGTTTTTTTATTTCCTAAATTTTTATGCAATGAATGTATGTGTATTTATATATCCTAAGTTTTTGTTCACCAAAAAGATGAACATTTAATTAAAAAAAATCAAACTATATTGAAGTGTTAGAATGAAATGCAGAAGTTGTTTTCATTTATGCCCTAAACACACTCTACAGATCACAGTTGGTTTTGTGTGTCAACTTCCAGACTTATCTCTGTTACGTATGTGTAATTGTCAACATTGTATTGAAGAAGTGGAGCTCCATAGGGTATAAGCAGAAAACAGTTTCTCTTTGTTTTATCTAAAACCATGATTGATAAGCAGGTTTGCTCTAACTTTCTTGGACACTTAAGTGTGTATAACAATTCCTCCACTCAAGTCCCAAGAAGAGTTTCCAGGCACTCTGGCTCTCTGTGTACATGAGGGATTCTGCCAGTGTTAGAACATCCTCCGACTGGTGGGGAGAAGAGCAGTTCACTCTTGGGGCAGGCATGTGAATATGAGCAAGAGAGCGAAAGGATAGGAGTGAACGCTGAAAGCATCTTTACAGGTGTGGTCCCATTAAGAATGAGTCTGGCTGGCTTCCTTGCACGTGGTCCTAGGGCAGCGCTGACGTATTCTTGCTGCTACTCTTAGAAGTGCATTTTGCTGCAATGTGGCACATTCAGTGTGGCCTCCCTACGTGTGCACTCTCTATGTTGTTGGATCCAGGCTCTTAATGAGGAACTTTTGTTACGGATTATTCTGTACCCCTATAGTCTCTAGCATGATAAACAATCTCTTTGAAATTTCTCTTATTTAGACTGAAGCAAAGGTGGAAACATCACCATATCCCAACAGACCATTCCAAAGAAATTCTCTCCCAGCCTCTCAATTTTAGTTCTTTTATACCTTTGAGGTAGGTGTGAGGCTAGTGGTTGCAACAGATGCCTTATTTGCAAGTCCTGTCTTGGGGGTAAAGCAGCTCATTTCATATTGTGAGAGGACAAATCACCTACTATTGATACCTTGTTCTGAGTATCTTGCAGCCTTAGACAGAACTGAAAGTGAATCTCATTTTGACATCTTGTTAAAGACTTGCTTCCCATAAATTGGTATATATTAGTGTTCTGCAAATTGCTGTTTTGCCAGTATGTTTAGCAAAAACTTTCATATTAGATGATGTTGAGTTGCCACATTCATTTTAATACTAGCAAGATCTTTCACAGGGTAAATAAGCTATATCTTCACCAATTCCCTACAATGGCTATTTCCAGTTTTTGGATCTTATAAACAATGCTGCTATCAGTATTTTTGTACTCAGATGATAGATAAATATATAAAATATGGAAATTTATAAAGTACTTATGCAGATAGGAATTTATACAAATACAAAACCAAATATGTAATGTAATATATACATTTAAAATATTAAATTTTTTTTTGCCTGTGTGTATATAAGCTGATATTCTCTAGACTAGAGGCTTAGAGGCTAAGCAAAAGTTATGAAAAGATATATACCAGAAAACTTTTGCTAGATATAGCTGAAGTGACTCCAGAAAGTTGTGTGAATTTCTAATTTCTCTAGCAGTGCCCTAGGCGCCGATTTCCCCTACCCTCACTAAATATTTTCATTCTTTGCCATTTTGGGGGATCAACAGTGATCTCATTATAGTTTTCGTCTTTGTATCCTTGATTCCGACCAAGGCGAGTTATCTTTTCTTATGTTTGTGCATTTGTATCTGTGCTCTTTGACGGGCTCAATCACCTATTCTTATTCTTCTCCAGTTTGGGATGCTAAGGTCTTTCCTAACTCCTTGTTCTGAACAAGGGAAAATGGTAAAATGATAACGGAGAGATAGACTGTAGAGACTTGGTAAAAATACTGGCCCAGCTCCATGAGGACAAGAAATGGCAAAATTCTGCCATTCAGATTTTATCACTTTTTTCAAAACTCTGCAAGTCTGAATCTGAAACAAGCTAACTTTTCCCTCAAATTGATACATACAATTTTATTAGTAAAATTTCAACTGATTCCTCCTGTTTAACAAACTTACTTCAATCTTTCAGCCTAGGAAGTTGCATTTATGCCCTTTTTGTTTCTTGGCCTTTATTTTACACATATTAGAAATTACTAAAGGCATATTGGACTTAAAGGAAGAACTGAGGGAGATTATTTAGGAACACTTAGCAGGCATGGCAACATGTCTTTAGAAGGGGCATGTACTCTGCAAAAAATATTCCACTTACAGGTAATGACATACATTTGCCAAACAGCCCCGAGCTACCCCGAGAAAGAATAGACAGATGGTTTGAGGTGTGTCAGGAATAGGATTTACAAAATAAGATTATGGTTATGCTGGAAAGTAACAGCAATCATTGTAAACAGATGGAACAGACTCACTTTTGCCACAGGGCAGAGGAAAAAAGGGGTTTTGCATTGCTGCATGTGAATTAGAGTTGGCTCACCTAGATACATAGCTCCCTGGGGTTTTATAGATTTTGTAGGCACTTGTATAGGTCACCTGACCAGCCTCCAGTTGGGTTTCTTCAGATCAAAAGCAGGAAAACCACATTCGAGTTCTAGACATCCCTGATGGTACTGGCCCTGTTCTGGTTATGTTTGACAAAGTAATCCACATCCTTTTCTTCATGAACGTAGCTGTCCTACCATTTGAAGACACTGGAGAGAGCCAGCCTGTTTATTTGGGAATATGTGGTTTTGGCCGCAGGCATTAGACTTCCAAAGGAGAAGGGCACAGGACACGGCCTACGTAGGATGGGCCTATTTGCTCATGAGTTCAAACCCGAGTCCTTGAAGTTGTAATGAATGAAGCTGCTTCTGCTGTGAATTAAAAAAATCTCAAATTTCTTCTTTCTGAGTCAACTGAGATTAAGAAAGATAATGGCTACTCCTGGGAGCAGATGCCCATCAGACCTTGGTATGGTATGAAGGTCCCCCTGCCCCATTAAAAACTGACCCCGTGCAAGCAATGGGTGGAATTTGGCCTTTGGAATACTTTCCATTAGTCCTGCAGTTTGACAGTTCCAATGGCAGCCCGCCGCAAAACATGTGAGGCCTCCAAATTGGCAAGACTGATCTCTGACTAATGGGGAAAATTACCCAATGAGAATTAGCAATCTTGCATCACTGATCAGAATTTTTACATTGCCTTTCATGTGGGTAAAGGAACAAGACTCCCAAAAGGAGTTGAGACTGGTTTTAACATGGCCTGTTGGTCACTGAGAGAAAATATTTAACATGAATCAGACTCTTTTGGAATATTCTTGATTTGTCTTGATCCTAAGGTTTCCAGGTGTTGGTATTCTTAAGCACTCATTTAGCCCTTTTACGTGTTGAAAAAAAATGTGCCCTCTCATCATTCCTGGAGAGATACAATTGGCCTGATGGTGCTTTTTATTTGTACCAGAATTTTCAATGTAACACTTTTGGGGAAATTGGTTGTCTTAAATGTTAAACTAAGAAAACAGGTCCTGGCAATGTATCCCAAAGGACAGTGTTCTCTCATGGGCTGAACTGATCCCAGATGAGTTCTGTATGGAGGATTGACAATTATATAAAATGGTCTCAGTGCGAGTAGGCAAGCGACCCTCTGGGAAGAGGGCTTGACTAGCGGCTGCGTGTGTTCTCAGAGTTGGGCTGAGTACCAGTTTCTTTGAACTCTGAATGGCAGGAGGTGGTCGGAATGATTTGAAAATGTCAATTAGGCTGCTGTTGGGAGGTGGCAGAGTTTTAGAAAAGACGCAGCAGCTGAGGCAGACGCTGCAACTCTCCTATCTACCCAGGCTATGCAGCGCCTCTCTTTTTCTTTCTCCTTTTCCTAATAAACCTGTCCTTTGAAAATGTAGAAAAAAAAGAAATAGAAAAAAAGAAATGAAAAGAGAAGAAAAGGAAAGGAAAGGAGAAAGGAAAGGGAAGGGAAGGGAAGGGAAGGCGAGAGTCACAGATCACGATAGTGGTGACTAAGCTTCTTTATCTTGTCTTTTCAGACTACTGAGAAATCCTGCTCTGTACATTTGCTGCCTTGGTTTTTGGTAGTAATGAGGGCTGAGCAGAGGAAGATGTAGCTGTGACTTTTTGACCCAATCAGGTCATTGCATAAATACGATGACCATTATCAAAACACCTGGAGAGCTGCCCTCTCTCTCCCTGGGAAATCACAAGATTGAATGGGGCTCTCCTTTAGTGGATTCCACTAAATGGGAAAATATACAAACAGCCCAAACCCACAGGATCTACCTGGGCCAGAGGCTTTATGTCTGACTCCAAGTAGCTGGTGTATCCTGAATAGACTGTAGGATTAGATGGGACATCCCTCATTATTCTGCTTTTTAAAATATATATGAGCTGTAAACTAAAGATACAGATTGATACACACACACACACACACACACACACACACACACACACACACTAAGAAATGACTCAAAATCAAGATAAAGATCAGAATTCTTGCAAAATACTCCTTTTCAATAAATCTTATTGCAAAATCTAAGTGACCATGTCAAACACCTCCATGATGTGTAGTAGGCATGTGACTCTGGGGTCCCCCACTCTGTCTACCACATTTTAGCACAGACCTTGCCACTCTGTGGCTCTTGATTGAATCTTGACTGAATCTTGGGGAGATTTCTTTTCTTTTTTTTTTAAAAGATTTATTTATTTATGCATACAAGCTGGGGTACAGGCCAGAGGCGTGGTGCGGCGAGAGCGTTCACCAGAGACAGAGTGGGGAGCAGAACAGGCAGATGGATGGAAATACACTGCTGAGGGGAGCAGCGGGCGAGGCAGGAGAGGTCTGCCGCGCAGTGTGGGAATCTCCCCAGCTGGGCATCGAACTCATGTCACCGTTGCCAACAGCTCCACAGCACAGCGCTTAACTGCTGCGCCACCAGGGAGGCCTTGGGGGAGATTTCTAAGTTTAGGTCATGCAAGTCAGGTTACACATTAGAATTAGCTGGGACAATTAGGGGGAAAAAGATTAATTTCTCTCATCCCATTCTGGACCAACCAATGAAATCAGAATCTCAGGGCATTGAATATTTTTTTGAAAGTCCCTAGGTGATTTTAATGTGTGGTCAGGGTTAAGAATCATTTTCTGGGAAGTAGTTCGCTCAGATGGTTACACTGACACACCCTTCTCTCTTTCAGGTTTACTAGAACTTTCCATTAGTCTCTAGGCTCCTTGAGGGCAGGAGCCACTTTACATAACTTTTGATTGATTTTTCTAGAGTAGCTAGCTTATAAGGAATCAATGTCTTGTGGATGGCTTCAGACCAGAAATGCCAGCCAGTTCTAGTGCTGGCTCTTCTAATTATTCATTAGCTGGGTGACCCTGGGTAGGGCAACCATATAAAATACAGGACATCCAGTTCAATTTGAATTTTAGATAAACATGAATAAGTTTTTTAAAAATCATATTTCTCATGCAACGTTTGCATATCTATTTTTATTTGCTAAATGTGGCAACTCTATCAGGTGTCTTTTTGGTCTCAGATCATTCACTCATAAAATGGGGAGTACAGTCTTTTCAGAGATTAAATAATTTCATTTGAAGGGGAAAAAAAAGGAAATCAGAATCCTTTTCAATATGATAAATTTAAATTAACTGTGGCAAGTTCTTTCTTCCCATTTAGCATTTGCAAAACAAGTCCTTACATGGTATGCCTGGTGACATATGCGTATGTCATACGCAAAGGTCACACACAATGGTTATAATGTGTGAAAAGCAGATACAATGACTATTAAAACATTCCTTTTTCCCCTTTTAATGACGTTGGTTTGGATTTCAGGGAACTCTTTAAGGTTAATGCCAAACTCTGTTCTTTTCACTTTTTATAAAGATTGGAGATAATTGATTTTGAAAAAGAGCACTTTTTTCATCAGTTTCTTAATTTCGAACAACACAGAGGATCTCTAGCCCACTTAGTTGAGAGCATTTTTTTCATAAACAATTGGAAATTTTTGTATCTTTCAGGCCCAAATCTAAATATTAGTGTGTGTGTGTATACACACACACATTTTTGTGTGTAAAATTCTGTATTTTATCAAATGCTGCAACATGCAGCAATGTTTAGAGTTCTAATATTCTATTATACAGTATTTGCTACTTATCTTTTATATGGCATTTTCACGTATACAATTGTTCAATGCTAACTTGAAAGGGATAGAATTTGCAGGAGACAATTTCTGTAAATTGAGGAATCATTAAAAGTGGAATTTCCAAATGAATTTTTCCATGTCTTAAACTTCTTGGAATGGAATGAGTCAGATATCCAGGAAGGTAATTAGCAGTGTTCTTTTAAAAACAATTCACAACTTTTGTGAGGCCAAGACATTCCAAGTTTCACCCAACATTTATTTAATAATATGGGATGAGGAACGCATCCAAAGGCTAGTAAGATTATCGGAGGGAAATTTGAAGAATTTTTGGACCAAAGTGAAGTTTACTATTGTCAAAATTAAAAAGCAGGAGAAATACGAAAATGTGGTTATTTAAAAAATGACTGTTGTAATATCTAAAAGAATGCCATTTTCTGTGATTTTGATGGCAAGAGCAAATGGAAAATAGCAATCATTGAATCTTCCAGATTGGAATTCCTTTCCTAGTCTCCAATATGTCTTCCCTTCTTCACCTAGAAATATTTAGGGAGCAAGATTTTTCTGATTGCTCCTCTTATTCCAGTTGAGGAACTCAGTGAATAATTTATACCTCAGCTTTCTCTTCATCTCCCCCTCTCTGGTGTTTCTTGGAACCAGACACCAGGGGAAGCTGTGACAAATCCTGCACCTCCTGGGATGGATCAATAAGACTCTCAACAAGATTCTGGTTCTCGCTGTTTGTATTTTGCTCCTTGTACATCTAGCAAATTCTACTCCCCAAAACATTATTATGCAACACTAAGCCTTGTGCCAAACATTTTATATGTGTGATCTCATTTAATCTTCAGAACAATCTCATGACGTTGGCATAATTATCTTCAATTAACAGATGAGCCTTCTGAGTTTTGTAGAAGTCAAATACCTCCCCCTAGGTCAGACGGGTAGTAAGTGGCACTGGTAGAATTTGAAGCCAGGGCTCTGGAGTTCTTGATGACTATGTTATATCAAGTTCCATGTTTTGTCATAAATATGGCGCCATTTACTGACGAATTCTGGTTATTATTACTATAACAACACTTATTGAGGACTTACTGTGTATCAGGTATTGTGCTAGGTGCTTTACTGATCACCTAAGAATGATGCCAGGATTAAGTAGGATTAGATTCATTGTGCAGGTAGCTGAGACTCAAAGTATAGCTTTTGCAAAAGGTGAAAAGGAGCAGACTCGGGAATCCAAATCAGAAGTTTTTATTTATTTATTATTATTATTATTATTATTTATATCTTTTACATTATTGTATATTCCCCATGGGTTACCCACCACCGATTCACCCATGAACCGTCACCATGGTCCCTTGTGCTCTTTTCTTCCCCGTTTTGAGCCCTTATCCTCCCCCTCCCTCGCTGAATGACTCCTTCTTATTTGTTTCCCCTAGAGTCCTGCTATAAGTGAAACCATTCGATATTTTTCTCTTTCCTTTTGGCTCATTTCACTGAGCACGATCCCTTCTAGCTCCAAACCAGAAGTTTTTAATCTCAGACCTTCATGTTCTTCCCTATTTACCCCTCCCCTCTGGGGGTTCTCCAGCTATTCCCAGCCTCAGTCTAGAAGTCTTTGAATGTGAAAGGTTCTTCCTCCACCACCGGCCTCTGTCTGCTCCCTCTGTACCTCCTCCTCCAGGGCTAGAGTGGACTCATTGCAGGAGTTTCTGTTTGTCCTGCTGAATGTTGCCCCAGAGGTGCCTGTCCTGAAAGAAACACAGGTTGGATATCCAAGATGGTGCTACTTGCCCTTGAAATGAAGCACCACTTTCCTGGGGCTCCTTGGGTGAGGCCTCTGTTGTCGATGAAGACATACGAAAGCCACGCTAAAAGGAAAATGCTCAGCCTGATGGGGGCCTGATGGCACTGACACAGTTAAAGCCGTTCAATGAAAGCATCAAATGAAAGATTTAATCCTAAAGAGGAGGAATCTGGTCTTCAAAAAGCAAAATGGTTTAACAAGTGACATCTAAAGATATTGCAAATCTTGAAATCTTGGTAGGTAAAGATGTGGCCTTTAGGAGGAGAAACGGCATATGGTGACGGTGTGTCTAGTTTATACCTATTTTATCTCAGTATAATTAATGACTAGCATCCCCTTTCACCCTCAAAAGTGTTCTGGTTTGGATTATAAATTATCTGGTTGCCTTATGAAGGAGACATAAAAACTAAAGGTGATGGAGTTCGTTCACCCCTTTATTTATTCATGCACCAGGTATCTGCTGCATGCCAGTGAGGGGGGAAAAGCAGGGAAGGGTCCTGTCCTCACTGAAGTTTAAAACCTAGTAAGAGTGACCCACAAGTGGCAAGTAAACAAAGGAATGCGGATATGATTACAAACTGAGATAGGAATTATGAAGGAGATAGCTATGAGAAAGAGAAGAGAGGCAGCGGTTGGGGCTCTCTCCTGGGAAGCTGGAAGGCGGGGAGTTCTCAGGAAGAAGAGGCAGCCAGCCATGTTGTAGGTGGGTGGGGTCAGACTAAAGAACCTGCATGAAGCTCTTCAACTGGGCGAGGCCTAAATATGTTCTGTGAATTGAAAGGGTTCAGAATCAGGGACCAACTGTGGGAAAAAGAAGAGGGTTCAGGGAGAAGGAGCCTTTTTAGCAGTCTTTTTTTTTTTAAGATTTATTTATTTATACATACAAGCTGGGGTACAGGCCAGAGGTGTGGGGTGGCAAGAGGGATCACCAGAGACAAAGTGGGGAGCAGAACAGGCGGATCAGAAATACACTGCTGAGGGGAGCAGCGGGCGAGGCAGGAGAGGTCTGCCGCACCATGTGGGAGTCTCCCAGGCCGGGCGTCCAACTCACATAGTGCGCTGTCGATAGCTCCACAGCGCAGCGCTCAACCGCTGCGCCACCAGGGAGGCCCCTTTTTAGCAGTCTTGAGAGATGATCAGAGGATGGATGCTCACTGAGGAAGAAGCAGCACGAGCCAGTGAGGGTGGGCTTGATCAGCCAATGTTTCAGGAGGATTGGTCTGTGAGATCCTGTGAAGTAGTGGGGGAATGTTCTGGAAGGTGGGCTAGTTGCAGGATGCAGTTTCAGTTTGATGCTTCCACTGCGTAGATGGACTAGGTTTCAAGTTATGCTAAGTCCTAAATTCTGCTTAGTTTTTGTGCCAATATTCTGATTTGTTAATGAACATTTAAAATAATCAGTTGGTTTTATGATAAAAAGCAGTACTTTGGATGGAAGAAAGAGAGGAAGAAATGTTTTTGTTTCATCCAAGGTTTGAAGTCATAGTGGGGAATCGTGCCTAAGTAGAGTCTGTTGTTGAACATAATTCTGGTTTGAGCAAACTTTAACACAGGAAAATGATGTTTGTGTTGCAGGTGCTCAATGCTAATACTCTGCCTCCATCAAAACCCTTATCCTCCAGCTCTCATCCTCAAATCACATGGGGATTATAAACTAAATTCTAATAAATAGGCTCTCACAGAGTCTGATAATTGCATTTCAGATATATCTTAAGTACATGTAGAGTTAAATTCAGGCTCAGATTTCTGTATTACAATACAAATATATCCTATAAAGCTGACTGATATTTAGGAAGAATTAAAGTGATTTGCAATTGATCTTAAGCATGTTAGATCTAACCACTATTTTACTCCTTCTCTCCACATTTGCAGGGCCCTCCATTAACTCATACAGCACCTTGGTGCAAACTCAAAAAAGAGACCTCTCCCTCCAGGCAGAGGCAACGCCTGGACAAAAAAATGAGTACTTTGGACAAAAAAAGTGAGTAAATCTTACCCTGCAGGCATCCTTTTGGCTGCGGTCAAAGTATACAGTGAGGTGAGTCAAGGATCTAAAATATTGCATTTCAATTAATCATTGAAATATGGATAGGTACATTTCATATGTTCATATTTTATGAGAAGCAGTGTGTTATTGACAGGAAAAATAAAACAGCCATTAAAGGTCAAAGCTACTAACTCTTGGACAAATGTGTTGGCCTGTATGTCAGTGTTCTCATCTGTTCCTCCTCAGCCACTTCCTAATCAGTGATGCTCCAGTGGGAGCACTTAGTAGGTCTTCCTTTTAATCAGAACAGTCATTGCTTGAAAGCTAGTGCCTACTCCACATTCTTTGTTGTCTCCTTGTAATCACAATCCTTGTAGAGGCTTCCTTCTGCCTTCTGGAGCCATGAGATCTGACCAGTTTCCATGGATTGATATATAAATATATCGCAATAACAGGGTGCTGTGCAGGGATCAACCTGTGGGGTGATAGATCAGAGCTGTGAACATTCATTGCTGTGGCTCCAAACATTCCGAATATCTTCAGTGCTAGCAGAGAGTACCCATGGACCTGATCTGCCATGGAAAGGGGAAGACATATTTTAAGGTCAGTAAAGGCTCTGATTTTCTGCTTATACAGTGACAAGTTTCAAGCAATATTTTCAAAAATCCATATTAAATGGAGAAAAAAGATGTAAACTTTGGTAAGCTCACAATCATTCCATTTGCATGTTATCCATGAATGTAGATTCTATTCCTGGGAAACCTTTAGAAAAGCAAAAGACTTTGTTTCAGTGGATGATTTTTGACCTGTCTTCGCAGTTCAGAATATATCATGCTACCATTCTCTTGGCGAGGTGATCAACTTATCTGCAATTCCTATAGAAAGTTATTCAGTGATCTTAGTGCGTCCATGCATGCCTCCCTCGAACAACAGCGCCTAACCAAGGGCTTAACACTTTGTGTGCCAGCTATTTTCTGTGCCACCGCATGAATGGTATAAGCATTCAATAAAACACACACAGCTCCTGAACTACTGGATATATTTTAACGAAATTTTAAATGCATAGAGATTAAAGCTTCTAGACTGAGTATGATCAAAGAAATAGCTCCTAATAGTTCCAAATAAATCCACCATGGCGTGAAAAACCGGAGACTTGATGAACACGTGAATACGTGAGCGGACCACAAAGTGTTAAGCAATAAGCAGCTAAAAAACCGACCCCTCATCTGATTTCTTCCTAGGCTTTCATTGAATAGAACAGATCCGACCCCAAAGTAAGAGGAAAACTATGGCACCAATTCTGATTGGCCATTATACTTGCATATATAAAAACAAAGAATCTTGTAGAAAACCATCCTGTGTTGATGTCACCTCAGGCTCATGACTAGTAATTACCCTACTCTGGGAAATGGCCAGTCTCCCCACTTGTTCTTTCATATGTGTGAATCTATACTCGTGATCCACACACAACTCTATGAATCTCAGTAGAAAAGAGGCATGAAGTGACATGTTGCCCCCTCACACTTCCCTCATCCCAGCACCCAATCTGGCATCATTAGTCTTACACAACTTAAGTACACACACCCATCAAGGTATAAGAAGACCCCTGTCAGGGTGGTTTTTGTGGATTCTGCCTCAACCCAAAGTCCTGCCCACAGCCTCAGTGCTGAGGACCCCGTATGTTGATTGCCCTTCACAAACTTGAAGTGTGATTAATGGATGTGCCTGCTTTGTTCTTCAGACTCAAATTACCTTCTCAACTTGGGGGATCTTATTTGTTCCCATAGCCTCACAGGTATTTTCCCTCTTAACCAAGGTTTATAAATAGTAGTCTAATATCCCAGGCATGAGTGTCGCAGGGAAGGATTATTGTACTTTCCTAGGGGCTTTCACTCACCCTAATTTTGGATACATACCTTACAACATACAGGAGGCATGCAGGAATCAGCCCTCAGAAATGCCCTGGTTGACATGTCTTGTGGCTTAATTATAGCAATGTGCATCCACACTTCAGTGTCCTGAATTATTCCCATAGCTATGTCTACACATTGGTCTGCCTTGCCTTTCTAGGTGATTCTTAGCAGATGGACTGGATTTGATGTTGTGTCTATGCTCAGGTCTACATTCTGCTGTGTACAGTTACAGTAATTATCACTTGTATTCAGTTGTTATGCCAGCAGGTTATTTAAGCACTTTGGTATTCTCAGTAGAATTATATATGGATCCTATACCTTAACTCTAATCCAGTATTATTAAAATTGTGGGTTGCAACCAATTTATGGATTTGAAATCAATTTAATAGGTTGCCACTAAAAAAGACATTAAGTAGAATTGAACAGAATAAATATCCTAGAGGACTATACATAATAAAGGCCAGTATTGTTGCCTGAAATTTTCTCTCTATCCTTCCATTCTAAGACTTCCAAATTTTCATTACAAATCTCTGATATCTGGATGATTTTTATAACAGGCAACATATTCTTTATTCCTTAGTGGTAAAATAAAAGTGTGCCTTGCAACTGAGACAACTGAGATTTGGTGTTTGTGTGCATTGGGTTTCAATAGGAAAGGCATGCTTTGTGGGTCACAGCTAAAAGAGATTGAGGAAGACTAATTCAGTCCAGCTCTTTAAATTGACTTCTTTACTGGAAGTTGGATGGTTAGTCTTTTGGCTGCCTGGAGACCTTACACAGAATTTCTGAGCCTCCAATATCACCCCAGGTCCTGATGAGGCATGGCTGCCCTCTGTGCACTCTCCTCAGGAAAGTGTGCCTTCCAGACTGCTCACTCTGTGTGGTCTTTGGATGTTGAGGCTGACTGAACCAGGATGGTAACAGCATCAAAGATCTTGGGTAAACAGGGCTTCTCCTGTGTGTCCCTCCAGTCTACATTTATCCCAGTAGCTCCTAAAAGAGATTTCTTGGTGATATAGCAGTATGAGAGGTGGTAGAGTGCTGCTTTCAGATTTTGCTTTTCTGTGCACTACAGTCTAAGCCTTCCTATGGTCTCCACTAGCCAGGACTTTCTGTGACCTCTCTCAAGAGTGAGGGTTCCCACAAGCAGTGGCCTACAGAAGTCTTGGGCATTTCTCCTGGCTCAATGGCTGCTTTTTCTAAGGCGACAATTCAGTGACACATTCCTCAGGAAGTGGAGCCTATATTTCTGAATCATGTACAGTGTTGTGGACCAATGTAACAAAAAAATTATAAAAGTAAATAGAAGAAAGAGAAGGGAAAAAAGCAAATAAGGAGCATAAAAGAAACTTCATTGTTTCATTAAGAAATCAAATTACTCCTCTGCTTAAAGTACCTCCTGGCCTTCCATAACTTTCAGGATGAAGCTAATATCTCCTAGCTTAACAAGCAAGGTCTGCAATGATTTATCTTCTACCTATCTTTCTAGTCTTCCCTATTTTTAGCTTCTACCTGAAACAAATTCTTTATTTCAACCCTACAGTAGTATTCAGATTCCTAAAGACATTTGCATTTACGTGCTTCCAGCCTTTTCAGGTGCTGCTCTGTCTGCCTGGGGTCCCTTTCTTCCTTTTCAGTTTTACTAATTCCCATTCAGCATATTTTGATCTAGGCCACAGGAGTTATTGTCTTTGGGGGATGAGTACTCACACAGTAGGAGCAAGGAGTATAGTCTGGGGCTCTGGAATTTTTCTGTATTTTGATCTATATTGATTGTGTTACATAGCTAGATATGTATGTAAAAATTCGTAGAACTGTTTACTTAAGGTTCATTTACTGAATCTTAATTATATAGTAAATGGTAATTATTTACAATCCCCTTCTTCTTTCTCTCTTCACATCCCTTAAGTTCTCCTCCCTACGGAAAGCCAATATTATCAGTTTTTTTTTTCCTTGTGAACCCATTCAAAGACATTTCCTGTGTGTAGAGGCAAATAATACATATGCACATGTGTAAATACTTACCTATGTGTGTGTGTAATTTTCTCCATTTTGTAAAAATAAGTGGCAAAAAATAAAAGGTGTTAGTATTTAAGGCACACTCTTTCGTTCCTCTTGGCCCCTCTCCACAGCTCTCTTGAAGCTTGTTGGGAAATATAAGCATATGAATTGAATGCATTATGGTATAAATGAGAGCTTGAGTTATTCTCTACCTGCACCAAAGGAGACTGTGCAAAAATAAATAGAAGAATTGAGATAGAGGTAGAAGATATATAACAGTGAAGTCTGCTTTTTGTTGATTATCTCACTGTTAATGGCAGTGCTATCCTGGGATTAATATCAGAGGAAGTTTAGACTTTAAAATGATGGAAAATTTAAAAAATTACCGTTCTAGAAATTTGTATTTTTCCAGTACCAGTTGAATGGTTTATGTTTGTCATTCTCAAAATTGAAGTACAGAGTGACACTTTCATTAAGTAATAGGAGATTAAAAACTATTTTCAAACTTCCTGAGCCCAGAGACATTTGGAGGTTCAAGTTCACCCTTCAGGTCCAAGTGAATGTCATGAATTCTCATCAGTCAAATGTGTGTTTTGAGCACATGCTATGCTGTGTGCTCCCTCTGTGCTCACCTGGCCTTTCTCCTGTGCGTGTGTGTGTCTTCTTATAAGACCAGCAGTCCTGTGGGATCAGAGCCCTACCCTCATGACCTCATTTAACCTTAATTACCTCTAAAGGTTCTATCTCCAAATATGGTTACACGGGAGTTAGGGGTTTAACTTGTGGATTTTGGGGGGACACAATTCAGTCTATATCAGTTTAGCGTTATTAAACCTCCTTAAAACCTTGCCTTACTATGTGAATGGAAGAATTGAAGGATTGATTATATGGCATGTCAAAGGTACTCGATCTTTGTTTTTTCACCTTTCTTCTTTTAGAGAGAAAATGATGAAAGTGAGAAATATCATGACTCTGGTCTGACTAATATCCTAAAACCAGAAGGTCCCATGGAATTTAAATGCCTTCTCCAAGGTCACCTATTAAGCGCACTGCAGAAACTGAGGCCTCAGGGCGCTTAGGCCTGTGTTGCACTACACTTTGTGACTTCTTTTGCTCAGGGGTGACAAGAGTGGGTGTATGCTCAGCAGGCTTAGATTTGTCTTGGGTATTTAGCAGCAATGCCACCCCAAACACACACAGGCATTATGGGCTGAGCGGAACGCTATGTGCCCTGTGTAAAGCTATCCTTTCATTGGATTAGTGAGCTGGGCGGCCTCTTTTGCTATGCACAGGTCTGGCCTCACAGTATCTGGTTTCAGAAGAGCATGATTGGCCAGCACGCAGGTCAGGGAGAAAAGGTTTTCTGGGGGTCACCAGTGTCCTTCTGGAGAGAGGAGTGTGCTCTCGCTGCAAGAGTGTCTGCAACCAACTGCATTGTACAGCACAGCAGCTCAGGCCACTGAAACAATTTGCCCTCTAAGGGATTTGGGTTTTGAGGGGCAATATCTGTTATTGAATGACTCTCTCCAACTAAACTCTACAAGGCTCCAGTTACCCGATCATTCCAGCCTGCATAAACATTCTCTTCCAGCCATGGGTGGCTGGGTTCATAATCCCAGACTGGCTGGTGAAAGCAGAGAGAATGTGCTGTTTCCCCATTGATGGGATTAAAGGGCAATGACTGGTTGTCTCAAAGGTTCACCCTCAAAGGTTCCTCTAATAGAGGAGCCCTGTGCCTCCGTGCTCCTCATTAGGGATGGCTTCCTCTGCGTGTTGGAGATTTCGAGGTCATTATAATCCCTCTTTGAGATTTCAGAAACACTACTTAACACTACAAGTCAAGTTTTGTGGGTTTCAGTTATCAGGCAGTTGACAGCAAGACCCCAGAAAGGGGTGACTCAGAGAAGGCTGGGAAATGGTGTAGGTGAATGGTGACCACTGAGTGTTCCTCTAACCCCCTTGATTTACTGTCAAGGAAACAGAAAAGCAAAGACTTGTCTGAGGTTGCACAACTGGTTAGAGCAGAGCCAAATCAGATACCCAGACTTCTGGTGTCTGCTTCTGCCCCATTTATTTAGTATAAGCAACGATGCAGAAAGCAGGTTGGCTGCAGAAGGACGAGCCCAGAACACAGGGAATGGGAAGGAGACCAAAGACAAACTCTAACTGCCTCTCAGCTGTGCCTAAGGCCAGTCTTGGTGTCAGCACTCGCGCAGGAAATCCCCTCTTATAAACAGAGTCATATTCCAAAAGTTCATTCACATGTTTATTTCGTGAATCATGGAGCTTGTTTTCCCGAGAAAATAATAATTTAAATGTTTTAAATGACGAATTAGGCTCCCTGAGACCTATCAAAAACCCATTTTAATTCGTGGAGTACCTGAAAGGTAATTTTAATAGCATTTCAATGAATACTCCCCAACATGTGTATATTCACCACTTCTATGGAAATATAACACATAACGAGCTTTAGATCAGAGCAGAGATGGCTCTCCTAGGACAGAATCTGGGGAGCGGGACAGGACACAGATTGTGAAAGGTGGGTGGGAAGACAGTTACCCTTTCAGAATCTTAGTTCCAAAATAAAGACAATAAGAATTATTTTGTCTTGCCTAGTTCATCAGTTTAAGTGAATTACTGACTCATCTTGTAGATGGGAAAATATTTTTTTTAAAAAACACCCGCAAATATTTGTCTATATAGCATAAGCCCTTTCAAGGTCAATCACTCCCTAGATGTTTCGATGGGATGACCAAGGGGAGGTGCTAGTGACAGTGCTTGGGCTTCAATGACAAGTAGTTGTGAAGATAATAACAGTAGTGATATTAAACTAATATTTTCAGAAAGTTTTCTAGGTGCCAAGCTTGGTTATTTATAATATTAATGTATCATACCCATATCTGAGATTTGTATTATTGTATTATTCATTCTAGCACTTTCCTTGACAAATACAGTAGTGGAGCAACAGTCAAATGGAGGTCATCGGGCTCCAGAGTCTGAATGCTTCCTCTGTTCTGCTCAAATGTCATTTGCTCAGAGTAGGAAATGTATCCTTCACCCTGCCTGCTCCTGAGAACCAAGGGTGCCTCAAAGGTACAGAGCACCGCATCCTGGAGCAACATGCAATAACAATGTCGTAGGATGCCCAGAGCGAGCCCTGAGGTATGCAAGGGCAGAGAGAGGAGGAAGCCAGATGGGCACAAGGTATGCACTCAGTCCATTTCTCAGCTTCCCTAGATGAGACCTTTGTCTTCCCCAAGCAGGGAAATTCCTGGCTCTTTGTGAGCTAGTAAGCACGGTCTGTTTATGCTGGAATAGACTGTGGAAATACACAGCACGTTCTGCCCAGTGCCAGCCATTCCTCACTCTGCAATGCTTTTTCCAAGCTGAGTTCAACAAGAAAGCAAAGAGCCACTGCAGCGTCGCTCAAGGAGGCTGGCACAAATGTGTTTTTCCACATAAAGGGTGCTGTCTATAAACAAAATCAAAATTCAGGGGAAGAGGGGACTTTTATGTTTTGTTATTCTATGCAATTTGGGCTGCTCAGCCACTCTTACTTAGACCAATACCCTGTCCCAGCTTGCGACAGTTTATGCTCCTTGGATTAATCCAGAGGCAGAAAAATGTAGGTTGGAAGATAATAAATTGGACTCTTGCGATCACATTCACATGAACTGACCAAGTCTTTCGTCCCATAGAACAAAGAAATACCTGGGAGGAAACTTTGGATCGGAATATACATTGGAAGCTATCTACTTCCGTTGAAGTCAGCCCAGAAAGTCTGCCTGGTTAGCTTATATATTGAATTGCAACTGTGCACCTGCAAACTCAGGTACAAAATCTGAAATTTGAGGCACGTGTAGTCTGGCTCAGTCTGAATTTGTTTGGGTTAGGAAAAGTACAAAGTAAAATTAAGCATAACCACTACACGAGGTCAAAAGATTTTGTGACGGATTTTTCACTTTTTAACTAGTGTTAGTTTGTTTAGCATCAGTTTCTGGTTGTCCATTTATTTCAAATCTTAAAAAGTAGATTAGGTCTCTGTTTAAATTGAGTAGTTATTTTATCTTTACCAGGAACACTGCTGATCACCTTTGTTTAAATAAAACAATGGTCCATTTCCCATGACTGTTGCTCCACTACTGTATTTGTCAAGGAAAGTGCTAGAATGAATAATACAATAATATAAATCTCAGATATGGGTATCTGGGTATCTGATTTGGTGGGCTGGGAGGTAGTGGTTTGACAAAACTTCCCGCGTACTTCTTATCTTTCCTACTCTACCACACTGCGACTTCCATAATAACTCCTGTTCTTTTTGTGACTTTTTTCATATTTATTGGAGCTTGACCAGACAGTCGGATTTCTTGAATGCATGCAACAACATCAGGTTCTGGTCAATGTGAGGTAAATGGTGAGCTACTTTTTCATTGATATCAGAAATCATCAGATTTGATGAGAGGCTGGGGGACCAAGCTTGGGAATGATAGGGACTGATGAAACAGCCGCAAGGAGGAAGCGGGGAACTGTGTGTGTCACCTAGCAGGAGGAGAGTGGTTGGGAAGTCACCACCACTGCCACCTCCCCAAAACAGCACAATCCCCAAGTGTCCCCTACCTGTGGTAGGCAGGATTCAACAGAGGTCCCAAGTTTCTCACCTTCTGTTTATTCAATACAATACTGATATGGTACTGATGAAAATGATGCAGGTGTAAAGACCAAAGTCAGACGACCTTAAGATACAGAGATTATCAGGGTGGGCCTGATTGAATCAGATAAGTAGTGTAAAGTACAAGAGAAAGGCCAAAAGGGAGTCAGAGAGACACAAACCTCAGAGGGATGCTATGTGCTCTTGCTGGCTTTGAAGATGGAGCAGGCCATATTCAAGGGCCACAGAGTGACTGAGGAGCTGGGAGGGACCTGGCCAACTGCCAGTGAGGAAACAGCAGCTCAGTCCAACAACTGCAAGGAAATGAATTGCTAATAACAGGAATGAACTTGGAAATGAGAATATTGTGAGATCCTATATTAATTAGTCAGAGTTCTTCAGAGAAACAGAACCATCAGGACATATCCAGACATATTTAAGAGAAGGGCTGTTATAGGAATTGGCTTACAGGACCATGAAAGCTAAGTCCCAAGACCTACTGTCTGTACGCTGGAGAGCCTGAAGCAGTGGTGGTGTAATCCAGTCTGAGTCCAAAGGCCTGCAAATTTGAAGGTCCTGTAATGTAAGGTAATGTAAGCCTGGTTTGATTCACGAAGGCCTGAGAACTGGGAGCACCAATGTCTGAGGACAGAAGGTGACTCAAGCAGAGAGCAAATTTGTCTTTTTGCCACCTTTATTTTTTGTAACTGAGGTAATGTTAGCTTACAGCAATGCACACATTTAGGTACACAGTTTCTCACCTTGGTAAACTCTATACCCCATAGCCCACACCACCCATCACCAGTTGGCATCTAATACCATTTGGTTCCTCATCCTTCCCCTCTGCTAACCACCATTCTTTTGTCAGAATCTAAGGGTTTTTCAATTTTGCTTTGTTTATTTGCTTTATTCTTTATATTCCACAAATGAGTAAAATCATGATATTTGTCCTTCTCCTTTTGACTTATTTCACTTAGCATAATCCCCTCAAGATCCATCCATTGCCACAAATGGCAAGACTTCTGACAACCCAATTTAAAAAATAGGCAGAAGTTCTAAATAGGCATTTTATCAGATGTTCAACTGATTAGTACACACATGAGAAATATTCTACATCACTTATCATGAGGAAAATGCAAATCAAAACCACAGTGAGATTTTACCCCAGATTAGAAACACTATTATTAAAAAGTAAAAAAGTAATAGATGTGAAGGACAAAAAGGAAGCCTTATATGCTATCGGTGAGAATGTAAATTGGCGCAGCCATTATGGAAAACAGCTTGGAAATTCCTCAAAAAAATTAACAGTAGAACTACCACGTAAGTCAATAATGCTCCTTCGGTATATTTATGCAAAGAATATAAATACACTAAGTCAAAAAGATATATGCACCTATGTTCATTGCAGAACTATTCACAATAATCAAGATATGAAAACAATATGAAAGTCTGACAAAGAAGTGGATGAAAAAGATGTGGTATTTATCCTCCATCTTTTTGTGCTATTTGAATCCTCATTGGATGATGTCTGTACACCTTGGTGAGGGTGATATTTTTAATCTACTGATTCAAATGTGTATTTCTTCCAGAAACACCCTCGTGGACACACCCAGGTTAAATGTTTGCCAGCTATCTGGGCATTATCCCTTGGTCCAAACTAACTGTCACAGACTTTGAGCAAGTAATTCAGTCACAACATCCTAGAGTTTGGGCCTACAGAAACTGTTGTTTGAAAATGCTACTTGTAGTAATTTTCTACATGGTCATCTTTAAAACAACGCTATATCCTGTATCACTTGGGAGATGAATAGTCTGGGAGACAGTGTCCCAGTAAGTGAGCACAGCCACGTGAAAGGTATTGTGTGGACTAGTCCTTCTCTCTGTAGTTGATATGGAGGCCCTAAGAATTACCTCTTATCATGACTACCCAGTATGGTGAGGACCTCATTTCCCCAAATGAAAGCAGGATGTGTTTACAAAAAGGGGTAGGAACTAGGTAGTCCTGATAACGATCTACAGAATTTCCTCAGGGAATGCTCTAGTGTGCCTCCTACTCAATGTGCCTGTGACTGCCGTATGGCCAGGTGCTGACATCACTGAGTTCCTTGCATCTTATTTGCTGGCCTCTCATATACAAGTGTGGAGAATGTGCTGTGTCTCAAGTGCCAATATTTCAGGAAAGGCTTAAGTATGTTTAAGAGGTGGAGTGGTATGGTACAGGGCTACATGTTGAGAGATTTGAATGAGTAGATCCTAATCCCATTTTTTTTGCTGTATCGCTTTGTGCAATTACAAATACCCTATGGATTTAAGTTGCTTCTCTGAAAACTGAAGGGCTGTGATTAATGAAACCTATAGTCTCTTCCAGCTGCACTAGCTCCTGATTATCCATTTTAAATTCATTCATCATTAATGGTGCAATGCAATGTTACATTAATTAAAAATATAAATTTAAAAATTAAAAAAATTCTTAAGGATGAACACCTGAAACATGTTCATTTCTGAAAATATAGCAAATATAGAGAGCAAAATTGGCAAGGTTGCTGAAGTATAAGGTCAACATTTCATAGAGGTTAGGATAAACAAGGTCATATTTGAGTGGGATTTGGGGAACTGAGACAGGGTCTACCATGAGATTATCAACAATGTTAGGCCAACAGAGTTGGACATAGTGTAGTTGGCTGTTTTTGTAGGCCCTTGAGCTACAAACTATTTTTACATTGTGAAATGTCTTCTAGGGCCACCATAACAAAGTTCCATGAGCCAAGGCTTCCTGAGGCTTATTGTTATGGAAGATAAGTCTGAAATCAATGTGTCAGCAGGGTTGATGCCTCCTGAGGGGTACGGAGAATCTGCTCCTTTACTCCTAATTTATGGTAGCCTCATGTGTTTCTTCACCTGTAGGTGGTGTTCTGTTTCTTTTTTTTAAAGATTTATTTATTTAGGCCAGAGGTGTGGGTGGTGAGAGGGTTCACCAGAGACAGAGTGGGGAGCAGAACAGGCAGATCGATGGAAATACACTGCTGAGGGGAGCAGCGGGCTAGGCAGGAGAGGTCTGCTGCACCATGTGGGAATCTCCTCGGGCCGGCATCGAATTTGCACAGCAGCTGCCAACAGCTCCACAGCACTGCATTTAACCCGTTGCGCCACCAGGGAGGCCTGGTGTTCTGTTTCTTACATTTTCTTCCTTCTATTTGTTTCTCATTCTGTCCAATTTTACCTCCCCTTTTTTTTTCTTTATAAGGAAACCGGTCATATTGTATTAGGGCCCACCCTAATTATATCACCTTAACTTAATTACCTCTGCAAAGATCCTATTTCCAAGCAAGGCTTCTTTCTGAGGTACAGAGATTAGGACATTCACATGTCTTCTTCAGGAGGGGGATGGCAGGACACAATTTAATCCAAAATGAATGGCTGTATTTTATTATTTATGTATTCATTTTTATTGAGATAATGTTAATTTATACTGTATATGATTTAGCGGAATAAGTTCACACCTCCTCAGATGTATATTGAACACCACCTACACCATCAAAGTACCCATAATATTTTACCCTAGACCATTGGGCCTCTTCCTATTTTGTTCCCAACCTCCACTTCTAGTAATCTCAATTTCAATCATATTTGTAGGGTTTGTTTTGGATGAATTTTTTCAGCTCCTTTTTGGTTTCTCTATATTCCACATATGAATGAAACTATCTGGTATTTGTCTTTTTCCTGATTACTTATTTCACTTAGCATAATTTATCTATGTTGCTACAAATGGCAAGAGTTCATCTTTTTTAAAATCACTGAGTAGTATTTCATCTTTTATCCATCTTCCTAATCTGGTCCTCTGTTTTGCAGCACTTAGGCTATTTCCATCACCTGGCTACTGTAAATTATGCTACAATGAACATAGTAGAGTTCTTATATTCCTTTAAATTTGTGCTTAAAGGAGTGGAATTGCTGGTTCATATGGTATATCTATTTTTAATATTTTGTGAATGACTACATTTTAAAGTTATATAGGTATTGACATAATAGCCTCAGTTTTGTCGACCCACAAAATCTAAAATATTATCTGGTTCTTTAGGAAAAGTTTGTCAACTCTGATCTAGATCAGTGACTTTCAAATACAGGCTGTGCCTGTCAGAGAACCTCATTTCCAGGATTTTGAGATTTACAAATCATATTGATTCTGCTAAGTCTGAATAGTGGTTCCCAAATTTGGGTCCCTGAATATGTCACATCATCCAGGGAACTACAGATTCCTGATGCTCCAGACTTAGTTGTCAGAATGTCCAGGAATGAGACCATACATGATTCTCGCCTACAGCCAGGTGTGGGAACTATTCATCTAATTTAAATATTTTGTGGAGGGAGAACAACTCACTGTATTATTCCTTTGGGGTTGGATTGATTTCTTGGGCCTCATCTGTTTGTGGGAGATCAGGGCAAGTAGGGAATCCTGTTCTTGTCAAGACTTGTTCTGAAAGAAAACATCATCAAGAAATGTATGGTCTGAATTCTTCCAAAGCCAGAGATCTTTGTTTAGGCTGTTTCATAAATATTATTATCATTAAGTGGCTTGTCAGCAGCTCATGGGAAGAAAAGACGTATTGACTGCAAACTCAATTGGCGCCAACAACACGGACATCTGCTGAGAGACCTGAGGCCTTCTGGGCTGCTGGGAGAGCCGTTTACTCTCCAGACCACAGAAGGTAACAATCCCATGTACTCTAAACTTGATATGCTGTTACTCCTATTCAATTAAGCAGACCTTAAGAGGGACACTGACACACTGGAATATTTCCAGGGGAGAAAGATGAAGGGTCTGGAAACTATGATGAAGGAAGAAGGGTTGAAGCAGGGCTTGTAAACTGGTGGCCTGCAGGCCCAGTCCAGCCACAGATATGTGCACAACAATCCTCATGTTAAAACATTTTTTCAAATGTGAGTGCCTTTGGGCAGAACATGTGTACTCTGGCCAGTTCCACAACCTCTCTACCTCTTATTTCTTAATAGCAGTTCAGAGATTAGTTATCAGCTCTCTGGGGCTATGTAATTATGAAAACTCTCAAAAGGAATAAAGATGGTTATTCTCATTTTTTTTGCATGCTATAATGTAGGGAATTAACATTAGTTTATCATTCCTCACACATTTATCCACTTGTTCAAGCATCATTTCATGTTACAGTATCATTGCTATTTCTCCTTTGAACTGCATTAAATTTTGTTGAAAATACTTTGATTATATGTATATTGGTTTATTTATGGACTCCGTTTTTTTTTTTCTATTTGGTTTTCCTCTTGCCAACATAATTTGTTAATTAATTCACCTTTATAGTAAGTCTTAAAATCTGCCAAAAAAATATGTAAGATATTTAGGGGGATTACTTTATAGATTACTTAGTGGAGATAAATACCTTAGCAACAATGAATCCTTCAATGATTGAACATGGTATTTAAAATTTTTCTGAACAATGCTTTTATAGTTTACAAATGTAGAGAATGTGCAGATATATCAAACTGAACACAATGACACTGGTTTGAAACTTCTGAAACTAAAGCCAGGTGACACTGCTTCTAACTGGCTGAAAATTCTGAAACCAGTTCCAGCAAATTCAAACCGGCTAAGACCAGATACAAGCAGTTCAAACTGGCTGAAAACGGTTCTGACTGGTTCAAACCAGCTGATACTCAAAACAAGTGAAATTCAAAATGGCTGACTCTGGCTCTCACTTCTTCAAAGTGCTGAAACTGAAACCAACTGAAAATGAAACCTTGTGACACCAGTTCAAAACCAAATGAAACTGAAGCCAAGTGACACTGGTTCGAAGCCAACTAATTCTGAAACCAGTTCCAACCTGTTCAAACTGGCTGAGAGTGGTTCCAGCTGGTTCAAACCGGCTGACACCGGTTCTGACCGGCTGGAACCGGTTCAGACCAGTTCTAGCTGATTCAAACTTGCTGAGATCAGTTCAAACCAACTGAGATCAGTTTGGACCAATTCAAAGCGATCTGAAACCGATTCGACTGGCTGAGACCAGTTCTTACCAGTCACACCTGGCTGAGACGAGTTCCAACTGGCCGAGAACAATTCTGACTAGCTCGAACTGGCTGAGACTGGATCCAACTGCTACCAACCGGCTGAGACCAGCTCTAACCAGCTGAGACCAGTTCCAAATGGTTTTTACATGTTCAAACCAGTTCCCAACAGTCCAAACTGGATGAGAGTGATTCTAAGCAGTTCAAACTAGCTGAGGCTGGCTCAAACCAGCTGAGACTGGCCAACCTACTTTAACAGGCCGAGACCGGTTTAAACCACGTTCAAACTGGATGAAACTAGTTCCAAACAGTTGATACTGGTTACCACTGGTTCCAACCCATTCATACCGATTCCACTCCATTCAAACCGGCTGAGACCGATTCCGAATGGTTAAAACCGGCCGAAACTGGTTCAACCTGGTTCCGACCAGTTCCAACCGGCTCCAACCAGCTAAAACTGGCTTAGAGCGTTTCTGACTAGTTCAAACTGGCTCCGACCAGTTCAAACTGTTTCCGACTGGTTGAAACCAGTTGCAACCGGCTCAAACTGGCTGCAACCAGTTTTAACTGGTTCATCAGCCATTTCGAATGAACTGGTCAGAACTGGCTTCAGTTGGTTTCACTGGTTGAAACTGTAAGTGGACTGAGTCAAAGTCCGGTGAACTGGCGCCCCCTACAGGGGTTTACTATTAAAGGTGAATTGCAGCCAGGTGATCTGAAGCCCCACCAGGTGGGCTTCGCAAGACCTGGGACAGGAACGCATGGCTAGGAGATTTTAAAAGGGGAAGAAAGGAAGAGAAAGACACACGCCATTATGTAGAACTAGAAGAAGGAGACTTCATTATGCAGAAAAAAAAAGTGGGAGTTGATAGCTCACCACGAGGTGAAAATGAAGATTTAGGGCCAGGGACTTTGGAGGCTTTGCAAGTATCCAAAGAAAGAAGGCAGATGCCCGAAGCGGGCTCCTTCAAAAATGTGTGAGTGCAGTCTGATGGGCTGTCTGGCCACTGTAGCTGCTGTTTACAGTTTTGTTGGCCTAATGATGTGCTCGAGCATCAAGGCGATTTTAAAAGCATTTTCAGTTGCATCCTATGTCATCCTTGGAAGTTGGAACCTGGCCTACAATCCATGTATGTTGAAAAGGAAAAATTGTGGTGGGAAAACTCCATCACCATAAGAAAGAAGACGCCATTTTTTTTTTAAAGATTTATTTATTTATACATACAAGCTGGGGTACAGGCCAGAGGTGTGGGGCGGCGAGAGGGTTCACCAGAGACAGAGTGGGGAGCAGAACAGGCAGATCAGAAATACACTGCTGAGGGGAGCAGTGGGCGAGGCAGGAGAGGTCTGCCCCACCATGTGGGATGCTCCCCGGCTGGGCGTCGAACTCGCATCGCGCGCTGCCGACAGCTCCACAGCGCAGCACTCAACCACTGCACCACCAGGGAGGCCCAGAAGATGCCATTTTGGAATCATGGCCTATTGTCTGGAAAAAGAGCTCTACAGCCAACAGTGGCAAAAAGATGCCACCTTTGTTATCTTTTGGTACTTAAAGGACTGGACATTGTTTTAAGTAAGGTAAACGGCCATATCTTAACTTTAGTAACTTTTGTTTTACCTCTGTTAATTTTAGTAATGTTTTGCCTTTCCCTGTTTGTTAAATAAATCCCAATGTTGTTTTCCCCTAAACTTGAGTAGTTTTGTAAATGTGCGTGTGGGTGCAGAACCAAGATAGTAACCGGTAACAACTGAGGCACTGCCTTTGTCTAAGTTTCACACTGGTATCAAAACCAGTGTGAACCTCTTGGATTAAGTTTCAGTCGGTTGAAGCTGGTTTGAACCTTTTGGAACAAGTTTAAGCTGGCCAGAGTGGTCAGAACCACTTTCAGCCAGTTTGAACCTATAAGAACTATCTTCGGCCAGTTTTAGTATTTGAGTTTCACTTGGTTTGAACATAGAAGAACCGTTCGGAACCTATCTCACCTGTGTGGAACTGGTCCTAACGAGTTTGAACTGGTCTAACACGGTCTCAGCTGGTTCAAATCAGTTAAAACCAGTCTCAACTGGTTTGAACCAGTTGAAAATTGGTCTCAGCTGGTCCGGAGCGGTTGAACCATTTTGAACTGGTTTGAGCCAGTCTCAGCCAGTTTGAACGTATCTCAGCCAGTTTGAACTGGTTGAAACTGGTCTCAGCCAGTTGGAATCAGTTCAGCTGGTTTGAGCCAGTTTGAGCTGGTCTTATCCAGTCTCAGCCGGTTTCAACAGGTCGGAACGAGCCGGAACCGATCTGAAACGGTTTCAACTGGTTCGAACCAGTAAGAACCGGCTTGAACTGGTAGGAATCGGTTCAAACTGATCTCAGCAGGTTTGAACAGGTCGAAACTGGTTCGAACCGGCCGGTTCGAACCGGTCAGATCCAGTCAGAACCAGTCTCAACCGGCCAGAATATATTTCAGCCGGCCTGAACCGGTTCAAACCGTTTTAAGCTGGTTTGAACCGGTCGGAAATGGTTCCAGCCGATTTGAGTCGGTTTAAGCTGGTTTGACCCAATTGGAACCGTTTTTGAAACGGTCCAAACCGGTCCCAGCCAGTTTGAACCAGTCAGAAACCGGTTGCAGCTGGTTTGAACTGGTTCCAGCTGGTATGAACTGGTTAGAACCAGCCGAAACCAGCTCAAACCAGTTCCATCTGGTTTGAAACGGTTCCAGTTGGTTTGAACCGGTTTCAGCCGGTCTGAACAGGTCTAAACACGGTCAGAACCGGTCTGAAACGGTCTCACACAGTTGGAACCTGATTCAGCCGGTTTGAGCCGGTTTGAACCGGTCGGAACTGGTTTCAGATGGCTTGAGCCAGTTTGAACTGGTTCTAGCAGGTTTGATCCGGTTTCAGCCAGTTTGAACCGGTTCCAGCAGGTTTGAGCGGTTTACAGCTGTTTTGAACCAGTCAGAACCAGCTGGTACCAGTCTAAGCCAGTCTGAACCCGTTTCAGGCAATCAGAACCGGTTTCAGCCAGTCTGAACCAGTCTGAACCGGTTTGAACCAGTCTGAACTAGTTTCAGCCTGTTTGAACCAGTCTTAAATGTTTTCAGCTGGTTTGAGCCGGTTTTAACCGGTCAGAACCAGCCAGAACTGGTCAAAGCCGGTTTGAACCGGTTTCAGCTGGGCGGAGCCGATTTCAGTTGGTCTGAACCGATTCAAACCAGTTGGAAACGGTTCTAGCCCGTTTGAACAAGTTCTAGCCGGTTTGAGCCTTTCAGAACCAGCCTGAACCGGCCAAAACTAGTTGGAACCAGTTTCAACCAGTCGGATCCGGATTCAACCGATTTTAGCCAGTTTAAACTGGCCGGAACTGGTTTCAGCTGGTTCAAACCGGTTTGAATCAGTAAGAACCAGCCAGAACCAGTCTAAGCCAATTTGAACCGGTTTCAGCCGGTCGGAACCCGCATCAGATAGTTTTAACCAGTGTTAACCGGTTCAAACTGGCTGAACCTGGTTCCGACCAGCTACGACCGGTTCAAACCAGTTGGAATCGGTTCTAGCCCGTTTGAACCAGTTCAAACTGGATCAGCCTGGCTAGAACCGGTTGGAAACTGGCTGAAACCGGTTCCGACTGGCTGAAACTGGTTTAGACTGGTTCTGGCTGGTTCCAACTAGTGCAGACCGGCTCGAACCGTCTCAAACTGGTTCCAACTGGTTCGAACCGGCCGAAACCGGTTCAGACTATTTGAAAGAGGTTCAGGCTGGTTCCGACCGGCTAAAATCGGCTGGAACCGGTTCAGACTGGTTGAAAATGGTTCCAACATGATTTGACCGGTTCAGGCTGGTTTCGACCAGTTCAAACTGGCTTAAAACCGGCTGGAACTGGTTCAAACGGGCTGGAACCAGTTCCAACTTGTTCGAACTGGTTCAAACTGGCTGAAACCAGTTCTGACCAGCTTTGACCGGTTCTGGCTGGTTCTGATCGGTTTGAACCGGCTCAAACCAGATAGAACCGGATCAAACCGGCTGGATCCAGATCCTACCAGCTGGAACTGGTTCAAACCTGATCAGACCGGCTAGAACCGGTTCAAAGCGGTTGGAACCAGCTAAAACCGATTCCGACTGGCTGAAACTGGCTCAAACTATTTGAAACCTGTTCCAACCGGTTCAGGCTGGTTCTGACTGGTTCAAACCGGTTCAAACAGGCTAGAATTGGTTCAAACGGGCTGGAACCGGTTCCAACTGGTTTTTATCGGTTCAAACCGGCTTAAACCAGTTCCAACAGGCTGAAACCGGTTCAGACTGGTTCAGACCACCTGAAACCGGTTCCGATCGGCTAAAACCAGTTCAAGCCGGCTTTGAACAGTTTGGGCTGTTTCTGACCAGCTCAAAATGGCTTTGACCGGTTTCTGGCTGCTTCCAACCGGTTCAAACCAGCTCAAACCGGCTTGAACCAGATAAGACCGGGTTGAACTGGTTCTAACTAGTTGGAACCGGTTCAAACCAGCTGAAACCGGTTCCGACCTGTTTAAACCAGCGGAAACTGGCTCAAGCCTGCTGAAACCGGTCAACACTGGTTCAAACTGGTTGATACCGGTTCCAACCAGTTCAAACAGGCTCCGGCCAGTTCTGGATGGCTTCGACTGGCTCAAACTGGCTGGAACCGGTTCAGATAGGCTAGAACGGGTTCAAACCGGCTGGAACAGGTTTCAGCTGTTTCGAGCCGGTTTGAACCAGTTGGAACCAGCCAGAACCGGTCGGAACCATCCTGAACCGGTTTCAACTAGTCTGAACCGGTTTCGGCCGGTTTGAACCAGTCGGAACCGGTTTCAGATGGTTCTAGCCGGTCAGAACCAGCCAGAACCAGTCTAAACCGGTTTCAGTCGGTTGGAACCTGTTTCAGCCGGTCGGAACCGGTTTCAGCCAGTTCCAACTGGTTTCAATTGGTTTTAGCCGGGCTGATCTGTTTCGAACCGGTTCAAACGGGCTAGAACCTATTCCAAGTGATTTGAACCGGTTGTAGCCGGTCTGATCTGTTTCAGCAGGTCGGAACCGGTTTCAGCCTGTTTGAACCAGTTGGAACCGGTTTGAACCAGTCCGAACTTGTTTGAGCCAGTTTGAACCAGTCTTAACCGGTTTCAGCTGGTCTAAACTGGCCGGAACCGTTTTCAGCCTGTTTGAACCAGTTCTAACTGGTTTGATCCGGTTCTAGCCAGTCCGATCCGGTTCCACCTGGTTTGAATCGTCTAGCCCGTTTGTACCGGTCAGATCTAGCCAGAACTGGTCAAACCGGTTGGAACCAGTTTCAACCGGTTCGAACCAGTCTGAACCAGTTTGAGGCAGTGTGAACCGTTTTGAACCTGTCTGAATTGGTTTCAGCCGGTTCAAGCTAGTTTCAGCTGATTTAAACCAGTCGGAACCAGCCAGAACTGGTCTAAGCCAGTTTGAACCGGTTTCAGCGGGTCAAAGCCGGTTTCAGCCAGTCGAAACTGGTTTCAGTCGTTTTGAACCGGTTCCAACTGGTTTGAACCGGTTCTAGCAGGTCTGACCCCTTTTTTGAGCCGGTTCCAATCAGCACTAGCCAGTCTGATCCAGTTTCAGCCGGTTTGAACTGGTCAGAACCAGTCTAAGCCGGTTTTAACTGGTCGGAACCGGTTTCAGCCAGTTTGGACCAGTCAGAACCGGTTTCAGCCAGTTTGAACCTGTCAGAACTGTTTTCAGCTGGCTTGAGCTGGTTTGAACCAGTTTCAGCTGGTTTGAACCAGTCAGAACCGGTTTGAACCAGCCGGTTTGAGCTGGTTGGAACCAGTTTGAACCGTTTGTAACCATTTCAGCCAGTCTGAACCAGTTGGAACCGGTGGGAACCGGTCAAAACTGGACTGGTTTAAACTAGTGGGAACCGTTCTGAACTGGTTGGAACTGGTTCCAGCCTGTTTGAACTGGTCGGAACCATTCTCAGTCAGTTTGAACTGGTCAGAACTAGTTTGAACTGGGAAAAAAAGCATCTGAAACTGTTTCTTACTTCCAACTGTCATTGGTGACAACTAGCTCACATTGGCTATGACCAGTTCTGACTTGCTGAAACAAACTGAAACCAAATGAAACCAACTGAAAAGGAGACCAACTGACTACTCAAGCCATCTGAAACCATCTCTGACCAGTTCAAACTGTCTGAAACCGCTTCCACCCAGATCAAACCTGTTCTGACTGGTTGAAACTGGTTCTGATTGTCAGAACTAGTTGTCATCCATTGGCCAATGAGTTTGATCTCAATATGCGCTGTGCCTGAAGATGCATCTACAACACAAGAGTGGGGCTGTGTTCAGGAATAAAGCCCCTGGTGCCCCTTCAACTGCCTTTGAGATGACTCTGGTAAGTGCTGTTATCTGGGACCCTTGACTTATTAATGAGAATGATGTCACTAGGGTTGTGTAGAGCAAAAAATCTGTGTCATTGCCAGGAGTTGGGGGGGTTTATGGCAGAGGTAATCTAAGGAGGGGCTCCTGGGCCCAGGTTTTGCAGAATCTTGTGAGGGAAGGTTGATTACAGTCAACATACCATTGTCCTCTAGAAACCTAGTAGGATGCTCAAAAAGGGATCTCACACACAGAGAAAGTAAACTCATAATAGCCCTTGAGGCAGGTGGAGGTGGAGTTGTACTTTCAATTACTGAGCTCATATGGCCTTCCACTTAACCCTGAACACTGTTGTCGGAACTGGGCTGGAAGCCAGTTCTCAAAATAGCATAAATGGGAAATATTTAGGCAAACCTTATAATATACACTAGGTGTGTTTAGTTTTTGTAACACATTTCCTTTTAGTGCTTTCCAAGTATGCTTGATAGATTATAGATTTTGAGATCATTATAATAGGTGTCATTTCCCTCATATGACATAGCTGGGCTAGAGGTGATAGGAATCGGAACTCACTATTGGCAAAATCAGTATACATATGCCTTATTTAGTGGGTGTGCTTAAGAATAACAAAATCTTTCAGTGGAACAGAACACATAACTATATTTATTTCATTTGTAAAATGGGTAGGATTGATCTCTAAAGTTATTTAACATTGCTTAACATTGTATGACAGAAATAAATCTTCAACTTGTTAATTTCATATTATAATAGATGGGACAATAATAGATGGGATTTGGGGTGTCAACTTCAGCACTGATATATGACATAAGGATTAAATAAGCAAAGACATGAAAATCATCTACACTGGAGTCTAGTATATATGACATGCTCAGGAAGTCTTAGTGATTAGAGGTTATGATTATAGTTTTTGTTCATATGTGTTTAGGGACTTCTTTCAAGCCAAGTCTAGAGAGCCTTGCTCTGAATTCTGTCTTCTATACTTCACATGAGGCCTCAGAGAAAGCATTTATTTTTTTGAGTATTATTACCATTGTTCAAATATCTCCAAATGTTGTCTCTAAAATGAAAGATATTGCTGACAGTATTAAAACAATTAAAGACAATGTATAAGAAATAGTTTGTAAACAATGGCAGACTAGTTAAATTTAAAAAATTGCAGGTTGATTGCTGCTAGCATAGATGTCCTCATAATGAAACTCCAAAATATTCAGCTATTTTAAAATGTCAGTTTTATTATTAGTCAGATATGGTGAGGCCAACAGAGCAGGAGACAATGGCCACTGAAAAGATAGTTTGTCATTCACAGTTCCTAAGAGGAGGAGAAGTGGCATGTCTTATGGGGCCACATTAGGAAGCACAAGTCTTCAGGAGGCAGAAGGAGTGAGAAGAAAACACAGGTAAGAAACTTTCTGGTTTTTTGGGGGGTAAGAGATGGGCATCGCAGGTGGGGTTCTGATTGGCTATTGTTACAAACAAGGGATTCTATCTGATGTGCGCTGACACTGATTCTATGACATCAATTTTTGAGAAGAGGTAGCAGCCTTGTAAATTTCATTGACTGACGAGTGGCTTGTTCCCTGCGTCCAATGACACCAAAAATCTTTTTGTATTTGTTTAAAATTTTAAAGTTCCTTCAAATTGTCTTGATTCCTTAAGCTGTTTTTTAAAAAATATTTGCTTTATTGTTGTTAAGGGGATATCTTTGTTTATATAGATATAATTAAGAAAAGCAGACTTTCTACACACAGAAGAGCCATAGCAGATTTTGCACTGTGCTGATCGGTTACTATCTCTTCAAAGTTAAATCCAGGGATGTCTGATGGGCATTTTGTCCAGCATTCTCGCTCTGCCATATCTTCTCTGAGCAATCATGTCCTTTGCTGCAAGCTCTTTTGTTTCTCTAGAATTTCTATTAACTGTCTCCTGGAAACAATGGTCTCAGCCCCCACCATTTTATGTATCATAGCTCTTGCTCTGCCTCCCATAACCCTTGTCTAATCTTTGGTGCTTGCTTGGATCACCTTGGCCAGTCCTGTCTTTGGCCACCTACAACCCAATTATTTCCATCAGTGTACTCATTTATCTCTTTTCTTGTTACATAGATAGCAAGAACCTCAGGTAGATAAATCACTGTTTTTATCTTGAAATAAAAATATAGTCCCTCTATTGCCTTCTTTTCCACACTTGACCCTACAGCACACATAAAAACTCCAGTGTGAATGTTGGAGGGGGAGAGAAATGAGAGGATGTCCAGATGGATACACATATTTGAAAATGCTAAACACCCTATGTTTATCTTTTAGCAGGGCAGAGGGCTTGGAGAGAGCTGTCATGCACAAATATGTCAGCACTCAAGATTTAAAACTGAACCCCTTTCCCGAGGCATCCCACCTGCCTGGCAAACAGTTTTTTTTAAAGTAGGCAAGACCTCCCAGATCCTGCAAAGAAGTTTAGCCCTTGTTATTGGAGACCTTTCAGGAGCATAGCTGGTGTGAGCATTTTAGGGAATGCTTCCTCTTTTCCCTATTACCTGCAAAGTGTTAACAGGCAAAGATAGAAATACCTAATCTAGAAACACAGCTTGGAGTTATACCAAAAGAGAAAAATAAAAAAAAAAAAAGAAGAAGAAGAAGAAACAAAACAAAACAAAATATGAAACTGCTGACTACTGGCTCTTTAAAGGCTGCACACAATGCTATTGACCCAACTTCAGAATTGCAATTGCCCTCCTAGCAACGGGGCATTTTCCACTGGCGAGTAGAGACTCTACCAGCCAGGGCCATCTGGAGGGCCTGCAAAGGACATCCACATGGCAGCTAGTTGCCTGTCCAATCTTTCATATGTTAATTTTTGTTCAAAACAGAAAAAACTCTGTAGACATGGACTTTCTCCAAGGAAAGGCGCACTTAGTGTCTCTCACGTGACCTTGAATGTTGAGACCCTACTCTGTGGGAATCCCATATAACCCCAACCTGTGAGCTCAGTGACCCAGGATCAGTTCAGCCAGTGATCTACTTTTCATATGTGGACTCAGGTTAGCCAAGGTCATCTGACTAACATATAAAACTGGTTAAATACTTTATAATAAAAATAATTTTCACAATGACCAGCATATTCATGTCAAGAATATTCAGAATATTCTTATGCATTATTTCTTTGTAGGAAGATGTACAATTGAAAGAAGCCCAATGAGGATGAGGCTATCTCTAGCTCAGCTCCAAACCGGATGCTCGGACTGTCCAATAGCATGGGGCAAGACTGCCTGTCACTCTTCACAGCATTTGATCTTGCCCATGGAAGAGAGAACTGGAAGCCCACTGGAAAGGTGTCCCCTTGGACACACTCTTTTGGTTTCTTTGGCTGGCTGACTATTTAGATACGCTGACATTTTAAGTCAGATCATACCACTGTTATGGCAGACCTGGAAGTCACTCTGACCATTAAGGTGGCAATGCAGATTTCTGTTGTGTATTGATGCCAAAATTTTAAATGTTAGGAAATTTTTTCTTTCTCATTTTCTAGTTCTTAGGGCACATTGTCTTACTACCAAACACTGCCAACGGATGGTCCAGCCACTGCTCTGTGTAGAGGTCAATGTATGCCCCCCTCCCACCATTCTCAGGTGTCCCTCCCATTTCCATTATTTTGATTCTAAGTGGCTCTGTTTTATTCTTGGGTCTTTTCAAAAGCTCTGTGGTCCTAACACTTCAACTGCTGTTAGACATTCTCTATACCACATGTAGCTAGAAAATTTTAAGGAACTCTGCTAATTGGATCCACTGGCATTTCATTTGCATCTCACTGCTGCTCAATAATTATTTAATTCAACTTGATGCTTCTCCATACCATTCTCCTCTGAACACTTTCCAAACTCTCCACTTTCCTCCAGTCCTCACACTAACTTCTCTGTCTTTGTCTCTGAATGCACAATTAAAGCGATCTGAATGTGAACTTTTATATGCACCTTAAAGTTTCCATCATCTGTTCCATCTTTTTCTTTTTTTTTTTAGAGGAAGAAGTATCCTCTTCCTTTCAAATATGTGTCCTATACTATGTTTTTTTTTTTAAGATTTATTTACTTATGCATACAAGCTGGGGTATAGGCCAGAGGTGTGGGGTGGTAAGAGGATTCATCAGAGACAGAGTGGGGAACAGAACAGGCAAATCGACTGAAGTACACAGCTGAGGGGAGCAGCGGGCAAGGCAGGAGAGGTCTGCTGCGCCATGTGGGAATCTCCCCAGCCGGGTATTGAACTCATGTTGCAGTGGCTCTGGATAGATTCATAGTGCTTCTCTCAACCCATTGTGCCACCAGGGAGGCCCCCATACTATGGGTTATTGATCCTGTATTTCCCTAGTTCTCCCCAAGATTTCATTTCATTATTCTTATTCCTTCTTGAGTTTTCTATTACTCCTTCTCCAGGGACTCCTGCTCCTTATCTTTCAAACAAATTCAGGTCTTCCCCTATCTAAACTTTTTAAAAATGTTAACCCCCTACTCCATTGACTTGGCATCTTATCTCCGTGCCCTACCATTTACCCCTCTCCTCTCCCATGCTTTGGAGTCTAATTGTCCACCTCCATTTCCTCACTGTTATTTTCACCCTAATCCCTTTGAATCTGGCTCTCATCCCCCTGTCTCTACCAAAGCTGATCTCTCAAGTGGAGGAAGGGGAAGAAAGCAGGGAAAGTAGCTGCATGTTGAGTTTAGAAACAAATCTGTTAGAATCACAAATTTAATTTAAAAAATAGGTTTTTGAAGAGAAAAGCAAGGCAAGGGCATCTGCCACATAGTAGTGACTTAGAGGGTTCAGTTCGTGAGTTCAGGGTTGGTCATCAGCAACACAAAACTGGTCTGTGCCCTGTAATTTAGGGGAGTAAGTTCCATTTACTAAGACAAACTATTCTAGCAAAAAATTACTTTTATAATATCATGAAGTGTCTAAATATAATTTTTACAACTATGTAAAGGACAATTTGCAGTTATCATAGCTTTGTAGTCAAGGTTTACATTCCATGGAAGATAACTATAAAACTTTTGTGGTTAAAAGCAGAAAATCACAGGAGAGTTTCTTGCCTTTTTCAATAAACAATTCAATTTTATGATGACAAGATACAGAGTATGTATAGATTTAACTTAAACAGGAACTTCCCCCCACCTGGATACTTCTTATTCTTTGTCTTATATATACTGCTATATAAAGGTCTCTATCTTCTTTATTTTTATAACCAAAGATGATTCTAATCCAGAATCTTTATATCTTTAAAACACTATTGTCAAGTTTTTTTTTCTGCCCAAATTGTCCTGTATTCATTGGTTACCATTTTTCATTTTATAAACAAGTTCAGGTTTTACAGCTCTTAAAAAGACAAAATAGTCTCATTTCAACCTATTTGAGATTGCATCTCATGCTTCCTTTTCTGTATTCTTAAAATCTTGAAGGTAAAATTTATTTCAACCCTCAAATTTCTTATTAACCTTAATGATTCATGAGGCATGATTTCATAATGACTTCAATGAGGTGGAATCAATGCTTTAAAGGCTTATAAATTTTTATTTTCATAGAATTAATTATATCCAGTACCAACTATCTACTAGGTGACTTTTATATATTGATTTGCTTAATAATCATAAATGCACCGAGGTAGATACTGTTTTTTTTACTGTTTTTTTTTTTTATTAAACATTTGGGGGAAAATGTGTTCACAAATATTGAACAACCTGGTCAAAGTCACACATCTAATAATTGCTGAGCTTGAATTTACCCTATAATAGAACTCCTAGAATCAAGCATCAGAAACTAAGACTGGTTAGTTTCAGCAGAGAATAATTTGATCGTGTTGTTAGGTGGTTTGTAAAACCCAGGGCAAGTCTAGAGACAAGAGTTAGGAATGTATAGCCAGGAGTAATCCTGATCCATCCAGCGGGGAGAACATTCCTGGAAGCTCTGGACACTGAAATTCCACTGCTGATACTGCTCACACTGCCCCATGGACATGGGGTGCTCCATACACTATTTTTATCACCACTCCACAGACTTAATTTTTCTGCAACTCCTACTACCAGGGAGACTGTCTTGTGGTTTCCTGGAATGATGTAGGATGTTTGACTGGCAGAACCTAGGTCTGGGACTGTACCCAGGTTATACATTTTCTTGAAAGGCAAGTTTCTGCAATTTCCCAAGTCTATGGAGGGAAATAGGTTTTCCCTCCCTTCAAGGATCTCTCTCTCTCTCTCTCTCTCTCTCTCTCTCTCTCTCTCTCTGTATGTTTACTGGGCAGAGGGACTTTCAAATAAATTGACTTCATATATCTCACAGGCAAAAAGAAAAATCAAATTCATTACCAGAATTCAAATGTATCTGACTTCAAGTCTTTCCTTTATATAGTGAAACCTCTTGAAAATCATTAATGATCTTTTATTGTAAATTTTAATGACTTTGTTTCTCATCTTTTTTCATTAATACATATAATGACTTGACACTATTGAATGTATCGTTCCTTCCTTTCTTCATTAATTTGGTCTTTCTAAAAAATGAAACAGTTCATTGTTTTTTTGCAGAACATAAGAGGCAGAGGAAAGCAAACAATACAGAAAGGAACAAAAGTCAGTGGAAAAGAAGACAGGTAAAATTAGGAAAATCAATAAAAATATCTTTATATTATTAATAAAATTAATAAACCAGAGGGAAGACCAATCAAGTAAAAAGAGAAAAACATGAGTTAGATGACATCTGTCTTTGTTCTACTATGAAGAGGATATGTTAGAAATAATTATGCCGCTATATTAGATAACTTAGCGTAATGGACAATTTTCTGAAATTATCAGAAAAAAATAGTAAGTGGGAATGTTACTATATTTATTAGAGATTTCAAATCCTTAATTATAAATTTCCCCACAAATGAAAGTCCACACCCAAGTGCCTCCATTTGTGAACACTACCAGACATTTAAGTAAGAGATAATACAAATATTAAAAACTTTTTAGAGAATAAGAGGAGAGGAAATACTTTCCCACTCGACTTATTAGAACAGAAAATCCTTGATCCTAACACTGTCAAGGAAAATGCAAAAACAAAACAAACAAACAAAAAAACCTATCAACCCCATGAACTTGTGAACATCTTAGAACTTGTATTCTAAATATAAATTACATAAAAAGATAAGGCATCATGACCAAATAGTGTCATTCAAGTTTGACATAACATTCAAAGATCAATTAATGTAATTCAACAAATTAAAAAATAAAGGGGAAAGTGATATTAACACAGGGCAGGAAGGGCATTAAAACCAGGGAAGGGCACTGACCAAATAGCTTACTGGTCACTGTCCTAGTTCTTCACCCATGCGCACAATTGCAAGACTACTCAGGCTTAGGGAACAACAACAGTGGGATTTATTTAACAAACCAGTGAAAAACAAAATGTCACTGAGGCCAGAAATGGCCCTTTACCTCACCCAAAGCAATGTCCAGTCCTTTTAAGTCCCAAATAAAAAGCAGCTAAGGCGGTGTCTTCCCTCCACTGAGGACGTGATAATCCTCTCCCCAACAATAGACTACGTGTCCAAGATGGCGTCTTCCTGCCTCTGCAGACCTGCAGCAGCCAGACTGTAGGCCAGGTTCTGACTCACAAGGATAGCACAGGACACAACTGGAGATGCTACTGGAGCTGTGGTGATGCCCCAGCCCATTACAGTGGCCAAACAGCCCGACAAATGGCTGCACTCACGCATTTTAGCAAGGCACCCAGTTCCGGGTCTTCACCTTATTTTCTCAGCTGTAGCAGTAACAAAACCGGGAGCAGTTTCCAGTCACTCGGTTACTTGCAAAGACTTCAAACTTTTCCTCTCAAAGATTGGCTTGGTGGGGGGCTAAGGTTGCTGGCCCCAAAGTCACTGAAGATTCCAAAAACGCTCAATCCGGAACTCTATATCCTGGCGCTTCAAAGCTCTGGTGACTGAATGCTAAGCTCTAAATCATGGCGACTAAAATGTGCTGCTCCTTCTCCTGTCCCTTTTATTTTTTATCAGAGTCTCCATCCCAAACTGGGAAACCTTTTTAGCATTTTTCCTGGAGCTATCTATCCTCACAAGCACTCCCCTCCAGGGGGTACCACCTATAATGGACTTTGGCCTCCACCATGGTTACAATATCATATTAATAGATGCAGAAAAAAACATTTAATAAAACTCAAAACCTGTTCATGATAACAACTCTCAGAAAACTAGGAATAGAGGGAGCTTCCCCAATCTGAAAACATATAGGAACTAGAACAAACATAAAAGTGATTGAGAACTATTGTTTCCCCTTTAAGACAAAAATAGTTTCCTCTCATCACTTCAATTCAACATTGTATTGAGGTCACAGCAAGTACGGTGAGGCAAAATAAAGGAAGGAAGGAAGGAAGGGAGGGAGGGACGGAGGGAGGGAGGGAAGGAAGGAAGGAAGGAAGAAAGAAAGGAAGGAAGACCTAAACATAAGAAGGGACAAGTAAAACTATGTTTATAGATAACATACTGATGAACATAGAAATCCCAGTGGAGTTAGCAAAAATTGAAAACACTACAACTATAAACGAAATTCATTAGGTTCAAAGTAATACAAAGTCAATTTGTAAAAATCATTTGCATCTCTGTTTACTAGCAATAAACAATTCAAAAATTAAAGGAAATAATGTCTATAAATACCTAGGGATATAACTATTAAAATATGTACAAGACCTGTATATTGAAAATTATAAAACATGCTAATAGATCATTTAAAAGACAAATAAGTGGAAAGAATAATGATGCTTATGAATTGAAAACGCAATAATAAGATGTTAACTGGCCACAACTGATACATTAACTGAGTACAATGCCAATTAAAAATCTCAGGTGTTCAGGAGAAATTAAAACCCTGATTCTAAAATTTATGTATACATGCAAGGACTTATAATAGCCATCAGTCCTTGAAAAGTAAGAACAAAATTGAAAGTCTCATACTATCAGATTTCAAGAGTAACTTCGATAACACTGGTCAACAGTGAGATCATTACTGACTTAAAAAGACCCTAATATGTAGTATCTTGGTGTGCTGAACATGAATATAACCCTGAAAATTTTTTATTAGCTCTCATTTTGAAGATATTTCATATAATTCATTTTATATGTTTCACCATGTAAATTTATCCAGTAGGACTGCAACAACATCCTAATGTTAAATCCTAAAATGATGTAATATTGCATCGCATTGCATGATACCATCATGCAAACATCATCCAGAGTTGGTTGCATCATTTTCTGATGCAGTGCAATACTACTGCCAAGTGGCTGCTGAAGTAAGCTGATGTCAACAGTGTACTATAGAAAGCCCTGTTGGAAAGGTTGAGAATTGAAAATATTTCAGACTTTGTGCGAGACAGGTGAAGCTACTATTCCATAGAACTATTATTTTATCCATTTAGGCATAATACAGAACTGTAATGCCTCGAAAGTGCATTAATAGCGTGGACAATTTCTGCTCTGTTTGTGGGGAAGTGACATTTGCCAACCAGAAGAAAAGTATCACTTCTCAAGTGAAGAAGGCTTATCATCTTTACTTCAGATGCAAGGTTGGTGACCAAGACAAGCCTTGGGCCCCGCATATATGCTGTGCTACAAGTACAACACAGCTTTCACAGTGGTTAAATGGCAAAAGACCATCAATGCCGTTTGCAGTTCCCATGGTGTGGAGAGGGTCAAACAACCACAGAAAAGACTGTTACTTCTTGGTTCCTCTTCTTTCCGGCAGAATAATGAAGCAAAAGAAGTTTAGAATAGTCTACCCAAACATTCCATCTGAATTGATACCAGTTCCACATGGGGAGGGACTACCTATTCCAGAACCTCCAGCAGAATATTCTCTTGATTCATCTGATGGGGACAAGGGTGAGTCGAACTGTTCTGCTCCTGTTCCATCAGCATGCAGTGATCCAGATTTTCACTGTGGTACATCATCAACCAGAACTAAATGACCTGGTTCATGATTTGGACTTATCCAAGAACAAGGCAGAATTGCTAGGATCAAGACTCCAACAATGGCATCTTCTGGAAGAAGAGGTCACAATTGCTTTATATTGAAAGGGCCTCCAGCAGTTGGAGCCTTTCTTCAGAAAGGAAAGTACTCTGGTATTCTGTTCTGATATTGAGGGCCTCAAGAATGCCTTCGAAATCACTCACGACCCACAAGAATGGAGACTATTTCTAGCCTCTTTGAAACTGAGTTTTAAGGCTGTGCTTTTGCACAATGGAAACCGTCCTCCATCTATTCTAATCCTGAACAGCTGTACAAGAGACAAGTGAAGAAATCTAAGAAGTAGTCTATGACTTGATTTTTTACAGGTATTAACCATAGGCCTATTACTATTGGCATGCATTTCGTGATGTAAACATCCATTTATTGCAGATTACAAAGAAAACTAGAGCCAAAATTAGAATTTGCCATATTCGTGTTGAGCACATACAAATTGATAGGAAATGACTAATTTTATTGCAGTAACATGACTTTTGTAAAAATTTGTTGACCAGTGATTGGCATGCATTTCATGGTGCAAACATCAATTTATTGCAGATTACAACAAAAATTAGAGACAAAATTAGAATTTGACTGTCATATTCCTGTTGAGCACATACAAATTGATAGGAAATGACTAATTTTATTTCCGTAATATGACTTTTGTAAAAATTTGTTGACCAGTGTAATTAAGACATCTTATATCAGAGTAGATAAATATTAGATATAAGAGTAGATAAATTAATTAATTAATGCAAGAAAAGAGAATCTGGGACAGACACATACACAGTCCATTAGATTTTTAAGTAGTGCCATGTCACTTCAATGGGGAAAGTCTTTTCAATAATTGATGATGGAACACCTGGACATTTGTATAGAAAAAGGGAACTTTGACTCTTTATACAATGCATGAATATTAATTCAAATGAAAAATTTTAAACCATAAGGCCTCCTAAAGGAAAGATAAGAAAATATTTTTACAATCTTGGGTAGGGAAAGATTTTTCAAGATATATGAAGCACCAACTGTAAAAAAAAAAAAAGCATGCTGTATCAGACTTTATCAACATTTAAAGCTTCTGTTCCTAAAAAGACAGTAAGAAAGTGAAAAACCAAGCCACAGTCTGCTAGAAAATATTCATGAACATATATAAATATGTACCTGATAAAGAATGGATACCTGAATGTGAAAGGACTCTTACCGGTAAAATTTCTAAAAGACAATCTAAATAAAAGATAGAACAGGAACTTCACAAAAAAGAAGATACATGAATAACCAACAGCTTAAGAAAGGTGTTGAACATTATTTGTCATCAGAGAACTGAAAATTAAGACAATGATGAGATACCAGAATAATCACAACTAAAATGACTGCTGAGGAGCACACATTTTTTTGTGAAAGTGTATAATCTCACCACCACTTTGGAAAACTGTTCCTCACTCTTAAATAAAGTTAAGCATACATCGATCCTATGACCTAGTATTTCCATTCCTAACTGTATTGCCAAAAGAATGTATATATTCTACAACTAAACTTGTTTAAAATATTCATATTCAGTCTTATTTATATGAGTCTCAAATTGGCAGCAACCCAAATATCCATCAACATGTAGAATGGAAAAGCTGTCGTACACTACTCAGGGAATAAAAAGAACAAGCAACTGACACACACATGAGTGAATCACCGAGAACATTATTTAAAGCTAAAAATCTTGATAAGATAGTGTATTATTTCCTTCATATGAATTTTAAGAATAGTCAAAATTATCAATGGTGATAAAAATCAGAAAAAGATACAGGAATATTTACTGGAAAGGGACAGGAGTCTTTTGGAGGTGACTGAGATATTCTAAATCTTGATCAGGGTGATGGTTACACAGGTGAAATTCATTGAGCTATACAATATTTATTAATTTTATTCTGTATAAATTAACCCTCTGTCATATACTATTAGTGTTCAAAAATTAAAATAAGAAGCTTATAAAATTCCTATTGTAGTAACTCTTTCCTATTTGGAAATATTTGGATATTATTATGTAATGTCTTACCCATTTCTGATATTCTCGAGACATGCTGTTGTTTCTTTCAGAATGTTGTAGACATTTTAACATTATCTCCGGTACCAGATGTTGCTGTGGAGAAGACTGATGTCAGTTGATTGGTTTGAGATGATTTTTTTTCTTGTCTTGATATGTAAGTATTATCCAGAAATTCATTATCTTAGCAGTATAAGTAGTATCCATTAAAAAAATTATTTTTAGAGTCATGTAATCTGCAGGCTGAATATTTTTTTCCACTTTGGTAAAATTTGCTTGTGTTAAATCACTTAATGCTTTTTCCATCCATATTTAAAATTCTTTCGGGAACATTATTCTTGCATTGATTAATTTTGTTCTTAATACCAACTAGCTCCTTTATATTGCATTTGCCTCTGTATTTTTTTTCTCAGAATTGAGATGTTTATTTAAAACGTAGTTGATATTTATACACAGAGGTGAAGATGTACCCCAGAAATTTGCATAGTCTTGTAAATTGATGGTAAACCAATAAAATTTTATCGAGTAAAACAAATATATAAAAATAAAATGAAAATTCTTCCCCTCTGTACTAAATGAATCCAAATCTCTAGAAATGGGCCCAAGAATTTGCATTTTAAATTCCCCAGGTGAGTTTGTGTAATTTTTCTCAAGATAGAAAGTGAATACAGCTTAAAAGATCAAATAATGCTAAATGTCTCTTTATGTTTTTGTTTTATGCTCCTGAATTTGTACTTATTTTCCTGTGTACCGCTAAGCTTATCTGTAGGAGGGTCTAGTCTATTTCTTGTTGTCTCCAGTTTAATCATAGGTGATGCTGTTTTCTCCCTTGTTTTGTTTTCTTGGTTCTGTAACTTCCCTGTTTATTTTGTTGTTGTTTGATCATCTTGACCAGAGGCCTTTGTTTAATTATTTTCTTTTTAATAAGCTTTCTGTAGCTCAGAGTACTTGCGAAGAATGACCTTCGACTTTTCAGTTGGTTTGCTTCTGGGTTCCTGACACGTCGCAGGATGGGGGTGGAGTTGTTCCTATTTCTTCTGGCTTTGGGCCCTGCGGAGGAAGGGGCGGGACACTGCCCAGTCGCTGTTCTGAAGACGTGGTTAGAGCGTTGGGGCTCAGCGATCATTTCCAAAGGTGTTAGATGTTTATTAAACATGCAAGAGCTCCCTTCACGTTAAGGGATGATTTCTAGTTTTATGAGAGGTTACCTTCAAATTTGGAATCTATTCTCTGTTTGCATGTTCAGTCTTGGAGCCTAGAGCAAAGTTAGAATTCTGTTCATTTCCAATATGTGCGAACATTTTCTATGACTTAATAGAGAATTAAGTTCTTGGTCAGCTTCTCTCCCAATCTGAGGCTATTTTTTAAAAAAAGGTGTCATTTATTTTTGCATAGAAGAACTGAGGTGTAGGCCAGAGGTGGAGGTGTGGGGGGTGGCAAGAGGATTCACCAGAGACAGAACAGAGTGGGGCGCAGAATAGGCGGATCTACTGAACTACCACTGCTGAGGGGAGCAGTAGGAGAGACTGGAGAGGACTGCTGCGCCATATACAGGTTTGCTCCGTGGCTGGGGAATTCAGGCCACAGAGGTGATCGTGCTGAGACTTAACCCATAGACCACCAAGAAGGTCCCCAATCTGAAGATATTAATGAGGTGTCTCTGGATGTTATTTGGCTCCTGGAATGGTGACAGATTTAGGAGCCCTGCCAGGGCGATCTGTGCCACTCCACTGCAGAATTTCCTGTCTCTTTCATTGGCCAGTACTTTTGAAGTTTATGGTGTAGGGCTACAACCTTCCCTGGTTTAGTTGCTGCTGTGGAATTTGGGAACCTGGTTTTCTTTCTTTTTTCTTTTCTTTTCTTTTTTTTTTAGTATGTCATTTTGTTGATTTTAAGAGCTGCTGGGGGAGGGAGGTTCTTATGATGCAGCTTCATTTTACTTGTGCAGCTGAAAGACCTGCTTCTTTTCTCTTTTGACTTCCTTTACAAGTTATTTTCCTGCTCCTCATGTCCTCCTACTCTTTCTTGTTGTCCCTCATTCAGTCTCTTTTCTACTTTTTTGGTCTATGCTGTTAAAATTTAGACATTTTCCAAAGCCATTTGCATTCCTTTTTTTCTCCCCATTTCTTCATTTCTCTTGTCCTTTAATCTCTTAACATGGTCTTTTATAACCTCTCATTGGCTCCGTGTCCCATTAATGTCTAGGTAGATATCACTCAATTTTCTGTTTCATGTCCTGATCTATCTTCTATGTACTGGCTTCATTTTCAGCCCTCTGTGGTGTCTTACTGTGTGATAATGCTACTTACCTTAAACTTAAAATATCTAAAAACAAATTTATTGTATTCTGTTCCAATCCAATTCATTCCCTATCCTCACCTTTTCAGGTCCAAAAGTCTAAAGTCTTCTTTGATTCTTTTCTTTCTTGATCCAATTACTTAATGAATCTTTCCAGTGGAATTTCCTCCTTTTCCCCCACTGCCATTTCCTTGGAGTAAACTTGTATTTTTTTCACTTGAACTTTGTAGTAGACCTTCAACTGGTCTTCCCCTTTTAATATCCTCTTCCTCTAGAAATGCTCCACAGAACTCCAGCAATATCTTATTCTAAATCTTTCCAAAGTACCTAACACCTTTTTCTGATTTTCAAGGACCTCCGTGATCTGAACCCACTATTTAATGTGAAACTTATTTTCCACTGTCCTCCTTCATAAAGCTAAATTTCACCCAAGGCTAATTACTAAACACACTCTGCTCTATCCAATGTTGAAAGTCCTTCATGGAATACCCTTTCTTCTAGCTTTAGCACTCAAGATCTTACCAGCTTTTCAAAATCTAAGTCAAATTTTGCCTTTTATATGAGCTCTTCCTAGTCAATAGATGTGTAAGTGATTGATTTCTTTCTACTCTGGACTCCTATTGTTCTTTGTCTTTTGTATCTTCCTTCAGTCATTTTGCATATGTCTTAGCTCGCCTCAAGTCTGTCAATTACTGTGGGATCAAGATTATGGGAGGTTGTAAGATTTAGGGAAAGTTGTGATATACTATATTTGGACTTAATATTATAAAATCTCTATTCAGTCTGTGTTGCCACTGTGGGTGGTTGGGCATCTTCCTTGAGCTTTACTATTTTCTTCCTTAAAAAGGATTTTTCATTTTTTGTGTAAGTGCATTATATAGTTGTTGTGTATATAGCTATATAGGTAAATGATATTGAAATTGAAATTCCCCACAGCATAAGCCCTGCTAGTTTACACATAGGGTGAAATATATGTTTATTGATTGAAAAGAATAAAATATATCTAGTTGCAATCATGCCCGCCTACTGAACACCAAGGAAATGTTAATAGGTAAGGATAAGCATAGAGGAAGTTGATAATTTGTGTGGTTATGCCAGCAATTTTCCAAGCTGGAGAACTGATTAAGTGCATCATCTAAGATTTCATGCATGGTACAGAGAACCTGCCTAAATGGGGGCAAATGGATTAAATGGTTTGTTCCACTCCCTTCTAGCTCTTGACGTCTAGTCTTTCACAGAACAGCGCATAATCGATGTCATATGTAAAAGTGAAATAGTTGTTTATCAGTAGCTGTTCTATATACATGCACATATACATTTCAGATGTGAGTTTATGCTAAATATATTTCATGTAAATATAGACATTTATCTCCTTAAATGTTTCCTTATATAGTCTTTGTTGCCATTCATTCAATCACCATTGTTGTTCTTTTCCAAACTCCCAGTTTTCCAGTAGTGCTCCGTTTATAATCAAAGACAGCAAAGCTGGGGTATCCACATGAAAGCTGAATAGAGAGTGACAAAAGTAAATGAGAATGGTCATTAAGAAATTCCCTTAATAGTTGAGATCATCTGGATCAAATCCTGTGAATGTTCAGAGTTTCCATGCCAGCTTCCCCTGCTTTCCCTCCAGAGCCACATGAACAAATGTTTTAAAAAAATTCTTGTTTTTTATATTAAAAAAATCATATTATATAGAAGGGATCATAAAAACCAAATATATCTCCTGAGAGTCTGCTTGTGAGGTGGTAAATTTAAGACTATGTTCACAATGTCTAACAATATTCAATTCATTTTGCACCTGGATAAAATTTTGAGCGAAAATGTGTATAGCATCCCTTGTCCTAGACTGAACCTAAGCTAGATTCCTGATTTAAATACTTCAAACATTGTGTCTGAGTCTACATATGCAAGAGCCTATGTGCACAAGGAATGGGAATGTTTTCTTAGGAAGAATTTATCCTCAGGGTAGAAGGAAGCAGGATAACTATGTCCCAGTAAAAAACAGGTCGTTTAAGAATGGCAGCCCTTGGCCAGTCCCTCCATGAAATATTGTGTAAGTCTTAGGGGCAGAGGAGACTGGAGTCAAAACTCTAGGGGACACTGAGGGCAAGGTCACACTGGGTGGAGAGGGCAATGTTCCCCACCTCACCACAGCAGAAGCGTTGTCATCTCCAAAACCTCTATGCACCGGCACCAAAGGATGCAGAATACTCAATGAGAGTGGCGCAATGCCCTGTGATAGGAGCCAGATCTAGAAGGTGTGGCAGTGGCCACTAATCTCAGCAAACACAGTGCAGGCAATGGTGGGAACTTGCCACTGGGCACTGGAGATAGGGCAAGGGACCTACAGCTTAGCAACCTTGGCAGACCTGTCAACTGTGAGGTTCGTAGTGGTAGAAGGAAAAAAAAATGTGTCAAAAAATTCTTTGAAAAATATATTTTACAATGTGTAATATATTTGTGAAAGTTTATTTGGGACAGAGGGAGGAGGGAAAACAATTACAAAATGTTGAGAAGTCTATCAAATAGTTAATAATTTTCCTTTCCCTTTTTCTTTTTAAAATATATTAGCCATCAAATAAGGCACACTCTGAATTTATTCTGTTGTTATTAATGCATCAAAAACACTGTATTAAGTGTTGTAAGGAAATTATTGAGCCTGGTAAGTCAAATATTTGACTTTTAATTTCATAATATGTAAAATAGATTTTATTAACCAAATCAATGTTAAAGATAGCTGAAGTGCTTACACATTTTAAAGGGAAAATTTCTCTCTTGTCATACATCATGAGATGAGAGTATCCACCAAGTGTGAGCAAGGCATAATTTATATGAAAATGTAAGGAATAATAAAAAGGGGGGGTTATAAAGATGGAGAAATGACAAAGAAGAAATTACTGAATGGAGTTCAACCAGCTAAGCTAAACAGTTTTCTAGAAGAGCTGCTGGTTAGAAGTGAGTCACCACCAGTGGTGATAGCCTAGATCCTAGTTCACTGACAGTCGTTACCAACTCTGTCATTCTAAAGACTAGTGTATATCCTTAACCAATGCACTGGGGTTAATTGGACAGAAGATGTAAATAGGAAATGTGAATGAAACAGGGTGGGGTTCTAAGAAAGGTGGGTATTCTGCTGAGAACCAAGAGGAAGAATGTTATTCTAACTGAGAGGTTAGTCACTGTCTTTAGAGACAAAGCTCCAGTCTCACAGGATAGGTGCTATCAGGGCAGGCACAAAAATATGGGAGGAGATTCTGAGTAGAAGAAATAGCAGGAGGAAAGTCACCACTGAAGGTGGAATTACATGGTGCGCATGTAGAGGCTTGTGGGGAGAAGGTAGTATATCGGGGTGACCTTAACACTAACAGAGGGGAAAAGCATGTTAAGATTCAAAATAAAATGGTGCAGAATATCAAGGTAAACGGATGTCACCGACTCAGAAAACAGATACTGGAAGACTAACCAACAGGAGAAAAATTATGCATTGGATTGTGGGATACCAATTAAATCATTCAGGTCACCTGCTCTCTATTTTTACCTAATTTATCTGCCTAACAGGATGTGTATATCCCCAATATATACTGATTTAATTGTATTCATCAAATTTATATTTAATCACTAAATTGGTTGATTATAAATAATTGTGATCATGAAATTCAGTAATATATGATGCATATAGTTATGTATAGCAAATATATAATCTATAAAGTCACTACCAAGTTAAGTTTATTATAAATTTAATTGGAATGTGGCATTAAGCACCATAATTATTTTCTTCACTGTCCAAGGAGCATTGCTCAAACTTCATTATTATTTTGTCACTGTTTAAAAACTTACATGGACTATTGAAAGGACAGAATACCTTTGGTATTACATGATTTAGTACTGCCCAATACAAAACCATTGAGTTTTGATTCATTTGTTCCCTTTGGTGAGCAGAGAGGTTGTCTGCTGACTGGGAGTCGTAGGGCCTGGTTCTCACCCTTTCTCTACCCAGCTAGCTGGGAGGCCTTGGCACAGTCTATGTCTTCTTTTTCTCATTTCTAAAAGGCAGGCATTGGAATTAATGTTTTCCAGCTGCTTTTCTGGGACAGACAATATGGTGGCAAGATGATGGCAGCAGGACCCAGGTTTCCTAGCTGGAGACTCTGACTCTCCCCAGTGTGCCACTTGACAAATAGCTTGGGAGACAGTCCCCCCATCTGTTCAATGGGGATAAGAATAATAACACCAACTCTGTTTGTTTCACCAGGATGTCACTCAGGTTAAATGACACTGGGTTGAAAAGTAAAGTACTTTGTGAAACCAGTTAGTAACAGTGTTGGCCAGCAATAAAGTTCTGCTACCAACAGCCGTGGGGTGCTTTCCCAGAGAGTCTTACTTTTTATAGTCCCTTATCTTTTAGATGAATATTGTAGGGTTAACATTATGTATTAAAATGCACATATATATATGTAATATTTAATATAGTAGTATTCATCCTACAAACTCATTAGCAAACCACAATGTTCAATATCATCTCCAGGAGTTAAAAATGTTCTTTACTCTCTCAGTTGATATGTGACAGTTTATCACAAGGATGAAGTACAAATATGTTCCCTTTAGTTAGCAAAATGGAAGCGCTAGAGAATGGTCTTTGCATTTGGAGCTACCTAAAATAAATGAATGAGTGAATGAATGGATAAATAAATAAATAAATAAATAAATAAATAAATACCTCTTTCAAAATTGGGGTCACCACTTACCTTGGGACTGTGTGAGTAGAGAGAGGTAAAACTGACTCAGGAAATTAAATTAAAAAGTAAATAATGGCAGACCTTGATCCCGTCGTCATTTCTCACCAGGCCCAATAAGGTTTTGAAAGGAGAAGTCTGTGGAATTCATTTTAAGTCTTGGGGAAACAACATGCCATTTAAATATCTGCACATAAAAATGTTGTGGGAGGGGTGGGTGAGTCAGACAGCCCCGGGAACACAACCTTGCTCCCGAGACCTTTCCCCATTAAATATGATTTTATGCAGTCAGTTCTGATGGTGACAATGCTATGACCGGAAGTTCCTGGAATTACCTAGTTGGGGAGATTTTTCTTGGCTGTGGCAAAACAAGCCTGTCAGTATTCTCCAAATGTATTCAGCTGGCAGAAGAAATTAGATTGCATTTGAGTTAGACTCTTAGCTTAGAGACATTTAAGTTCAAAAAGTTCTCCTTTTTCAAATAAAAGGACAAGATGTAGAGAGGTGAAAGGACCAGCAGGAGCACCCACTAATTAAGAGCAGAGTAGAAAGCTGAAATGCCAGATCCAGCTGGTTGCTTCACTCTTACTTTGCACAAATATTTATTCAGTTCCTATATTATGGAAGGCACTTTACCAACCCTCTAAGAACACGGAGCTAAAAATAAGTTTCCCTGGGGAGTTTCCAGGTAGACAAGTATATACGTAAACTATCTGAGGCAGAGTGTGATGAGTTTGCCCTGCATGACCAATGCCTACCATGGCATCTGCTGAAGGATAGAAAGATGGTCCATTGTGACTTCATGGAAGAGAAGGCATTTGAGAAGAGCCTGGAAAGATGGCAGAATTTTGAGAAACATACAGGGGAGGGTCAGAATGGATCAAAAGTGTAGAACTGTTAAAATAATGCATCTTTGCAGTTTGGCCCAAGAATGGAAGAATATGGAGGAATGAGACCACAAAAGCAGGCTGGGATCTTGCTGTAGATGGATTTTTTTCTGGCTACCACCTGGGGTGGGAGTGTTGGGGGAAGGATGTGTTTCAGTTGGTGGTGAATACTGGGGTCACTGAAGACTTTTTCACAGGATTGAAATGACTGCATGATTGGTAAGAGGTAGCCAGGAGTTGGGTAAGCAGGAAAGAGTAGGTTGAAACTGCTAAGCATAGATCATGGGGAAATGAACTGAGGCATTAGTAAAAGGGACTCAAACCTACAAAGACCATGATTAAAAATATTGTGAAGATGAAATGAGCAGGATTTGGCACCCTGTTAGATAACAGGTAGATAAGGAAGATGTGGGTTTAAACATCAATGATAATTGCAAGAGAAAGAAAGTGATGGGTTTTGAATCACCCTTAAGAAATACTTCACGAAGGGGGTTCCTGAGCAGATGGGAGAAGCCATGGGAGAAGAATAGTAGGCATTTGTGTTGAATTGGTTTTCCCAGTGAGATACAGTTACTTTTGGAGACTGGAGATCCTGGGGACTCCTCAGAGTAAGGAACTAAGACTAGCAGTCTAGAAAGGGCATTTTTGAAATAAGAGACTTGAAGTTCAAGGTGGAAAGGTATAGAAATGAAACCAGAAGGACTAAAGAAAGGTCTCAGTGGGAGAGACTGGGTTCAGTAAGAAGGGACTGAAATTTGAAGGGTAACATTTACTTCTGTGTTCATTGTAGCACTATTTGTAATAGCCAAGCTAGGGAAACAACCTAAGGGCCTAAATACAGAAGAATGGATTAGGAAGACATGATATCTATACACAATGGAATACTACTCAGCAGTCAAAAAGATGAACTTCTGCTATTTGCAACAATATGGATGGAGCTGGTGGGGATAATGCCAAGCAAAATAAATCAGAAGGAGAAAGACAAATTGATGTTGCTTACATGTGGAATTTAGAGATAGAAGACAAAGGTCTTGTGAAGCCAAACTAACAACAAACCCTAAGAATCTTGAATATAACTGAGGCAACCACAGGGGAAGGAGGAGGGATGAAAGCAAATTAGAGAGGAGCACAATGGACTGTGCTGGAAGATTATGGGTGTTTTGTAATAACAGCTGAAGGGGGAGCTACTATACATCTAAAAGACAGCAATGTAAACCAATCTTTTACATCAGTAAGCAGGCCCTTGGGTTACTTCTGAGGTAAGTTTCACTAGAGTTCTCTTTTCACGTGATGAGTTTCCCCATGAGGCAAAGACTATTGGTTATGTCCAAAAGGGCAGGTTTATCATATAAAGAAGAAGGGATGATTGCTTAGGCAGGCAGAAATTGTATGGATATAGTGTTCTTTTTGTGGGGAGGGTTTCATTGCTTTGTGGAATTATCTATTGTTAAGTTAATCACTTCTAGGGTGTGATTAGGTTGATTTGTAAGGACAGGTGAATCTATAATCGCCCTCCCTCTCCTTATCCCTGTTTCTGGTCTGCACCTCGGGGTACTTTCTATAGCAGTCTGACACTTGCGCAGCAGTTGGCGCCTAAGGAGTTTTCATTTCTGTAGCCCCTTTAATGACTAAGTTCAGCATTTCCCACCCCCCAACCCCCACCTCTAATTTCTGGTCTTGTGACGCCTCCATCCTAAAGTTTCTGCCATTAGCCTCCATCAAATACATGTGTGTCGGCTTACAGGGTGCAGAATAAGGATATTTATTGCTGTTTTATATTGTCTCTCACATTTATATTGCTGCCTCCTTAATTCTTCATGAATTGAGCCAACTTGGAGCTTACTCTTATTTTATACAACCCATGTGTTTTCTTATGTCTTTGAAATATGCCGGATGTAATGTCTTTTCCTTTTGTTTTTTTCTTTGTTAATCCTGTTCCTGGGGAAACATCTACTGCAATGTCTTTTGCCAACTTATATTTTTCTTAAATTAATCTTGGCTATCTCTGCCAAGGTTAATCTAAATAACTCACACCCGGCCCGAAATTTCCAATGCAAAGTTCATTCCACTGGCTGAAATAAATAGTGAAAAAGAACAGGAAGGAAAAGAACTAAGAGAGGCTTCAGGTAGGAGGGGTGAGGGAGAAGGCAGGCAGGTGGTTCCGAAACCATTGTGGATGCTATTACTTACGCTTCAAGCATTTGAAAATTACATCAAGCCAGACATAGGATTCGGTGGTTTTGGTTTGTTTGGCATTTTTATTCCTCAAATGGGTTTAGGAGGCTAAGACATAGAGCAAAGGCAGGATTTTGTCTGGGCAGGGGTGTGAAGTAAGAGAGAAAGACAAAAGACAAACTTTCTGATTTCTTTTTCTACATTCAGGGCAGTCGGATTAGACTCCATTCTAGAGTTCATGTATGTGGCCGGCTGCGTGCCTACCAAATAAAACAACTCTTTAAACCTCAAAAATCCCTCTTGACATCGTCTCACACCCTCTGTGGTGATCCTCACAGCCACCTCCAAGATGCTTCAGTAGGCTGACAAACTTGCTTATAATAGAAAACTTGTTTCATTTTGTTCAACTTCTAAGCCTTTATCCTAACTAAATCTTTGGGGAAGATTTTCTGGTGGAAGAAGAATTAGCATGACATCTTAGTCCTACTTTCTTTTCTTTGTCCTGATTAAGCCAGAAAGTGGAGGCTGATTTTTTGCAGCTTACACAAAAGGACTTCCCCCAGGGCAGCAAAAGCATTACCTCTGGAAGCTGGCAGGGGCAGCTCCCATCCCTGTGGGTGAGTCACCTTCCCTGACCCAAGGCAACTAATGGGAGATAGAGTAATTTCTAATGAAGAGATCTTAGCAGGAGGAAAAGTCAAAACCTGAAATCCTGGCCTTGGAACTTCCTGTTTTAAGCTTATACTCAGTTTAAACAACTACAATCTTAGCTTTGAATGCAAAAAGAGAACACCAATTTTGTTCTTTCTTTGTAACATTCTCTTGCATTTGTGGGGGTGAGGGGCAAGAGAGGAGCAAGGCCAGAAACTAATAACTGCTAAAACATGCAATAGTGTCATGACTTTAAGCCTCATTGTTTAAATTCTTTAAGATAATTTTCCCTTTACTGAATCCTGGGTTTGTGAGGGTTGCTTTTTTTTTTTGTTTGTTTGTTTCTTGCTAATGAAATCTCTCTGTTTATCTTTCATAAGACCATGTTTCATCACTTATAAATGGGATTTGCTTTGGTCAGATGAATTTGTATAATTTAACTAACCTTTGAAAGGTGGGGGAAGAGAAACTTTGATAAAAAATCTGTGCTAGGCTGTACTTTACACACACACACACACAAACACACACGCACACACACATACACAACTTTTCTTTCACCTGAGACCACCAAGATCGTATGCGTGGTGGAGAGCTGGTCTGGTTTTTGTTTGGATTGGGTATTTTTATTTTTAATATTTGTCTTCTGAGTCAGAAGTGGTTATCTCTTAAAAGAAAAATTTGATGGCTTGAAAGCTGGGTGTTTGTGCTTTCCCCTTCGAAATGTTAACATTTAAGTAGCCTTCAATGTGCTTCAAAGTTAGCACCCCACTAAGATAAATGAGTGACCTTCCCCCCACCCCACCCCTGCCCCCATATGTTGGTGCCATTACCTCCCAGAGCAGGACTGGGAGCGCCCGGCTGCCTAAACCGGCCGTTCAGTGGGAGACTGGTCAATCTAGGTGGCATGAATGCCTTGCCAGGACAATGGTTGCTTTTCATGACCATTTAGTAATTTGAAGAATGCAGCAGCCTGTCCTTGAGAGGAAAGAGGAACCTGCTTCCGTTGATATGTTTATGTGGCTTCCAGAGGTGGAGGGGGCGGGGAGTGACATGTAGATTGCCTGGAAATTTACTAGTCAGTTTGAATTTGATTTATTGAGACTTCATGGGGAAAAAAAAGTCACTTATTCAGTTGCCTGACACATTAGGTTAAATATTGATGAAAACGAGGTTTTTCTGCCTCAAACACTGACCCTGATTACGGAAAGACCCTGTGCGATCACAGCATATGTTTCAGGTTGGTTTTGAGGCACGTCTTTGTGTCAAATTCTAAATTCTCTCTACCCCTTTTCTCTCCTGTCTGCTGACTTAGACACCTGCTGGGAAGTTACCTTTCCATGCTGAAGTTCGTGGCTTGCACGGTCTATTCCAGCAGGTTGTCAATGGGGCCAAGCTTGGTATCTACTTACTTGCTTTATCCACCCCCGTGTTGGGGGGGGCTGTGTCTCCTTGCCACCGGGTCAGGGTGTCACAAAGGAGAGTGTGTGTTCCCACACTTATCTGTCCCCCTGGTGCTGCCTGACATGCAATTCAAATCGGTGACCTCCCAGGAGTGCTGCATTGCTGTCTCTATACCGGCGTGGCAACGCTGTTCTCTGCCATTCAGCGCAGGGTGCAGAGCGAATCATCACCAGGCCGCTGCCCCAAGCCTCCTTGGGTGGGAATCTTGCTCCAAGGTCAGGACACTTTGGTACAAAGGCAGAGACATTTGGAGTGGAGCCGGTCCACTGGCCTCAAGCTTCAGTTCAGTCACCTTGTTGCAGAAGTTGCCGTGGGAACACCAAGGAGCACTCAGGAACCAGGGAGCACAGGAGACTGGTTACGCCGGCGGGGCCAGGAGAAACTGGCGGGCCCAGGAGAGGGTCACCTCTAAAGACCTGGGCCCCAAACGAAGGCAGCAGGGAGTTTTTATACAGAGCAGCTTCCGCATATCTTTTGGTGGGATTCAGGGAAGGATGACCCCAGTGAGGGGGGTCACTGACAGGCAGACGTCTTATCAGTGATTTCTGGACTGAGTCTTGTCAGTGAGTGGTCATGCTTCTCCCTGGTATTCATCAGCAAGGGTCTGTCATTCTTGCTATGGGGCTGTGTTTGTCCTGTTTTCCCGGTTCATTCTACCCTCTCCAAGAACAGTACCCGGCTAAACAAACAAAAAGGAAACCGTGTTTGGTGTTTGATAATCATTAATGAGATCGGTGTATTGACTAAGTGTAGTTTGTGAAATATATATTCAAGACTCAACTTTATTTTTGCTTTCCTTGGTACCTTTCAACTTGACTTGAGGATGATGAGAATCAAGTCCTCTTTTTCCCCCTTCCCCTCCCCTGCAGAATGTCTCTTACTTATGGTTGCCTGGTAGTGTTTGTTTTTGTTTTGTGTGTTATTTTCTCCTCCTAATCTCTTATTTGAAAAATCAGGCAAGTCTGTGACTTTCATACTCGTTTCCAGGAAAGTGGCAGCCTTGAGTCCCTTTACGTCGTGCAGTCTTGAGTAGTAGACTGTCTGCCCTGGAGATGGTGAATACTCTATGCCCGACTGGCAGCGAATCTCTCCTTCCATGCTTGATGCCTAACCCCACCTCCCCCCAAAGCTGTCTTCTTCCTTCCTCGCTTACTTTCTTTGTCTGCTTCCAGAATGAGTGGTTGGGTAGGGAAAAGGGATAGGGGGCCATAGTAATTCCTAATCAGATTAAGATTAGGAACCTGGCTGATGGTTCCTTTCTTTGTCGTGGGGATCTCTGCAGGGTCCAGGTGGGTTGCTGTGGGGCTCCTCTGTCCCGACTGGGTGCTGCCTCCTGCAGTCCAGGGCAGCTGGCGCCCGCCTTCAGCTGCCTTCTCTGAGGCCTCCTGCTTCCCCAGGACTCCACCACAGCCCTGGCGATGCAGACCTCCCACTTCACGGACAGCTTCGATGCTCTCTGGGCTTCACCCTAGAAAGATTCCTCATCAGTGGAATAAGCCAGAAAGAAAGAGAAAAATATCGAATGGCTTCACTTATAACAGGACTATAGGGAGGCCGGGTGGGAGAGAGACAATCAGTGGGGGGGGGGAGGGGGGGAGCGGGGGGAGGGGAGAATAAGGGCACAAAATGGAATAGAAAAGAACACAAGGGACCATGGAGATGGATCACGGGTGAATTGGTGGTGGGCTACCCAAGGGGAATACAAAATGTAAAAGACATAAATAACAATAAAAATATATATTAAAAAAAAATCTGAAAAAAAAAAGATTCCTCCTCAGGTGCTTCCCAACATCCCCACCCACGGGGGGAGCAGAGGAGGGGGCAAGAGTTTAGAACAATTTTTCTCCAAAACTTTCCTTACGTTCTCCGCTCTCCATTCTCTGTTCCCTGTTTTATGCTCTAGGTCCTCAGAGCCATTGTAGGGGAGGAGGAGGAGAGGAGAGAGACTGTGTGTGTATGAATCTGTCTCATATCTACTGTGCTCTCCAGATATTTATCATATTGACACCTGAGTCTAAACTGAGGCAGGAAATTTCCCTCCATCCCACATAAACACATGGACCATGATTTAGTATAAGGGAAATTTAATTGATGGCAAAGATGTAGCAGAATGAGACCTCAGGGATGATTAAAAGCCTGTGCCCCGGTGCAGACAGAATGAAGTTGAAAGGCAATTGGTATTTGATGTTTGAAAATAACATAAAGTCATGCTGATGGGAAAAAATTTAGAGTTTGTTGAGTTTCCTTTATCATTTAGTTTTGGTTTCATTTTGAATTTCATGAATATTATGGAGCAGGGTAGCTAAAAGCACCTAATATTCTTCTCAGGTATTGAGGGTCTAAGAAGCGTCCTGAATTTGGTTCTCTCCTGACAGGTTCTCGGTCCAGGCTGGCTACACTCTTTATGCCACAGCCCTCATGTGGAGTTTGCAGCCCACCTCTGGGGTGGAAGTCCTTTGTGTGGCTCCTGTGGCTCTGACTTGGATTGAGCCCTCTTGTCTTCCAGTCTAGAACCTACCAACCTGTCCCTCAGCCTGCAGAATCTGCTAGGTGTTGTGAAGTGGGCAGTGGGCCTGCTCATTGACTGGAACCAGGGGATGTCCATTGGTGCAGCCAATAATAGGCATTTTCCCTACAAGGCCCTTGCACAACAAGTTCTGGTCCATCTACCCATTATGCCCATTTTCCATACACTCATTCCAATACTTATTATTTGTCAGTTTTAGATATTAAAATGGTATTGTATTGTTTAAATATGCACTGAACTAGTAAGGGTGAATAATATTTTAAATTTTTTTATTGAGCACTTCTATTTCTCATTTTATGATTTATTAACTTGTGTCTTTTTCCATTTTTAGGTTTTCCTCTTTTTCTTGTTGATTCATAAAGCTTTTTATATATGAAAGGACCAAGTCCTCTCAAATAAATTAGAAATATTTTCTCCATTTTTTTCTTTTATTTTTTAACATATTGGTTTTTGTATGTGTAGAAATTTTAAAACTCTGCAACTTAACCTTTTCATTTATGATTTTTGCCTTTTTTCTATTATAAATCTTACTAATCTCATTTCCATAAATGTTATTTTTTAAAATATCTAACTCTTTAATAAATTAGACACTTATTTACTTTGCTTTTCCAAATAGTTGACCATTTATCCTAATACCATGTTTAAATTGTACCAAGAATAGTTCCTGATTCATAGTAGGAATTGAAAAAAATATGTTTGGAATCAATGAATAAATACTTTAGCTAACTTTCTTATTTAGAAGCTAATTTATTAGAGTTTAATTTAGCATTTCCTAATATTTGGAGAATGAAATATTTATGTATATTGTAAAAGATCACAACACTTGAAGAAATTCACCTATTTATAGAAGAAACTAGATCATGGGTATCATTGAGTCATTTCTTTATGTGACAAAAACAACTGTTTACCAAACACACCACTGCCTCTAACAAGTCCTAGGAAGAATGGGACTATTTGGCAGGATGGGAGACCCTGCTGGCTGCCTACTCCATGACTATTGCTCATTTTCTCACTAATGATAGAAACTCTGATTTTAGTTAGGCATAGTTAGCAACATGCTTGGGGAAAGTGGTCCCAGGGCAACTGTCATGAATCATCTAATAGAATAATGGCAATGCTGTTCATTTTTTTGGCTAGTAACTAGTTTAGAGGTGGGCATGTAACTTAGCTCTGGCTAAAGGGGCCTGAGGGAGTCTCCTGAGGGGACTCTGGGAAATAGTTACACTCTTATGGAAAAAGATATATAAGAAATGTGCCCTTTCCTGCATTCCCCAACACACACACACACACACACGCACACGTGCACACACACACACACACACACACACACACACACTTTTCTGCCTTTGAATATTAATATTGTCATGTGAGGATATGATACTTGGGATTGTGACAACCGTTTTGTCAACATGAGGGGAAGGACTGAATCTTAACAATCTTGACTTTGAACAAATCCATTCTAGACTTCTTTTTATGTGAGGTGATAGTCTCCTATTTAAAAAAAATATTTTTAGTTGTAGGTTTTTTTTTTTATGCTATCCAATATTTTTCTCTTGGATGAGTCATTAGTATTTCTGGGCTTCAATTTCTATGAAATAGCTTAGGCAAGCTAGACGGTTGTGATGATTCTATCCAGATTTAAATCTCTGTAATTTCAACAACTGATGACTAGTCCTCTGGAAGGGCTTTACCTTCATTCTAAGTGTTTAAAATCCTGAAATACAGACTGTGACTACTAACACCTGTTCAGTACATTCTACACACAGTGTCTCTTGTGATCTTGATAACAACCTTTAGCAGTATGTATACCCATTTTGAAGATTAGAGAATTGAGACTCAGAGATGTTAAATACGTACCCAAGAACTTTCCAGTAAATCAGCTAAGCTGAGAATTAAACAAATCCAGTTCTTCCAACTCCAATCCCATTCCTTCTTCCCCTGTGCCTCACGGTCAGGCAGTGTTATCTTTGGTTGGTTTATAGCAGCAGACAATGTGATTAATTTCTCCTTGCTGCCCAGATGATCACTGATCACTCTGAGAACAACTCCATGAACAGCCAGAGAATCCAAAAGGAATTTTACCACCCACCAATGGATTCTTTTTTATAATGAACTTGCAGGGCCAGCTCTCATGTTTATATGAAAGGAGATAGAATACACCTGTTCTTCTGGGATATACTTTAAGGAAAGGAGAATATATGACTTATTTTGGATAGGATATTTATAACCTGCTAAATCTATAAACTAAATGATTAATTACTGAATGTCAGAGGTCTGCAGGCCCTGGGAGAATGCAGTTTATGCCTCAACCATGCGGTCATGGTACTTAGAGGAAGAAGAGAGAGATGGCTATGGCGTGGGATGGCTCCGTGCCCATCACAGCCCTTGCTGGGCTCCTGCAGGGCTCGGTCCCTACCTCCAAAGTAGGCAGTCTCTAGAGCAGGAGGGAGGTTGACACGATCGTGGTCGCCCATTCACTTTGCAGGTGGGGAAATTGCCTTCCTGGTTATAGCCTGAGCGTGTCACTTGGAATCCGGCCCATAATAGGCACCCTGTTGTTGATTAATGAAGTTGAAGCCTAGAGAGGTGAAGTGACTTGTACATAGTAAGATAACTAATAAATGACAGAGCCCAGACTTCTGGTCTCCTCAGTCTCATCTGATAGATTTAACTCCAATAAAACTGGAAATACGGACTTTGTTGGAGGTCAGAAATAGCATCACACATGGGAAAAAGATCACTGTTTTAATTCAGTCTCAAAATGTCTGGGATTCAATGTAAATACACCATTCATTTAAAAAGAGGCCCGATTTTTTCTTCCTGGGTGAATAGGGACATGGGTAGAATGGCTGAAATTCTGAGAGCATTTAGTTGTGAACATCTGCCCGTCTCTCCAGAGCCTCTCAGAGGGTTGAAGGTACTTTCTGGTCAGCCAGGGAAATTCCTTCTCTATGTCTAGCATTAGAAAGAGGCCACTAGGCCACAAGCACAACTTCCTTACTGAACCACAGTCTCTAAAAAACATGTTGATAGTTAAATATGATCCATCGTATGGTCTCAAAGTTGGAACAAAGGTGCACTCTGGAAAGAGATTCTGAAGAGATTGTATCAAGGATATGAGACGGCTCAGCCATTTTGAGTTGATAGTGAAGAAGAGGAAAGGAAAAAGCATTGCTAGCATTTTGAAAGCAGAGTCTGAGTGATAGTTATTGATTCAGGCGCATGGCAGATAAATATTTGTTCAGTAAATGAAAACTACAGCCTGGCTAAACATGTATGGATATAGTAAATAAAGATGCAAGTTTGTATGTGTATATACATACATAATATATGTATTTGGCGGGATAGGGCAAACTCTACCTTCCCTGTTCTTTATCACCTGAGTCACCAGTCATCTTAGGGTATCTCACACATGGAACCTGGCATGATCAATCCAAATAGTTCCTCTATGGCTCTGAGTGGCAAAGATGGGATCTATAAATGTAACAAGATATTTCCTGAAGGCTGCTACAGAAGAAGATTCCTCTCCTATGGAAGTTACCTGGACAGATTCTCTCTTTCTGATGGACAGAATCATTGCCTTGCACAAATCCAGGGGGCGCTGTTGGCACATTTTGATTCAGTTCCATGCATGCTTGAGTGCACAGTGTGGACCTGCCAGTGGAGATGAGGGAGGAAGCATATTTTCCCCCCAAAGCTTCTGGCAGCTGTCTCATGTCCCTAAGGAGAGCTGTCTTAGGGTTCAGTACCACTTTGAGGTTCAATATGGAAGACAGATTGGAGAGATAGAATGGAACTGAGCCTACAACTATACTATTAAGCAACTGGAGCAAGCTTTGCTGAATCTTTGTACTTCATTGCCAGGTAGCACCAAACTTCCTCCATTGTCTAAATCTGTTTGATTCAGATTTTATATTACTTGCAATTGCAAAGCTCTGAACAGACACATAAAAAACAATGGAATCTTATATTTGTAGCACCAGTTTCAGTGATGACACTGGGTCAGACCACTTGGATCTCAGAGAGACAATTTTGTCCTCGGTGTTCAATTTCGCACCCTATTTATAGTCACCAGATAATTATCAAGTGTCTATTTCAGCTTGGAATAGATATGAGAGTGTCTATGCACATTTAATAATACTCTTCAACAAACTTTAGCAAAACTTCCTTTACACCAGTTTTCTAAGTTCATGGTCATAAAGTATAAATTCAAAATGCTAGAAGAGTTTAAAACAAGAACAAGACAAGAACCCAGTCTGTAGGAGCTCACAGTTTTCTAGACAATAGGGGGCTGTAGGGAAGGTCAGAGAAAGGAGGAGGCCACAACAATGTGCCTCCACAATGTTATGCAAAATTGGTAAATGTAAAAAGTGCAGGGAAAATGCAGTGCTTAGGGGGAAGAAACTGATTCCAAGCTAATGCACCAGTGAAGGGGTCAAGAGTAAGTTTGTCTATGAGCTGGTCTTGAAGAATGCACAGAATTTCATAGCTAGGAGAGGGTAGGGCATCCCAGGAAACAAAGGGTAAGCAAAGGCCAGGAGGCAGGAAATTATGGATGAAGGATCCAGTGTGGCAAATGCTGATGTGTGGGAGTGACATAGTAAAGGTGGAAAGGAATCAAGTATGGAGGGCCTGGAAGATATTTTAAAGGAGCAGATTTTACTTAAGAATAGACTAGTATTCAGTATCTATAGTAAAGGAGTAGAGGTACCTTGGAGGTGGGTGTGGCATGGTAAGGTACATCTGAGGAAGTGTGAACCTAGTCCCCTAAATCATATGCAAGTTTGTAAATCAATGTTACCTCAACCAAAAAAAAAAAAAAAAAAAAAGAGAAAAAGAACAGAATTCATATAAGTAGCTTATTTTGTTTCAGGAATTGGCCTAAGCAATTTATATATATTGATTCACTCAGTCTTCACTACAACTCAAGTAGTGAAATAAGTACCATAATGGTTACCCCCATTCCCATTTTACAGATGTGGAAACTGTAGCAGAGAGGTTAGGTAACCTGTGCAAGATCCTGCTACTAGAAAATGTGGAGGTGACAGTCAAATTCAGACTGGCTGGTTCCAAGGTCTTAGGACTCCAGGGTCTTCAGAATAGTAGTGATGTGATTCATGGGGGAATGGCAGGGAAGTAGCTCAGGGAGAAACAAGGGTCTGACTAGACCAGTGGCTGAAAAGATGGTGGAGAGGTGGAGAGATAGATACGAGGATGGAGACACACCTCCCACCCCTGTACCTGCGCTGTAAACAAGACAACTACTTGTGCAGCTTTTCCAAACTGAGCTGTGAGTGTGTGTGTGGAGGACGCACTGTGTTCCCCCATTTACACCCAGACTCTTCCTAACACTTCCTTCTCCTGCCAGAGTTTTGAAAGCAAATACATTTGTGACCCTGTTCCTTAGAATTTAATGTTAGGGATAAACAAACAGGTTCAAAATGAATCAGAGAGTAGCATGAATGATGGGGAGAATCCAGTTTGGGATAGGCAGGGTTGGGAGACCCGTGGGACATTTGTACATGGTCATCGGCAAATGAAAATACTTTGGAGCTTGAGAGCTAGAAATGGTTCTGGTTTTAGGGGTAAAGAAACTAATGAAAGGCCAAATAAGAGACATTCTGCAGGGGAGGGGGAGGAAGAGGGATCAGAATAGAGGAGACGGGCCTCCCTGGTGGCGCAGCGGTTGAGCGCTGCGCTGTGGAGCTGTCGGCAGCGCGCGATGCGAGTTCGACGCCCAGCCGGGGAGAATCCCACATGGTGCGGCAGACCTCTCCTGCCTCGCCCGCTGCTCCCCTCAGCAGTGTGTTTCTGATCTGCCTGTTCTGCTCCCCACTCTGTCTGGTGAACCCTCTCACCGCCCCACGCCTCTGGCCTGTACCCCAGCTTGTATGTATAAATAAATAAATCTTTAAAAAAAATAGAGGAGAAAAGAGCACAAGGGATTATGGTGATGGTTCATGGGTGAACTGGTGGCGGGAAACTTACGGGAGGCACATAATAATGTAAAGGCTATAAATTAAATAAAATTAAATGAGATAAAAAAGGAAGCTAGTGAAAATCATAGAGCAGGTATAAAGTAACACGGCAGATGGGGTTCACATGCCTGAAATGAACAGATAATTCATTTTTTATCGGTTTTAATCATTCAGTTACATCCCAGCATACTCAGCTAGGTTTAAGCCTACAGATTTAATAAGAAGGAACTAGTGGTTCTGGACCCTGGCTGTACATTCAAATCACCCAGGGAGCTTGAAGAGTGCTTCTCCTCTCCCCACCCAGAAATTAAATTAGTATCATCTGGACATGGGTATCATTTTACAGTTCTCCGTGCCCTCACAGGCAATCCAACAGGTAAGCAACACCTAGAAAGTTGACCAGTGGATCATAAACTTTGCAGTAGGGAAGGGGAAAGGGAAATGGAAGAGACCTGTCCTAGAAAGGCCGTGGTTACTCTTGCCTGGAGCAAGAGTCAGGTATTTGGTTAACGAGGCCAAAGCAAACCACCAGACCCAGGTAATGTCCTACATGGACAATAACAGGGCTTAATTCTCAGACCCCAAATGTTGAATGGAGTCTTGTTCAACCCTGTCTTCTACGTCCAGGACTGGCCCCTCTAACAGAAGTGGGATGGAGCTGGGGTGGGAGGAAAGCAGACAGATGTGAGAGAAGATTGGGTCAAGATGCCACTGGTAAAAATGCTCCTGGTGCTTTCACTTATAGCAGGACTCGAGGGGAACCAAGTAAGAGCGAGACATCCAGCGAGGGAGGGGGAGGATAAGGGCTCACAACGGGGGAGAAAAGAGCACAAGGGACTATGGTGATGGTACATGGGTGAATCCGTGATGGGAAACCTACAGGGAATACACAATAATAAAGATAAAAATAAAAATAAAAAAGATGAAAGGATAAGAACAAAAAAAATAAAACTCAGAAATGAAAAAAAAAGTAGAAAGAGAAATAAGTTTTTATTCCTTAGGAGTTCATTTGGAGGGGGAGAAAAAGGAGTCTGATCCTTCTCAAATTTATAAAGTTGGAATTCAAACAGCATTAAATGAGTTACAAATAAAAACTACTTGGCAAAAAAAAAAAAAAAAAAAAAGGCTCCAGGTGCTGTTGATGTGAAGCTCAGGCGGAGCCCACGGGCCCCAACGGGGTGAGCTGTTCCTCCTTCACTGCCCAGGAGCCGACCCCTCCTACTTCTGGTTACTTCGAATGGGATCTATTTTTCTGACTATAGAAACAAAGACTATTCATTGTTGAAAATTTGGAAGTTAAAGGACAAAAGGAAATCAAAATCATTCAAGATTTTATTATTGTGAATAACTAGTTTTATTTCTCTCCATTTTGAAAAGGAGGCAAAAGTAGCATGGGGTTGACATCACCCTGTATACATAGTTTAATTTTCATTTGACGTGTCTTTGGAAGTATTTTATGTGATCCGTAATTTTTAATTTGGGTGGCTGAAATATAATTTACCCAAGCATTCCCCAACCTTCCAGCACTTAGATTTGTGCTTTTTTTATGTTATAAATGATCCTGGTATACTAGTGTCCATACTTTAGTTTAATTCCACAATCCAGATTCCTATAGGGAGAAACACAGAATCAAGAAATATGAACATTTTAAAGGTATATTTATAACTCCAGCTAATTATGCAAAAAATGGGATTACTGGAAGGAGGTAGGAGAAACTCTTGAAGTTGAAAATCAGGGTTGATGACTTAGAGACCGGATGGAGGGATCAGGGGGTTCTTCAGATGCTTGAACCCCTAGTCCCCACTGCCTGGAGATGGCCTGTGATTGGCTAAATTCAGACCATGCGTCAATCACCAGGTAAGGATCGCACAAACAGCATCCAACTAAACCTGAAATTTCTGTATTTAAAAAGTGTCAATATGCTAACAGTTATTGTTAAAAATGGCCAAACTTCTTGCCAGAGATGTACCAATTTATATACTTAAAAGTTCTGTTTACATCACAATCCTGTATCTAGCATTATTATATACATATTAAACATATTATCTCTGTTACCTATTATGTTTTTATAAAAGTATTTCTATAATTAAATATGTGCATAATATGTATTTATATATGTATATAATAAATACATATATTTAATTCTTTCAAAATTTGATAGGTTAAAAAATACCTCATTTTGTAATGTTATTTTTCTTTTCTTTTTTTAACTTCGTAAGAGTTTTGAACACATTAGTGATGAAATACTTGCCTTTGCTCTTCTGTGAACTGAATCCTCATTTCTGTCACTCATTTATTGGAATCTTAGTAAGAAATTATTCAAAAGTACCCATCTCTACTCCTTCATACCAAAACTAGGTTTTGAAATAGCCATATAGTGAAGAAGTAAAAAAAATAATGCAAATGGTTTCAGTTTATACTTCATGTGCCTCCTCAGTGTGCCAAAGATTTGAATCTTATTCCAAAAGAATGCTAAAAGAAAACACAAAAGTTTACATAAAAGTCTTAAAATTTCCCTTTATTAAACATGATTAAAAGGCCTATGATTTGTACAGTATTAAAAAAAATCCCTTTGGCTTGTGTGGGAGTCTTTCATTAGCTGCTGGTTGATTAGCACTAGAAGAAAATACTTCCCTTATGTAGGTTGTGGAATAAACCTATCAAATATTAGCTAACAGAGTGTACAATCTGGGCCATTTATGGGTAAGTCAGGAAGATATCAAAATTATGAGGTTTTTAATTATCGTTAAGTAGCTCAACGTGCCAAGTCAGAGGTCCTTAGTTTTGTGTTTCTAAGGAAAAATTGTTTAAGGCTAAGCAGTTCTTGGCTCCTTACGTGAGATCATTACCTTAACCAAGAGAACACATCTGAGAAATAAAAGAATCTCACAATTAATGATTCTTAAGCAAAAGAAGGCAGTAAGGTTGAAATGAAAACAAGGCCAAAATCTCCTCTTAGACTCTCTTTTCACTTTCTTTTCTACTCTTACCATTCTGTAAGTTTACGTGATCAGATAGTTCCAATTCATAGTGCTTATCACAAATGTTCTTTTAGTAACAGAGTTGGTAAGTCCAGAAAAACCTCATGTTTTTTCAGTTTGAGGTCTCAAAACATTCCTGGTGATTTCATGAGTTCTTGGAATCATTGTTATAAACTAGGTGAATTGCCAGGAACAATATAGAGGTAGGCTCTGTTTGAATTCACGTCTTTCCTCCCAAGATTCTATCTTCTAGCTTTATTTACAGGGTAGAGGAGAGAGGGGAGCAAAGGAGAGAAGAGAGCTGTCCATGGACTTGCCTTTGCCAGCTTGGTTTACCTGGGCTGTCCTTAAGGTCCTAGTGGAAAATGAGAACAACACTATGGGCATTTGCAATTAATTTGCTATGTATTTTGCTAACATCAAAAGTTCAAAATCAGAAAGCTCAAGGGTAAGTTTGGAGGCTTAAGGATGTTGTCAGGGACCCACACTCCTTCTCTCTTTGTTCTCTGCCATCTGTGTTTGTGAACAATATTTCCCTCATGGCCACAAGATGGCTGCAGGACCTCCAAAATCACATTCTTCATATGAAGTTTTCTAAACAGAAAGAGAGAGGAGGGAAAAGACTTTCTTTCTTGACTGGCTACTTCCTATCAGGAAAAAAAACAATCCTTCCTCGAACACCCCCAGCTGACTTCCCCTTAGTTTTCATTGGATCATCTGACTCAGAACTAGGTCACTTGACTACTGCTTGCTTCCCAGGAAAGTTGAGTATGCCTAGCATAATTGGTTTAGACCCAGTTGTTTTCATCTGTGGTTGAACACATTGCTACTTGGATGAAACTGGGACTCTGCTAACAAGAGGTAAAGAACTGACTATCAGAGAGCCTGTCTCTAGGGACTATCCTGGAAAAGTTATTGACACTTTCCATTGGGAAGTCACTTTACAAAGAAACTTTCAGTATGTGTTGTGGTTTCATGCTACACAATTAAAAAAATGAGAAACCAAGAGAGAGAAAAGCATGTAAGGGTGGAGGTGTGGTGGGATTAAGAAAAGGGACAATCATGTGGATCAATTCCAGGCAAAGAAACAGGTTTTTACTAAGCAGCTCTTAGGTGCAGCGCAGTGATAAGCTAGTGACAGATTCGAAACCCCACAAATGTGGGCCTTATCTGCAAAGGACTTGCTGTCTCCTGTACCAATGAGAGAACAATAGGAATTGGAACATTACAATGGACCAAAATTCAAGGGAGAAGATCATGGTGGGGAGACTTCATTGCAAACTGGAATCTGAAGAGAGCTCCAAGAAAGTAGTGGGTTTCTGGGCTGGGTGGAATTTAGATGTGCAGAGGTAAGCAGAGAGGCCATTTCAGCTGGGAGGACACTGTGGATCTGGGGACAGGACCATCAAAGGCTGCGACAAGAATAAATGTGGGTTAGGGTAGGAGGTCCTGTCAGTGAAGAAACCTGAGTTTGGGGTAGATTTAGAATGTCTTTGTTAGAATTCTTGAAATGTTAGATTCCCAAGTGCACCTCTGAGAGAAAAATGGTATCTGACAAGTGCATTTCGCTTTATGAATTTTCCTGGAGGAATATTTTTGTTATGCCACAATCTTACCTCTAATGCCTATAGATATAGAGCCCTCAGTTCATTGGTTGGAAGTGTTACTGAAGAGAGGTGGAGCCACGCTGTCTCCTTCTGGGAACAAATAACCATTTTTCTTTTGCACATGTAGATTGCACAAAATCTGACATTCTGTTTGGCTCTGTCCTTACTTACACAGCATTGCATTGAAAGAAATAGCAATCCTTGTCAGGCCCTCCTTAAAGAATAACATCCATTTTTTAACACAGGTTTTCTTAAAGGGGTCAACAACCTCTTTGACATCTTGCCCTTACCCTGAAGATTTCCCCTGACAGCAGCTGCTGAAACCTTTCCTCTGTGTCACCCAACAACATGCTTCCATCCTGTAGATTCCCCACCATTTGTTCATACCTAACACAGCTTTCCCAAAACTCAAACTCTCTTCCTGTGAACAAAGATCCTCAGTAATAATCTGCCATCCAACTCCTGGTAACCTCTAATCTACAATTTGTCTCTCTGAATTTTCTTATTCTAGATGTCATATATGTTGGATCACCTTAACCCTTGAATCATATAAATAGAATCATACATTACTTGTGTATACCTTCTTCCACTTAGAATAGTGTTTTCAAGATCGATTCATGTTGTAGCATGTATCAGCACTTTGTTTTCTTTATCCACCAGGAAAATTCTTGCAGTGGCACATCACTTCAGGAGTTTTAAGGAATGAGATCAGCTGATCCACCAAAGCGCATCCAGGAAATGCACTGGGAAATGGTCTAGTGAGGAAATCAGGTGTAGGTGCAGTAGAGTCTACCCCAAAACCACCCCTCTTGACCTTTCTGATTTTCTAACTTCATTTTCCAGTACAGAGAGTACCCATGCCCATCACCCTAGGCATACTGATCTATTTGTAGTTGCTGGGTACATGAAGCATGAGCCTGCTGCAAAGTCTTTGCATTTGCCATTCTACCTTTCTAGGAGATTTTCATTCATATATTTGCTTTATTCTCTTTATCTGTTTTAGGTGCCCTTTTCAAAAGTCACCCCTATTAATGAGCACTTCTCTAATTATTCTATTTAAGATAACAACTCTCCTTTACTATATTCCACATCCCTTTTTTTCCCCTATAGCACTTATTGCCTCTACCAAAGGTTCTCAATCACTAGCAGGTATCAGAATGACCTGGGCTGAGGTGGGAAGGCATGTGGAATTCCAGATTCCTGGTCCTATTCCTAGTTTCTGGTTTAGCAGGTCTGGGGAAGGAACTGAGAGTTTGCATTTTTCAGACATTCTCAGGTGATGCTATTCAGATACTAGGACCACATTTTGAAAACAATTCTATGTAATCTATCTGTCTATGTATCTATTTATGTATCTGTTTAGCTGTCTATCATCTATTTCTATAAATATATACTTCAAGTTTATTTGCTTTGTTGTTAATTATATTTCAATAAGTTTTAATACTCATATGTCTATAATTATGTTGTCTTTTCCTATGCATTTATTTGTAACACTTTCTCCCTCTTAATCAGGCATGAGTTGTTTCTTTTAAAAAAAGTTTATTTTCAATTTGAATTATTTTCCCTCTCTCTGTCTTTCCCATTGTTTACACACCTGATCTTTCTTGTTCTCTTTATATATGCTCTGAAATTGATACTTAGCTTGTATCCTTGCTTTTCGTTTCTGTGATAAAGCTCTTGCTAATCCTCAAAGCACTGCTTTACCTGCATCCCACTAATGTGGAAATGCAATGATTTCTCTGCCACAAAGATCTATGTTTTTTATAACTTTTTGTTTAGTTCAAACATTGTTTAGTAGTATCTTTTTTGTATTTCAAACATATGAAATATTTTTAAACTGTTATTTAATGGATTTTAATTTGATTATACTACATTCAGAAAACTTAGTCTGCATGACATTGATGCTTGGAAACACCCTGAATCTTTTTCTTTGCAACTAAGAACATGTCCAATTTTTGTGATGTTTCATGTGAGTTTAAAAGTGTATGATTTTAATTTATTGGGAATGAAGCCATATATGTGTATGTGTTAGAGTTAGTATTATTTAGCAAATGTTTTATACACATAAGCACTTATTGTTATGTCATAATCTTCTACAGGGGGAGGGTGAGGAGCAAAGCATAGGACTGTGCTTTGGGTCACAGTGGACTGTGGTGGAGGACTATGGGGGACATGGTGGAGGGTGTGATGTGGTAGCACACACCCGACAGGTGTGAACCTATACCTCTGAATCATATGCAGTGTTGTATACCAATAGTACCTTAATAAAAAAACATTATAATTTAAAAAACTTTCTACATGTGCTTGTTTGTTGTTTGCTTGTCCAATTATTTCCTTCCCTCTATTAACTCTCATTTGTCTTTCAGAGATTCCTATTAGAAAGATGTTGACACTTCTGTGTTTCTTTTTTAAATCTCTTAACTCTTCTTTCATTCTTTTCATATATTTAGCATTTCTTGATGTCAATGGAGATAATTTTTCTACCTGAACATCTTGCAAATTCTGACTTGAATCTGCTATTTCCTGGTCCACAATAAGAAATCACAGTAGGGAAAATGAGGGGACAGAAAATGGCACCAATGAAATCTTTTTTCTGGAGATTGACTGGTGCCATAATTATGCTCCAGGCTTTCTCCAGTATACTGCCACGATCATCCAGCTTCCTCCCTACATGCTCACATACCACCACCTCCAGCCAACTGAGTCCCAGTCAAAGCTCCCTCCCCCAGGATTCTCCCCGTGTTTGCGTTATTTGGCTGAGCACTCCTGAGATCTATCAACTTCTCCATCTCTTCTGCAGCATCTATAACCCTGGGAGCTGTGAGGGAGCCAACAGTTCATGAATAGTCATTTCATGTCCGTCCTGGCTTATCTGTCAACCCCAGTTCCCTGTTTTTATAGCCACTGCTTGTCTTCATTTTATCCCTTCAAAATAATGCAAGAAGGAAAATATCAAGAAGTTTGGGATCATTTTATTAGCAACAAATGTCTGTCAATATTAATTTATCCCATGTGTGATATATGAGTGAGATAAGTGCCAAACTATTAAGTTCAACTTAAATTCAACAGGAACAGCAAAGAATGAACTGAAATTCTTGGCTAGTAAAGTAGCCACATTTTCCAGGCTTGACCTACTCAAGTTCAGAGGTCTGGAATAAACCTTTTACAGAGGCTGAGAGAAGTAGTGAAAATCTGGGAGGACAACTTTCTCAGGATAAGTCCCCTAGAGTTCTAGCAGAGTGATTTCTCCATAGAGTTGCCAGACTTCCCAAATAAAAATATAGGACACCCACTTGAATTTGAAAAATAACTTTGACTGCCAAATTTTTGTAATTTATCAAAAAATTGCTGAATACAGGAGATTTCAGGAGACCTATTAAATTCAAGAAATGATACTGGACAGAGTCATTAAACACTGGACAGATCCTGCCTCTACAGGCCTCCGGCAGCTCTGTCTCTCCATCCACTGACATAACTGGACTTGTCCAGGCCAGTGGCTGCTCACGTTCATGATGGGAAAGACTTTTCTTCAAAAAGTGTGATCCATGGTATAGGGCAAACGAAAGAGTCATCAGGTTTTTCCGTCCTTCCCTCAAAAATAGACCTCTGCAGGCCTACACAGACGCCTGATGGCAGGCACCTGGAGTAGGGTGTGGGCATGAGTGGGTGGGTACACCTGGGCCAGAGACTGGGCTTATAAGCCACAGAAACGGCAACAGAAGCAGAAGAAGAGGCAGCATCAGAGAGCAGGGTGTGGAGCAGAGGACTGTGGGTGCAGTAGAGAGGCCACGAAAGAGTGGGAGAGAGCCCGGAGACAGTGAAGATTCACCAGGGGCCGGGAGGCCTACCAGCCTGCCTTGTACCTACCTGATTGCCTTTCTACAAGAGTAAAGCCTAGAAAGCCATCGAGGGCTCAGGATCCTCCTTCCCTTTGACGGTTCTGCGCAGCTCCACTGAGAACCTGCTCCTGTGTCTTCCTGCCCTGACACATGGTTACTAGCGGGGGAGAATATTTGAAATCAGGATCATTCCAGAACAAGCATTTGCAGAGGTTCTCAACCCTGGATGTTTCTTATCACCAGAGGATCGGGTTGCCAGATAAAGTACAGGATGCACAGGTACATTTCGGATACACCAATAATTTCTTAATGTAATTAAATCCCAAATATTGCATAGAATATGGGTATAGTAAAACAATTTTGTTGTTTATCTAAAATTCAAATTTTAACAGGTAGTCTGTACTTTTAATTTGCTAAACCTGGCAAACTTACCTGGGGAACTTCTAAGACAAACCCCAGTCTGGGCCACAGCCCTGACAAATTAAATCAAAATTGAATGCTGAGGCTCATTTCTTGGTCTGGTAAAGACTCTGCAGGTGGTTCTAATGGTTTGACAATATGCCCTCTGGAGTTAAAAGCAAAGCTTCCCAAGTCGTCTTGTTACCTAATCACCTTCGTTTGTTCAAGTGCTCAGTTCAGTAGTCTAGGGTAGAGACTTGAGAGTCTACATTTCTAAGGAGTTCGAGGAGATGGGGTCCCACAGGTCTGGAGAGTTCTTTATTGAAGCAATATTTATGGGAAACTTTGGGTTGGGTTAAACAACCGATAATTGAGAGAATATCCACCCTCCCTCCCCTACCTTACCTTACAGAACTGCCTACAGGAGTTTGGTTCATTTTCCAGATCTTTCCCTCATTAAAGTGCAGCAGGACAAGGTAAGGTGACCAGTTCCTTGGTCCAGCATGTTTTAATAAATTAAAGATTTCCTCACTGAGTAAAGGAGGCACATGACTGTAAGACGGAAAACACGGTATGTGTATTTGGTGGGTGTATTGGCCGGGGAGGGCAGTGATTGGTGCTGCCCTGCCCTCTGAGGAGGTACACCTGACTCTAGTTGACCTGAAGCTGGAGTTTGATCCCCAGAAATAATCTGGTTCAGAAAGGATTTTCCACCTCTTAGAGTAGCCACTATAGCCCTGCAGAAAATCATGGGGTGTTGGCAGAGGTGCATATATGTGAAAAGGATGGTGGGGGATGGATATGGATACAAGTGTTCTGGGAAACCTGGAGAAATAGATCAGATGGGGGGGCGGGGAGTCCCCCGGCCTGAGGTTTATCATGTGACTGAGTGGCTTCCAGAGGCTTTTTTTCCCCTATCACCCAACTGCTACCCCCCTCCACGGCTTCATGTGATTTTATTTTTTCCCCACACATGTGCACACACAAAAATATACTCTCTTCTGTTTTCAGCTCTTAGGGGAAGTCTAAATGATTAGATAGTGGTTAAGATCAAGCAAATGTTGGCTTATTCCTCTGAGGTCGTCTAACCCAGGATACAATCTTTACAAAAAGGAACTGATCAGTGGTTATAGGGTAAATGGATTGATCAGGCTTTTCTCACTACTAGCCTCTTGGTGTTGCTTTGATGGTGTTAATGCAGAAGGCGCTTGGGATCTTGGGAACAGGCACACAGGCCTGACTGTGGATATCTAGAGTATGGTGTGGGCGTGTGCAGTGTGTACACCTGAGCCTGGAGGCCAGGGCTGCAAGGGCAGGTTCACTCAGAGACCAGATGCGGCTATGAGAGGATGAGCTGTGTAACTACAGAATAGGTGAGACCACGAGAGAGCCCAGAAAAGAATGCAATGATGTGTGGAGTGCTGGGAGGCTCGGTTGCCTGCCTGTCTTCTAGCCCCCCTGCTTGGCCTGCGCCTGCCTCCTTGCATGCCAGCCTCCCTGCCTGCTGTGCCAGGGTGCCTGGTTTCCTGAGAGAGCATCAAAGCCTGAACAAGCCCACTGAGGGGTCTGGGACTCTCCTTTTTCCGTCTGCCTGAACCCGTAGTGAACCTGTCCTGTGCCTGCTGGCATAACAGTGGTGAATACTGTCAAGTGTGGAAACTTAGGAGAAACCATTCTGAAAGCTACCACATGCCATCTTTGCCCAGCTCTGCCCTCAGAATACTACAGAGAAGTGAGACCAGGTGCGTCCCTATTCTTATTCCCTCCACGGGTAGATTAGTGGGATAAAGTGCTGCTTAGAGAAAGATTTGATTCCCATCTCAGTTTTGCCACCTAACAGTGGTGTGACCTTAGTCAAAATACTTGAGCGGTCTGAATCAGTTTTCATTTGTAAAAAATTAGGTACGTGAGACTTGTGGGTCGCTGGAGGGTTGGTGAGAAAAGATGGGTGGCAGTGCCCAGCATGGAGCCTGGCACAAGGCAACTGCTGATGAGTGGCTGCCAGTTCTGCCTACGGGAGAGCTTCTGTCTCCACGACAACTTCATGAGCTTGGCATTCCCAGACACGTGCTCTGAGTAGAAGGCGGTGGAAAGCAGCAAAACAGCAGTTCAAAGAGAACTGCAAAGCCATGTATCAGCAACCCAGCTCATGTTTATGAAGAATGGCATTTATAGCCGAGCATTTTCCAGGGTAGCGTATTTCAATAACACAAAACAAATCACACAAAAATACCAGCACACACACACCCCTTAAAAAAAGTATTTACTATTCATTTTACGAGAAGTTGACTGAACTGTTGAAAGAATGTTGAAATACAAAGCCACTTCTGAAACATCTCTTCATGCTTAGAAACATTTCGGTGTATTATTAGTATTATTCTTTATAATCTGGAGGCTCTTTGCCGCCCCCGCCTGCGTGACTGAATGAGGAAATGCTCCAGTTGGTTGAGCAGGAACATTGCCGGTTATCTCCTAGGAGAATTTTGTGGGTCCCAAATGAAACATTGCTTGGGAATATCAAGAAATGCCATTTACCCATAAGACCCAACAGAACTGCACTCAGTGAACTAATTATTTGAAATAATGTGCCAATTATGCAGGGATAAAATTGTTTCAGAGCCTGGGGATGCCCTAAGTTTCTTTTTAATTTATATTTGAAAAACTGAATTTGACTCCTTGTTTAAGCACTGCAAAGTGAGAGCAGGGAATTTTATTTTCAATGTGACCAGTATGGCCAGACATATTGTGTTATCTTGTGCTAATAACCAAATTGATATAATCTATTTGAAGTGCATTTTGGTATGTATCTACACAGAGAAGTATGGAGCTGTTAGAATACAAATATGAATTATATAAGTAACTTGTGTAAAATACTTTTTACTAGAAACATGTAATAATCCCTCTCTCATTTATGTACAGGTAACTACTGTAAAACACAATTAGATAAGAAATATGATAAAATAGTATGTTAAAAAGTTCTGATACAATATAACCCTAGTTTGCAAAATTACACACACACACACACACACACACACACACACACACACACACACGCAGAAAACACAAAGCAAAAATTAGGATACTTAACAATATGGATCCAATAATTATGGCTGAGTGGTTAGACTACTGATTTTATTTTCTTCAGGTTTTTCTGTGTTATTTGCATTTTCTTCAATAAACATGCATTCTTCTTTATAATCAGAAAGGAAAAAGAATCCATAACAAATGTTCTTGTTAAGATGTAGAAGTCCCATAGTTTTCTGTGACTTTGGGTCCATAATTATTCTGCTTTGCTCTTTGGTTTTACCACTAAAGCCTCACAATTTCTTGGCCAAGGCCAAGGGGTGACCCCTGCAATGAAATGGCAGAGCGCAAAAGGTCACCTCAAGGAGCACCACTTGGTTCAATGAAGAAACTGAGGCCTGCGAAGTGTTGGACCTGAAGACAAAAAGAGGAAAGAAGCCCAAAGCAGAGCACCTGCCCCTGAAGAGTCCCTCGCTGGGCTGATGGCTCTCGTCACTATGTCCAGAGTCTGAATTTTTGAGCAGGGCCTTGCAATGCCACTTTTCACCAGGACATGCCTAAAAGTCTGACCTCTCAGAAGCAGAATGGAAGATCATAGAAGAAAAACAAAGTAGTAAAACAACAGCTTCATTTTCCGTTGTTTCCAACGTCTGGTCTGTAAGATCCCACCCAGGCTGCATTGCCTTGGAATGCTGTAACCCCGCCACACCATTTCACACCATGGCTGTTTATTAAAAACACAGAGCAAACAACCCCAACAACAGTGTTAGAGACTGGTGTTGACTTTCGCTCAGCTTATGAATCCCCTTCAGTTATGTCATTTTTCTGGAGTGTGGCTCTACTGGGGTGCTTTCCTGACATTGAGCCCCCCTAATGAGGGCCAGCATAGCCCATGCATGTGCCCTCAAAGACATTGGAGTGTCAGATTCTGGGAAAGGCTGCCCTGCTCTCCATTGCTTTATACTCTTCAGGTTTGTACCCTACAAGAATGTGCTTTTATTTTTTTTTTTGAAAAAGTGGTTTTCCTCTGCTCCAAAAAGTGCCATCAAATACACAATGGAAGAGTATTCAGCCATAAAAAAAAAGGCAGATAAACTTTTGCTGTTCACAACAACATGATGGAACTGGAGAGAATAATGCAGTGAAATTGGTTGGAAGGAGAAGAAATACACTGATGGTATTACTTAAATGTAGACTACGGAGAAACAAAGGGTCAAATAAAGCCAAACCAATAACAAACCCTAGAAACTTAGGCTACCAGATGATGGGCAGGGAACGCAATGGAAATTGGTGGAGGACATGGATGTTTGGTGGTGGATATGGTGTGGTGGCATACACCTGAAGGGCTATAGCCTCGATCTCCAAATCACAAACCATGATGGAAATCAATGTTCTCTCAGTAATAAGTCCCTGCTAAATAAATGAATAATAATAATGAGTACATGCATAAGTAAAATTCACCTGTTTGTTGGCAGAACACACTCATAAAAAGAAAAAAAAATGAAACGTTTCCATTTCCTTCTGAGTTCTATGGAACTGAATATTTAAAACAAAAGATGAGACCTACCATGGACTCCATCTTTTGCAGGAAAGAGGCAAAACCATCAGTCAAATCACACACCCATCTCTTTGTACCTAATGATAGTTTTGGTTTGCAAAATATTTACAATTGCATTTACAGTATTAGTAGTGAATAAGCTCCCAGGCTGCATTGTGACCACATTGCAGACCTCGCTGTCTGCTGATGGGTGAGGCTCTCTAAGCTGCCCGGAGACTGGGGGGCCTCTGGGGTCTGTGGTTACCTCCCCCCTGGCCGCCCTGCATTCCCGCCTGAGCCTCTGGCTTGTCATCTCCGCGTGGGTTCACCAGCTCCGGAGTGCTGGCCTCTGTCACAGCATATGCGCCGATTCGTCTTGGTCTCACTCGACCCTGTCCCAGGAAAGGCTTCTCTTATTACAAAGTCTCATCATCCTACCTCAGCTGTTGAAACCTGGTCATTTCGCACCTGCCTCAATGAATTCAGAGTGACTTGTGTTTTTGATGAGCTGCTCACTTCATAAATTCACCCCTCTCCAGTTCTCAGCACTTGGTCACCACTCAAGTGTGTCCCTGTTCAGCCGTCTGGGTAACACCACAACGAGGCCGCTCTGAAGGCCTCTCTCACATTAAGGTTCCCAACTAATGGTTTTAGGTCTGAGGGAAAACTTGAAACAGCATGATTGAGAGAAGATGAAAATGGGATCCACCACCTGACCTGAGGGACACCGGCCTGAGTGTCCTACCCTATGTGCCTGAGAGCAGATCCAAATGAAATGTGAACTTTCTCCTAAAACTAAAGTGGAAATCTGACTCACCTTCTCACCCGCTCCAGGGGGTGGGTTTGTTTGTTTTCCCTACTTCTTACTCCCCTCAAGGGTTTTTCAACACCACTAATTGCTGGAAATACCAAAATGCCAGGAGCTCCAGAGCACTTCTGGCATTTTAGGGTCAGCTCAGACCAGGAAATACTTCAAATTGGGTGAGGGAACCTGATCCCTCTCAAGTATCCCAGCCCACACCAGCCTTGTTGAGGACAAAGCTGCCCTTCTCCCTTTGTCTCGTGGCTGAAAAAAGAATCTTCTTTCAGGTCAGATTCAAAGGGATCAGCCAGGACTCTTCTAGATTCTCTAGAACTGTGTTGTAAATGTGGTCTGTGGTGTGTGATTACAGGCGTGTGTGCTTATGGGTGGGTGGCTGAGTGTTTATGTGTATTGGTAGACTAAGACTGTTTGGGAATCTTCTAAATAATAAAATCACTGGGTTTAGGCCTACCCTGGTTGGTAATTCAAAGATGACAGTCAGTAATACATCCCTGGGCTTCTACTGACTGACAACCCAAGCTATCAGCAGCTTGAGAACTCCCTCCCTGCCCCCTCAGGTAAACATTCCTGGTTCCTTCCAGAAAGAACAAAAAAAACTCAGGCTCACTCTTTGGGTGGAATACACCAGGCTTGGGGAAAACCTCAGTCCTGGATGGCTCTTGTTCCAAGTAAGCCTTTATCTGGACCAGTTCCAGGAATGTAGAACTCCCAGTCTGCCTGTATTACCCCCCTGCCTGTGTGCCCTCAGCTGCCAGGCATACACACCCTCACCTTGAAAGGGTCCTCAGTCATCAGTATTGCTCATTTTTTTTCAATCTGGTCCCCACCTAGCCTCTGACACCTGACTGTACATCAGGCCTTTGAGAAGTTGCTTCTTCAGTGTCCTCTAGTGAGATTTTATCTCAGCCTCACCTCATTGGCTCCTCCTGCCTTGGACCAACCCTGTGGACTCAGAACCCACCCTTGGTTGCTACTGTTGTGGACGGGGGGATTTTGGTGTGTTGTGTGGGGTTAGAAGAAAGGAGGCATGCCCCTTCTCCAATGGAAAGCCATTCTCATTGTCACTTTCACTAGCAGCTGTGGGCATTGGCGACCATGTTCTCCTGGTAACAACTCCCCACCTGCCTTCTGACCCCTCCAGGCCCCTTCCAGAATTCTACCAGGAGTAGTCACCTAACTATCACCATGCCTGCCATCAGTGAGAAAGAGTGAGCTGGAATAGTGGCCAGGCCCTCTGGGTGTGACTCTCCTGTCCGCTGTTGAAATCTCTCTGTTGGGGATTGAGAAGTAAATCCCCAAGAGACAAGTGAACACTTTCATGGGACTCGCCACAGCACAGGTTGTCTGCTACTCCACCTGGACAGAACCACACCAACCCTTCTCCCAGCCCTGCCTGGTAGGCTGGCCGGCGGCTCAGGTTTCCTCTAGGACTCTGCCCAGGCCCAGGTGTCACGAGGTGGGTCATTCGTTACCAGCATGCAGAGCACCTCGACATTGTGCTCCTACAGGGGCTCAGATCAATAGGATGGATAAAATAGCCCCAAACCTTAAACTAGGTAACTAGAATGGTATGTACTCCTGACCCACCTCAAGTAAGTAAGGAGATGTGCCTCTAAATATTATTTTTAATAAAAGATTAATAATATGCTCTGCAAAATTATTGCTGATTTCTTGCTAGGCTAAATTTCCCCATGCAACCTCCCTCACTACCCCAGCTAGCGTATATAAGCAAACAGCCTCCTGGGTGTATTGCCCTGAGCTCTCCCGCTCTTTTCTCCAAAGGATGACGAGGTTCAGGTGCACATTCCAGGCTTGAAAGCAGAGATTCTCAAATGTTAGGATGCACCAGACTCACCCCTTCTTTTGTTATAAGACTCTAATCCTTTATTCAATTTCTAGACATTCCGATAAGATAACTTTGAAGTGGGGCAGGGCATCTGATAATTTGCCACTTCCCTCCCAGGTGATTTTGAAATAGGTCTTGCACAGACGTCATTTTGAGAAATGTCACTTTACAGTGTTACATCCTTATTTAAATAACTATCTAGTAGTATTTTATTATATATTAAAATAATGAATAGTGATTGTACTGTGAGTTTCTGAGATGATTGTGATTTGGGAGAAGTCAGAAATTCTCCTTTTTGGTTTAGTGATGTCTTCTCCACACTTGGATATGTACGAATCATGAGGCTTTACAGAAAGGGAGACTGTTACAGGGCAGGGAGAGAGGCACTTCAGAACCTCCAAACCTGCCCTCACTAAATAGGTTTTGCCATCAAGACAAAGCATATAGACCTTTAGTGGAAGAAAACTTCAATATAGTGAGTGTGCAATACAAAAAAGACAAAGAATATAGTTTCCAAATCAAGCACCCAAAGTCGCCCATCCCCTCATGGGTAAAAGTCCACCCAAACGGGATTTGTCCAAAGCCTGCCCCAAGTCTAAAACACCTTTTGGCAGGGACCCATAGAAAAGGGTCAGAAATAGCCAGACAAGTCTGGGAGGAAAAGAGCAAAATCAAAATCAAGATCAATGCTGCCATTGTCACCTCCCCCCAAGTCTCTCACCCACATCTGTTCCAACCAGTCCAGGCCAGCGCAGCTTCTTCACATGTCTCTCTGCTCCTTGTGCATCTTCTGGCCTCCATCCTGCTTCCTTCCTTTTTCAGCTTCCCTTCTAGCTTCTTCTCATGTCTCCTCAGCTCTACCCTCCCTTGGATGGGGCAGGGAACCTGGAACCTCCCCCTTTCTGTGGGGACTACCCTGTTACAATCCCCCCTTTTAATTTTTATTCCACCATATCTATGGTGGTGGAGATCTCAGGGTGAAGCCTTAGAAGACAATATTTTAGGTTTCCAGTTTGAAAAAAAATATTAGTCAATCTCCAGGTCTTGTCTACTGTGGCAAACAAAAGTCCTTCATTCCTGTATACAGGAATGTCATACATTTATACAGTCCATGTCAAAAGAAAAAAAACATCTGGATACGTTAGCCAAGACAAAACAGCAAATAAGTCAAAATTATAGGAAAAAATCTTAAAACTGCTTCACCTTCTCTAAAAACTGGTTCTCTCCACCTTGATCTCAATTTTATTCAATAGCACAGCAAAATATTTGCAAACTAAACCTACTTTCAGTCCATTCACCTATTTTGCATAATGTAACAGGCAGAATAACCAAACAATTTTAGCTGGCTTTGTTGGAATAATCCATACAGGATCCGAGTGAACTCTTGACATCCGGTCCATGCAGGCTTCCGGGTTGTCCAGTCCTGCCAATGGAGGCAAACTTCCTCACCCCTTTGGAGGTCTCTGGAACCCTAAAAACAAAGCAACAGGTTCTTCTTTTCTTGATTCAGCTCAAATTCAACTTCCTGGAAGAATTTCAATCAAAGCCACACAATCAAACACGTCTCCATTTTTTTTTTTTTTTTTTAGTTTAAGCAAACAAAATTCCTTATTGAAATTATGCAAAAATAGACTCTGTGACAAATAGTAAAAATTACTACCACTGTTTTTCATGCTATTTTGGAATCAAGGGGAGAGAGAAGGCAAACTCAAGTTAGGTCTGTTTAAAAAAAACATTAACAGCACTGCATATCCTGGTCAGTCAAAACAAGAAAACTTTCTTTGAATCAAAACAAAATGCAAAAAAAATCACCAATATTGATACCGGAATTTCAGGTTTTCAGGCCTAGTGTCCCAGCCAGGAGTGGACCCCAGCCTGCAGGGGCAGCGCTGAGTCCCGGCCACTAGGTCTCCACGGGCTGGTGTCTCATGAAGCCGCAGCAAGAACTTTGCTGATGCTCAGGAAAGCAAGGGAAAGGAGGCAAATTTGTTTAGAGAAAGAAAATGTTTATTAGAGAGGAAATGAACAGAAATAAAGTGGGACTCCCAGGTCGGTGAAGCCAGGCCTGGGAGGGGCAAGGAGGTTGAAGTGGAGTCGTGTCTCAGGGAATATAGACCTTTCCCTAATCCTTCTAAAGCCCCATCAGTCTCTTTGTGTTTGGTTAGTTCTTGGTGGTCTCAATCACTGCCTTAATGTCTCTGTGCTCGGAACTACGTCTCTGTGTCCGAGCCCTTATCTTAGCATACTTTTCTTTTATTATCCTTGATCCAATGTCCTGTAGCCTCTAGTCTTGGGGTGTTTGATTAGCTCCCTTTGGAATCTGTTGCCCTTATCTCAGCATCTTCCCTTATACCTCTTGTTGCCCTTATCTCAGAAACTTCTTTAACTCTCCAGGGGTCGCTACCTGCTCTGTCCTTAAAGCTACCTGATTATCCTAACTTGTCCTATGTCTCAGTATTATTTCAAATAAAACTAATTAAAATCAGGTCTATCTCTAACATTATATTCAGTCCTTCTTAGGCAACTTTTTACTCTCGAAATTTCCATCAATTGGAATCAGTAGAGGTCTTTTACTAGAAACAATTTCTTTCAGAAACAGTTTCTGTGGATATCAAACCACTGAAACATACAATATTGCAGGACAACAATCAAAATTGACAATTTACATATCAGATACTGAAAGGTATTATAAAAGTTTCAGAAAACCAGTATTAACATTTCTGTACATGCCAAAGTTTTACTTTTTTTTTAAGTGACAATACTTTCCTTTCAATTTTACTTTACTAGGCAAACCAAATAGGACAAATTGATCTAATGCCTTTCCAGGAGGAAAGGGAGAAATTTTGTGGAGTGTCTCAGATGCTCTACTGAGCTTCCACAAAATTTCCTTTGATTAACCAAATGACAGACTACCAATTTTTTTACTTTAATTCAGACTTTTGGGAAGCTTTGTCATAAATATCAGAAAACAGCAGCAACAATATTCAAACTCTAAGAAAGCTCTAGCTCAATTCAGTAGTACTGATGGAGGAGAAAGAACCAAAAAAAAAAAAAAAAAGGACTCACAAGACCAGAACCTGACTCCCACAAGGAGGGGGGCTGGAAGGACTCAGCATGCCCATTCGCACAGTGATAATCAAAAATCCTTAGGAGCCAGTGCCTAAGGCTGAGTGAAAAGTGAAGATACGGAGATTGAACCATTGTGGTCTCTGGTTCCCTTTCCAATCCTGGATGGTTATTCAGAATCAGCAGCAAACAAACCACTCCTGGAGGGAACCGACTGAAGGAGCACTGTATCAGTGCAGTCTCTGCAGGACTCAGGGCAGCAGCTGTCCCTCTGCCCACCTGTGCCTATGCAGGTATCCTTTTCACCAACTCTGTTCCTCTGCAGGGCACCAGCATTCCTGCCTGTCCGTGACTGCGTTTTCTCTTCACTGACCTCCCTCAGCAGAGGCAGATCTCCTCAGGGCTGCCTACCTGCCTGCAACCATGCAGGCCTCTCTCTTAGCAAACCTGTCCCTTTCGAGGCAGCTCTTCCTGTGCGCTTGTGTCTAGGCAAGTGTCCCTTATTCTTCTGCCCCTTTTCCTAATAAACCTGTCCTTTATATATAACTAACATCTCTGTCTCATGGAGAAACTCGCCACGTGCCGCTGAAATGGGAGCTATGGGGAAACCTTTCCCAGACTGTACTCAAAGACTCCGCTCTCCAAACCCATCCACTCCAAAATGACATCAGCTTCCATCAAATTTCAAAAACTGGACAACCTCAGCACCCGCGTTAGCATGAAGAGAAATTGGGAGGCAACCAAGCCAGGGTGCTGGATTCCCAGCTGTTGGAAAAGGCGGAAGTAGTTTTTCCCAGCAAACAAAGAGCTTACTGCATCCATAAGTGGCGGTTACCTTACCCAGAAAGCATCAGTGATGGTTGCCACCGGTCACAGGAGTGCTGGACAGCACTGGCCAGTAGTGATGGTCACTACTGGTCCCTCAGAAGCGTGTCAGAGACAACCAGTGTTAACAGCTTTTTGTGGGATGTTAGGTTATGCCAACTAACAGCTCTTTGAGACACCAGGCCCAGGGCCTCTGGTGCTCCTTTCAGGCAACGTCAGAGACAGGAGCGGAGGCACAGTCTCTGACAGAGTCCTTCAGCTTCTCTTCCTCCTCAGAGGGTGGCTGCTGGCTGCTTCTTTTCTTCTTTCTTCCTCAGAGGCCAGGAATTGACTTCTCTCTTCGGAATCTGGACCCATTGTCTTTCTTCTTCTGGGGGCTGGTGTCGTCATCATCGTTGTCATCTCTCTCCTGTTCTTCTTTTTAGGGGCCTCCTCTCTCTCTCTCTCTCTCTTTCTCTCTCTCTCTCTCTCTCTCTCTCTCTCTCTCTCTCTCTCTCTCTCTCTCTGGGGCTGGCCTCCTCTTTTCCTCCCCTTTTGGGTCCCTCTGTCACTGGCTTATATCCTCTTTCAGGGTACTATCCACAAGTCTGATTGGACCATTTTTCAATCCTGTAGCTGATTGGACCATTTACCAATCAACTCTGAGCACCTGATTGGTCCATTCCACTATCCAGGAAGTCTCTTCAGAGCAACTACCACAACTGACAAAATGGTGGAGCAGTGGGGTGAGAGATACCACTGCTCCTGCCAGCTCCCACTGTTAAGGCAGGAACAAGACCAAGAATGTATTAAATGCTTATAACCTAGCTATAACAATGAATTTAGATATTGATTTATGTTGGATGATGTTGATATTATGACATCCAAAAATTGTGGAGAATATTTTCTGCAGGTATGATTGTGGTGGTCAAACTTGATGAATTGGACAAAATAGGTTATATTAGGGGTTCCCAGAAATGGCAGGTCACAACAGCTGCAATGAAAAGTCATCTGGAAAAGACATGCCATTTGTATGAAAACATCATGGATAGCACAGACTGACCAGTGTTGGTAAAGATGTGGAGAAATTAGAACTCTCATACCTCACTGGGAGGAATGTATAATAGTTAAGGTACTATGAAGATGGTTTGGCAGTAACTCAAAATGTCCATCATACAGCTACCATATAAGCTATCAGTTTTACCCAAGATAAATGAAAAAGTGGGTTCACTCAAAGTCTTGTATGTGAATGTAAACAGCAATGTTATTTATAATAGTCCCAAGGTGGAAACAACTCAAATATCCATCAAGTAATGAATGGTCTACTAAAACCTTGCAGTATTACTTGGCAACAAAAAAGAATGAACTACCATCATGCAGCCCTTAATGACATTTCCATCAGCAGACAGCATATACAACTATATACCATTGTCTGCAATGATATATTGTCATATATGTCATATATGACAGCATATATGACAGGCTATGTCATGCTGCCTAGATGTTTAGTGTCCTATACAATCCAGACTTTTATAATTACACTCTGACATTCACACGACAACAAAATTGCCTAATGATCCATTTCTCAGTATGTTTCCTTGTTGTTAAGCAACTCTTGATTGTACTGGTTCATGCTACAATATGGGTGAAGCTTAAAAACATCACTCTGATTAAAGAAGCCGGTGAGAAAAGGCCATATATTGCACAAGCAGCTCCACAGAGACAGATATGTGGAGTATTAGGGGTTGCTTACGGGTGGGTGTTAGAGGGGTCAGAGTGATCATTAATAGATTTGAGGTTCCTTTTTGAGATAATGAAAATTTAACATTAGATTATGTTGATGATTGTACAACTTTGAAAATGATAGAAACCATTGCGTTACATATTTTAAATGGGTATATTTTACAATGTGTGAATCATATCTCTACACAACTATTTTTTTACTACTATGGACAGAAAAAAAATAGATTTTAATCATTAGACTATAATACAAAGCACAAGGTCACAGCTTCCAAATTGGAAATATTGATAGAAGGAGAGATCTGTAGCGTGGTTGAGGGTTTTTATTTAATTGTACTTAAAAATTCTGCCAAGCAATGCCAAGTTCACAGTTGGTCTGGGAGAATAAGTCATTTGGTGACAGGCTTTCTGAATCGTGACGCTCAATGTCTCTGAGTGATTGGGCCTCTGAGCTCAGAGGGTAAGCACCACTGCAGCGCAAGCACACACTTGAGGGCAGAATTTCAGCAGTCCCGGCTCAGCTTAGAGTGTTTTGCCTCTGATCCGTTAGCTAAATCTGGCCCAGGCAACAAGCCATGATCCAAAAAGGATCTTCACAAAAATACATTATTTGTATAAAAACCTTTCCATTTTGAAAAATTGCTCTAGGTCCACCTATATTTGTAACTTTATTTGGACCATTTGGCTGGAAAATGGGTGGAATTTTTCAACATGACCACATTACAGCTTGAAAGGTAAACTTTTTTTTTTTTTTTTGGTTCTGCTTCAATATTCCACTTGTTGCAAAAATTCCATTTGTTGCAAATGAAAAGTGAGCTTCACCCTTAGAATGATTTACATTGTCTTCTATCATTCTGGGTATTGTCAACCTTAGAAATGAAACTTCTAGTTGAACAACTTCAAACCCTTTGAAATTGTAACATCCTATTTTTGTTCTCATGAAATTTCTCTACTCCTCGTCAAAAAACCTGGGTAAGAGTCTGAATCCGAAGCTGCTGTCCTATTACTAAACTGTGCATTCTGTTGAAAAAGTGCAAATTAAAAATGAAATGTCAGTTTGAGATTTTAAGGGATTATTTTTTTTCTATTCCTTCAATCTGTTGACAAGTCTCCTTTGGAAGATTGTGACTAAGCTGCAAAGGTAGTTATTTCAAGCCCTTGTTGGCTCACCTTTAAAATAGGATTGATATTATTTTTCCTTCATTACTATTATTGCTTAATTCATAGAATTATTATACAGACAACGTAAAGTTTTTAAAAAAACTTTAGAAGAGCAAGATAAGTAGTACTTAAAAGTAAATGCAAACTCAAATTTTATTCTGAGAAAGTGACCATCTCCATTGAAAGTCTGAGACTCTTAGCGAGGTCACATCATTAGATTGAGCACCTATTGCTCTTACCTGATAAACTTCATCTTGGAAGAACAGGAGAGTTTAATCAGTGTCTAATGTCCAGGACAGAATCTGTGTTTAATGAGTTGTGTTTCCATATATCTTTTTTTTAGAAATATTTTATTTTTGTTATTCATATCTTTTACATTATTGTGTGTTCCCCATAGGTTACCCACCACCTCTTCACCCGTGGAGCCATCACCATAGTCCCCCGTATATCTTTTTTAAGTTAATTAATTAATTAATTCATTATTAAGGCGACATTGGTTTCCAATAATTCATTTATTCATTTTTTTATTATTGAAATAAGACTGGTTTACAACACTGTATATGATTCAGAGGTAGGGATCACATCTCTTCTGATGTATGTTACCAAACCTCAACCGCTACCAAGGCACCCAAGGTCCTCCACCAAAGTCTACTGGGTCCCCTCCCCTCATTGCTCTCACCCTCTCCCTCATCCTATGGAAGGCCTCAATTCTACAGTCAGATGTCTAGGGTAGAACTCTCGGTAATGAAATCATGGGCTTTTGTTTTGGGGATGGGGGGCTTTTGATTACTGTTTCAATTTCCTTGCTTTGATTTGGTCTGTTTATGTATTTTATTTTTTCCTGATTCAGTCTAGAGAAGGCTACTTCTAAGAATATTTCTAAGAATGTGTCCGTTTTTTCTAACTTTTTCAACTTACTGGCATACAGGTGTTCATGATAATCTTGTCTGATCCTCTGTATTTCTGAGATGTCTGTTGTAACTTCTCTTTCATTTCTGATTATATTTGTTAAAGTGTTCTCTCTTTTTTGTTTGTGCTCCTAGTTAGAGGTTTGTCTAATTTTTTTCAAAGAAACAACTTTTTGTTTCATTAACCTTTCAGTCTGATTTTTCATTTAGTTCTTCTCTCAGTTTTACTTTTCCTTCCTTCTAATGGCTTTTGGTTTTGTTTTTCTTTTTCTAGTTTCTTAAAGGTGTAAATTTAGATTATTTATTTTTTCTTGTGATTATCCTTGTTTTTTTATGTGGGCCCATATTGCTACAAACTTCCTGCTTAGTACTGCTTTTGCTGTGTCCCATAGGTTCTGGCAGTTTGTGTCTTCACTTTTGTTTGTATCCATGTATTTTTTTTATTTCTTTTTTGATTTCCTTATTGTAGAGGTAGGAAGATTCAGGGAACACAGGTAGACGCTGGGGGCACAGGTTCTCTGTGTAGCTTCACAGATGGGTCTAAAGGGAAGGAGGAGTTCTGGAGCCCTCAGTGGCTTTTTACTACATCTTTCTTTTGAGGCTGCCAGGTACAGGGCAGGTAGGGTGGCCGGGGGCCTGGCAGGCTGGCAGGCCTCCCAGCAAATCTTCACTCTCTCGTGCTCTCTTGTGGCATCTTGTGGCTTCTGCTGCACCCTAAACGGAAGGTCCTCTGCTCCTCCTCTGTCTCTGCTGCTTCTGCTGATGCTCTTTACCAACACCACCTCTGTTTATAAGCCCAGTTTCTGGCTGGGCGCCCACTCATTCAGGCCCACACCCTGCTCCAGGCATGTGCATAGACCTCAGAGTTCCATCATTGAGGGGAGGGCAGAAAAACATAACAATTTTCTCATTTACCCTACACTTATCAACCCAATAGTTATTCAGTAGTATGTCATTCAGTCTCTACATATTAGATATTTTTCCTGCATTCTTTCTGTGGTTGATTTCTAGTTTGATACCATAGTGATCAGAGAAGATGCTTTATATAATTTCAGTCTTCATGAATTTATTAACACTTGCATTGTGACCCAACAAGTGATCTATCCTGGAGAATGTTCCATGCTCACTTGAGAAAAATATGTATTGAGCTTTTTGGGCAAGCAATGACCTATAAATATCTATTAAGCCCATCTGTTCTAAATTCTCATTAAGTTAGTTGTTTCTTGTTGATTTTCTGTCTCATTTTATCCATTGATGAAAGTGGGCTGTGTTGATCCCAGTGTCTTTTTTTAGATTTAGTAACAGTTGTCTTACATATTTTGATACTTCTTCATTTGGCGCATATATATTGATGACCATTATGTCTTCCCCATGTATTGATTCCTTAATCATTATATAAATTCTCTGTCTCCTGTTACCTTTTTTAGCTGGAATCTATTTTATCTGATGTATATATGGCTATCCCAGTCTTTTAAGCGGAGAGGTTCTATTTGTTTGTTGGATTGTTTTCCAACCTTTTACTTTGAGCATGTTTATCTATGGAGCTCAGAGGGCCTTCCTAGAGACAGTAGATAGTTGGGGTTTGTTTTCTAATTCAACCAGTCACTCTGTGCCCTTTGCTTGAGAAGTTCCATCTATTTACATTTAGGATGATTATTGATATATGAGGTTCTACTACTCCTGTTTTGTCTTTAGTTTTCTGGTTCTGTTACCTTGTTCAGTTTTTTTTTATTTTCTTCTCTATATTTTAGATAGGGGTGCGCTATTCAACATTTCTTATAAGAAGGACTACTTAGTGTTGGCCAACTTCTTCAATTTTTGTATGTCTGGGAAGGCCTTTACTTCTCCCTCATATATGAATGAGATTCCTGCAGGATATAGTATTCTTGGCTCATAATTTTTATCTTTCAGTATTTTGAATATATCATTCTATTCTCTTTGCTTATAGGCTTTCCTCAGAGAAATCTGATGTAAGCTGGATGGGAGCACTGTATAGATTACCTGATTCCATCCATCCCCCAGCTCCTTTCAATATTCTTCCTTTGTCTTGAACTCTGGTAGTTTCATGACTGTGTGTCTTTGTATGGGTCTCATTACATTTAGCTAAAGAGCTTTTCATTTAGGTTCATGGACTTGCATATTCAGATTCTTCCCTAGGTTTGAGAACTTTTTGTGTATTATTTCTTTGAATAAGTTCTCTGTGTCCTTCTCATCTTACCCCATCCATGGAGATGGACTCCTATGGCATATCTTTATGGTGTAAACTTTCTCTTGTTGTCAAAGCCTATTTGACCCATGGGGGACACACAGTTTGAACCAATAAAATCTTCTTTTCCTAGAATGTGATATTAAGATTCTAAGATGCTGGCCAGATTCAGCTACAGTTTTGAACCAGACTGTGATGTGAAGTTGAGCCTCAAGCAGAAATAGAGAAGGCTGGTCTGCAGAAAGGAAAAAATAGAAGGATGCAGAGATGCAGACAAAGTCAAAAACAAGAAACCATGTGGTCCCTGAGAGATGGAAAAACTTTGGTCAGACAGTTTTACAGTTTCTGGTCTAATTCCTTGTGAGGCCCAGCTATACTGTCTGTCCTAAAATGCATAAATTTGCTTAAGCTATATTCAGCAGATTATTTTTTCCCCAATTTAACAAGGCTTAACCAATATCACAGGGAAGTTTATTGATGAGAAAAGTTGGATTATTCTCCTTTATTGTAAAATACCCTTCTTTATCCTTAAAATAATTTTTCTTAAGTATTTTTAAGAAAAATATTAAAGTATAATACATTTTTGAATATCACTCACATTATTACATACAAATGCCGCTTGAGTTAGGGAAGGAAACATAGTTAAATTCTAACATATTATGGATTCACTAAATATTTCTTGAATGAATGAAAGTTCTTTGACAGATATTAGTTCTATTTCAGTATTAAGCTAAGTCGTATATTAATCCTATTTTTCTAGAATTAATGATTAATGTTTTGGAAAGATTGTTGTGCCTTTCATCAGAACATAAATGAAACACTTTTATGGATTTTCTAGAACAGATGGCCTACATATGTCATGCAGTTATATTCACATCATTTCCATATAAGTGATTTATTGTCTCATAATAGCAATTAGGGGAGGAAAAATGGTGTGGGGCCTTTGAAGATGTGCTTTACAGAAAAAAAAAATTCAACAATTTTATACATGGGGAAATTTGTTCATTTCCATTACTGAGTTGCCTGTAGATACCTAAACAGAAGGTTAAAGTAATTTTCCTTCATTTTAGAATTAAATGTGGCATCAAATCCTGTTCTGTTTCTGGGGAAATGGGTTTTATATTCTCTAAGTTGCATAACAACATTTTCAGGACTACCTACAAATTGTGAATGTGTTCTTACTGACCAGGAAGACAAAAAATATGTAGATATGTAGGTCTCTACTGGATACCTTTACATTGATGAGTGACACTACCTAAGGTTGATTTACAGGGGGCCTAAAGGACACAGGTGGGGCTCATAAACCTCAGCTGACCATTAGACCAAAATCATCCAGTCATTTGGTGGGATAATCGTGGCCTTTGGTTATTTCCACATAGCAACTCAGCCTTTTGGCCTAGAAACTTTCTGAAAGTTAATTTCCCAAGAAAAATTTCCTGAATTATTCAAATACAACTGCCCATTTTGAGTTTGAAATCAATGAAATAATTCTTTTCTGATGACTTTATAAGGTTAGGTGCTATATATTTTCTAAAACTGTAGACCATGTGAAGTTTTTCTTGAGCCTGGATATATGTAAGAAATTATGTAAGATTTATGTTTTTTTAAAACTGGCAATATTGTTTCTGTTAAATAAAGTTTAAATTATTTTAAATAAAAATTATTTTTAAATTTTAATTTAAATTACTTTTAATTAAAATGCTTTGATTATTAGAGAGATAATAATTAAATCATTTGAGAAAGTGGTAAGTTACTTTAATGCTATGGAGAAAAAATCACACACACAATTTATTTTTCTTTTTCTCTAACACACAGAGTCAAATTCTCACTCAGTTCAACACATTGCTGGGGAATAGGTAGGTACGTATTTATCACCAGTCATGGCAGTAAAGATATTTATGGGAAAGCACAGGCTATCTTCCTGATATCTGCATCAGGACATAGGTTCAGCTACTAGTAACAACCTCTTCCCACCCCCAAATCCCTAACATGGCTTATGCAAATTAGGGGTTTTATTTGTCTCACATTCCAAAAAGTCCAGAGGACAGTGGTTAATGGCTTTGGTTCAATAACTTAAAGAAACCAAGGTCAAGGTATCTCAGAAAATCTGGGGGGAAACAAAGGAAAGTGCACAGGCACAGTCAGTCTGCCCTCTTTCAACTGCACCCACAAGACTTCTCACATTTCCAGGATCAGACTCTCTGCAGGAGGAGCTGGGAAGTGTGAACAAAGCTGGTTTGCTCTATCTCCCATCCCCTCTATGTACCAGATTCTGTTCTTGAGTCCCTTGGTGTTTTGGCTCTTCTCAGATGAGCTTCAGGTTAGATAACAATTTGTGATTGAACTGCAGCAGGAATTTAAATCCTATAAATGAAGTGAGGGAGACAGACAGGTCTGCTCCAGTAACACAAACTGAAGGTGAGGAGACACCTAAATATCCCTGGAAATTAACACCTATATGTACATAGTAGGTACTGTGTATATATCATATTAAATATATCTAAAAGTTGCTTGAATATATTTCTATTTTCTGCCTTTCTACTTGTTGAAGGAAAAGTCAATAATGCTAGAAATGAGCAAACTCCAAAGTGGTTGTTTCCAAGTTAGTCTTTTTTTGGAAGATAAGGAAGAACATAGTTGGCAGTTATGAAATGTCCCTGTTTTTGTTGTCCTTGCTCATGCCAAGAGCAACATGGGAATCTTTAATATTTGGAAAGACTTGCCTTCATTACCTGCTCCTCACCCTTCCACAGATATACACGTACTCAAAACTTTCATAAACTTCCATCCCCTCTATGCACCAGATTCTGTCCTTGAATCCCTTGGTTAGATAACGATTTGTGATTAAACTGCAGCAGGAATTTAAATCCTATATTCAGATCTGGATTAGTTTGTGGCCTTTCTCAAAGTTTGGTTCACTGACCACTTGCATCTAACTACTTGGGATGCTTGTTAAAAATGTAAAATCCTGGATTCCAAAGACTCATTTGAAATTTGAATCTTTGAGGGCAGGAATTACCCATTTTCCCTCACTGCTGTAATCTCGCTGCCTCACATAACACCTGTTTTGAATTTGGCATTCAAGTATATGTTGAAGATAAGTAAACAACTACAATGCCTCCTGTCTGCTGAGCACTATCCTGAGAGTTTTTAATATACTAACGCTTTTAATTCATATCACAACCTTTGCAATGGGTACTGTTGTTATCTCCATATAGATGAGAAAACTGAAATACAGAGGGATGAAAAGATGAGTTCAAGGTCTCATGGTTTATAGGTGGTGGAGGTAGGGTTTGAATGCAAGTTATCTGAATAAAATTAATGATTAACACTGAAACTAAAATATATAAAGTTGGATAATAAGAAATATGAAAAGTTTGCAAAAAAATCTAGATTCACGAAAGCCTCAGAAGACATCTTTCAAAAATATCAGGGGATGATGATAGTAGACACTGGGGAGACAAAAATGAATAAATAGGAGGTGGCAGATAAGTTAATAGAGAGATTACAAAACGGTTTCATGCTTTCCACGAGAGAGGCTGTTGTGCGTGCTTGGAGCTCTTGTGAAGCCTAGGGATGGACTGGGAGAGACAGTGGGGGTGAGGTCATATTGAAAGTTGAGACTGGAAGTTGGCAATGGCCGGAGGTTGAAGAGAGCTGTTTGCCTTGGTAGGAGTATGCATTGAGCTACAGAGTGATCTAAAGCAGAGCTGGGTAGCTCAGGGCTTCCGAGCATGTGGAATATAGGATATTCTAGAATATCCCACAAGATTCTATATTCCACATAGAATCACAAGATGGATGAGTCCTCATCTCCTTGCTCCCAGCCTCAGGGTCTTCTGGTATATGAAAGTTTTGTTTTTCCCATAGCTCTCTTGTCATAGTATTTTCTCCTTCAGCTACCTTTCCAAGGATTTGTCTTTATTTATTTTTTTTATTACAGGTATTTTCAGCATAATTTTGGGCAAACCATAAAACTCGTTTACAATTCAGAGACTACAATATGTCAAGTTCTTAAAAATCTGGTGTGCATTTTGTATGGATACTTGTAGCCCATTGCAGTTCAACCCAGCATTGCAGGTGCTCAGTAGCAATGTGTATTGGTGTCTGATCTATTCATCAAAACAGTTTTAGGAAGATCCACTATTTCAATAATCAAAGCCACATTCATCTGTCTTCCCCATGCCCTCTGTCTCTGATCTGTAATCTCTCCCTTCATTCTAAATGCCCGCCTTTCCCCTAAATTCTTTGCCAATATTCTCTTCGTTTCTCTTTCTTTTAGCAATTACCTGTTAAATGTCACTTCTAGGCGCATTAGAAATGAGAAGAGGGTCAGGACCAGGAAGAAAGGGAGAAGAAAAGTTTAATTTTATGGTGTAATCGAAGGGATAGGGGACCCATGGTATGCAATTCCAGCCAAAACCACACCACATCAAGCTCCAGAAAGAAATACTATTTCTAAGTGAATTTTGCATGGAAAGGAGTTCATTAAATTAATTGAATTCATAATAAAAAAGAAATACTAACTCTCCTCTATGATTTAATTACTCTGTGCCCATGTGTGTCAAATTTTCCAATAGTAACCATACTGGCTTTTTTTTTTTTTAGCTTCACAGACTCTGTTTAATAACTCAATCTCTATCTTTATTAACGAGCAGAATGTAGGAAGTATTCTCAGATGCTCCATTCTTCTTTACCACCTGAAGTTTCCCACCTCAGATCCATGTTTCTTAGAGAACAAGAATAAGGAAGTAGTCTCTCCCTCATCCCTTACTTCTTCCTCGTTGATGTTCAAGAACAGTTGAGAAGAGTCCTGAAGAGTGTCAGGGTCACATAAGGAGCTTTTGCCTCAAAACTATGAGGTGTGCATTTTCTAGGAACCGAAAGGTATTCTTCAAAGGTACAGGAAACCCAGCTTGGGCTCTGAGAGATGTTAGATTTTACCCCAACTTCTTTATTTCTCTTTGCTCCTATAGTAATCATTGCTGTCTATTGTTTAGTCAGTCAAAGATCATTTTGGTTGATGCTGAGCAGCCATCTTGATGGCCCCAACTCTTCCCTCTGGCTGGAACACATAATGGATATAAAGATCCTTTCCAAAGTTTGGATTGACATGGTACCTCAAAATGTCAACCCATTGAATTAAAATAAGTCAAATCCATCATGCAATTTTGAAAATAGAACTCAGTTGGTTGGCTGTTTTGACTGCTCCTTTCTGCATTTAGATATAATTTTGGCTAAGTCATCTTTTCCCACCATGTGCTAGTTCCACATTAAAACACTACCCTCTTTGGCTTTAGCCTCACTGGTCATACTGAGCCAAAGCTTTTGTTGTTTTCTGTCTAATTTATCCACCACCCACTTCATTTGACCTTATAAACATGTTTAAATAGATTTCTCGGATAATGACCATTTTAGCTGGCAACTTCCCGTTTAGATATTATAGCAGGCACAGTGCAAATTAGAGGGCAGAGCAAAAGCAGTAAGAATCATGAGACCCTGGATAAATATAGTAGAACCACTCACCCTCCATAGGACAAGACTGGTTCTGATCCCAGTTTATCCACTGACTCAGTGAGTGACTCTGAGGAGGCAAAGTAAAACAATCATTGGTTTCATCCACTGTGACTCAGTCATGTTGATCTCCATAAATGGGGGCCAAAGAAGGAGTTCACTGTCACAAAATCACCTCATTTCCATCCTGTTGTTTCACTGTTCCTTGGACTTGCCTCTGAGTTCATTCTGAGGAAACAAAGGTGCCCTTTATGCACTATCGAGGGGAAACGGGTGTTCATCGGGGTGACTGGTTTTATCAGTGTAGGAGTCACCTCTCCCAAAAATATTCAGATAGACATTTTTCAAAGATGTGTGGAGCAGACCCTTTCCAATATGTGTCACTGGGCATGTGGAGCTAAGGTGAGGAAAGTTCCTATAGTCTCCAGAGAAGCAGTTACCATTATCTTAAAGAAAGATTACCTAGATTTAGCTCAGTTTTTAAAATGATTCTTTTAACCAGAGATTCCAATGTTAAGGTGGGACAAACATCCAGAGGCAAGATTTTGTCATATCAAGTCATCCTTTCCATGTATGTGACCCCTTCCTCCCTCCTTGAAGCCCCATGCCCCTATCCCATTCCTTAGCTCAGGATATAATCCCTCAGTTTGTCCCATTCTAGAATTTTCCTTATAAATTCTCCATACGTACAATCATTAAATTTGTTCTTTTTCTCCTCAAATGTGTCTGATGTTAATTTGTTTGCTCCACTTGGAGGAGAAGATCCCTGTGCCCCTTCATCAGCAATGAAGAGTCTTTCTAAAGGTTAGTAGCTGGGCAAATAAAAAGAGCTAGTCAATCTGATGTTAAAAGAAAGTTTTGTTCAATTTGGTGTTTTGTTTTAATGTGCTTCATTGCTATGGGATTTCAATAATAGTCAGGATCTCATATGATTCAAACTTTTAGTAGGAATTGATGTTCTACTATGCACCTAGCATAGTGTTTGGTACCTATCAGATGCTTAATGAATGTTGAGAGAGTGGGTGAATGGTTTCAGAGGTGAAGAACTCAGTATGATTAAGTCATAAATGACCTTATTCATATTCTTTGACAGCAGCTTAGTTTGTTCACTTGATTTTTCAAGTGTCAGAATGATCAGATCTGAACTTTTTAAAGTCTCCTTCTTTTTCTGAATTTTAGAGGCAGAGTTAATTTAGTAAGCCTTTTCACTAGCTGAGGGGTCTTTTAGTTGTTTTGTTTTTTTGGTTTTTTTTTTTTTTTTTTTGCAGGAGATCATGCTTTTGTGAACTAGAGGATGAGTATATGGATAAGATTTCCCTAATCCTTACTAAATAAACTTCCCATATGTCCCTCCTCATCCCACAGAAATATATTTCCATATTTTCCGAATTGGAACAAGGGAGTGAGAAAGTATTCAACATAATACAGCAATTTGATGAATAATGGATTGACTGATAAATAACTATTGAATTTTGTACAAATCTGTGTATTAGAGGAATTAGAGGAAGAAATCAACTCACAAACCAAATTGTGAAAAAGTTAAGTTCCTGTTTTTTCTTTGGGAGTAAGAAGAAGCAATTTCAGATGGGTGAATGATATTATCGACTAGTTAAACACATCACCTTATATAACATAGTTCTACCTTTTTATTTTTTTGTCTCAAATACTTTTATGTCCTCATAAAAATTGCCTTAGGCAAATGGGATACATATAATCTATCTCTTGGACAGAAGTGCTAAGTGAGCTTTGTCTTCAAGGATCTTCCAGTCTGTTAGGGAAGTTAAGGTATATGCAAAAAGGAATAACATGGGGGCAGATTCTCATTGCCTAGTAAATGGTAGGATACCCAATGGTGTATCAGGAAGCCTTTCTGGAGGAGGACATGTTTATGAATTGAGAGGATCAGTGAAGCTAAAACAAGTGGCAAAAAATGACTTGATCAGGGATAGAGGGAACAGGAAAAACTGAGTATCAATAGTCTGATAGTTTTCAAAATTCCTTAAAATGTTTTGGCAAGATCAGTTTCTAAGGATAGATGTCATCTTGCACTATGTGTATTGATTATGCAGAGTTTGGGTCCTGGTCTGACACTCACAAGGCCATCTTCTGAGAGGTTCCTGAGGGGGAATTGAAGGTTTTCTAATACCTTTGGCCAAAGGACCGAGCATCTCTACCAGGAGTGGAGGGGTCCGTGTTCTGCTCAGATCAGCTGTCCTGAGATCACTGGACCGCTTTGCTGAGCCTGTCCACAATGCGTGTGGGTATGTTTCTAGGTTCACACTTGCGATTCTATCAGAGGACTGCCCCTTTGGCTGCAAGCCTGAAAGCCAGCAGCACCTGAGGGCTTATATTTCCCCGACGACTCTCAGCTAATGGCTGATGGACAAAGGAGCATAAAAGCCCACACCCATTGCCTCAGTGGGGTAAATTGGAGATTTAATTCACACTCCAGATTTTCCCCGAAAGATCGGGCTTCAAATATACTTTGTGAAACTTTTCCTTAAATCATAGACCCGCGTGGCTTTTCCCCCTTTCTGTCCACCACCCGTTATCACTTAAGCCCTTATAAGACAAGCCTTCACTTCAGAATCTCGCTGGGAAAATTACCCTAAGGTAAGGGAACACACCTATTTTTAATATGAGTTAAAGGTCTATAAAATTTAAGAGGGAGGATTGGCGATGCACTGAACCGCAATCAAATTCCTTATTATTTTCCTAGCACAGGAAGACTCCACTTTACATTCTTTCTTCTTCCAATTCTGAAGCAACAAAGTATGGAGATGGTAAACTTTCAGAGTAAGTAAAATAGAAAGGAAAAAGGGTAGAAGTCTTTTCCTCCATCCCCAACATCCCCAATACAATTTGTGTTCATAATATGCAATTTGGAAAGTGATGACCAAGAGCGTAATCATAGTCACAGCCCTCTATCACTGCCCTGTACCCACACATTCTCTTGCTCACCCATCGATGATCACCAGCAGGCAGCTTGCCAGGAAAGAAATCAGCCTTGGGGGTGCACAGTTCCAGGAGCCAGATCATCAAGAAGGCAATTGTGACTTTGGGATGTGGGGGTGAAGTGGAACAAAAGTAGTGTCTGTTTGCTTGCGTCATGAGACCAGCATTGGGAAAAATCACTACATCAACCAATGTCAGTTGGAGCCAAGACTTTTAAAAAGAACTAGTTGCCCATCAGGGAGGATGTATAAGGGATGAACCCGCTGCTATGACTCTCTCTTTCCTTCTGTTTGAGTTTTTCAGGAGTGCTGCTCTGTGATAGGCTGCCTTCATGTGATAATTACTCTATTGTGCCTCCACTGACACTAATGATAGACAGACTTTCCAAAGTTCAACTGTTTTATAATGTTCCAAAATTAATACCAAGAGCATTTCTTGGAAGAGGAAGGGAACTACTGTGACATATGGACCAAATCTGATGATTCATCTGAAACTGATCAGTTGAATTTTTACCTCCCTTGTCCCTTTCAAGTGAGACAAGAAGTGAGAATCAGTCAACGTCACATCATCCAATTGTTCCAAAGTGAGGAATAATTAATAATAAAAATAACACCTTACACTTAAGAGGGGCATTCTTTGTGATCTCAGTTTGTCATACAGAATAGGACATTGTGAAATCACTAGAAAGTCAGCCTGTACTTGTACTCAACTTTATCTTATTGAAAAGTCTAATCTCAATTATTATTCTTAATGAGTGAAATATAGAATATTTTATACAAAAATTCATAATGAAAGAAATGTCACCCTAAAATATGTATCAAATATCTTGATTAAAATTAGCATATATTTAATACTGCCACTAGCTACCATTCCAGGAGAAAATATGTTAAAATTAATATGGTTATTTTGACACACTTTGGGCTTAGAGACTCTCCGTGATTCACCAAGAATGGGATTTTGTAATCAAAGCTAAAGGGGGCTCATCAGATCTTAAATGAATAAAATATATCATCTACTCATCCACTAATCATTTTGTTTAGTATCTCTCTTTATGCTTCCTAAAATGTTATTTACACTGTGAATTTTTTTATAAGATTCTTTTAAAGCAAAGGTACAGCTTTGTTCAGTGATTGCTTATTGAGAGTACCAAATTAGTAAAGTCTAAATTTATAAGATTTGACAACTTTACAGTAGTTCACACCTATAGAACGTACAATCCAGATATTTATAGAATCTATGAAGCATCTATAGGATGTCAGGCAGAAGAGGGGCTGCCTTTCTTCTGTATCCCTTTTTCTCAGTAAGGAAACCTTTATTCAATTCCCCAGGCAGGCTTGTCCTTAAGTAACAGTGGCCAAGAGTCCATGCTTCTTTCTAAACCAAATACTAACAAGGGAGGTGAAATTATAATAGTCAAGATTCATCAAGATTTTCTCATTGAGTCATGTAAAGGAGGGTGAGGGTCTGAACAAAAGCAAAGGGAAGTGAAATGAACCAACAATGCCTGCTTAAAAGATCTTCTAAGAACCTAGCTTTTTCTGCCACTGCAATGAAAGAGATGTGTTTGACAGGTGAGGTGACTTTTTATAAAGTTGACCAGTGCTTGTTAATAAGGAAATGGGTTCATAAGGTGTAATTAATGGATAAACACACTTACCTTTCCAAAGTGTTTCATTAATGAAAAGTCTTAACATTCCTTTGGGTAAAATTATCTAACCCAGAATAAACATAGCTGTTAAGATGAATGTGTAATTTTGGAGTGGCATAGCACAGTAAATTAAAACCTTAGGATATTTGTTTAATGGTTATTTAGCAACTTTTTAATACAGCACCTAATGGAAGGGCACTATGCTAGGCACTATGCTAGGTGTCGTGGGAGATGGGCAGATACAGCACGTGTAGTCGTCCAGCCTGACAGTATTAATTTGGGTGACTTATGTACACAAACAGCAAGGTAGAAAGGGATGCCACAGAGATGTGACTGCCATTTGGCATTTGGAGATAGGAACTTATGAATGGTATGGAGGATAGAGGCAGATTGGTGGACAAGGTAGTGTTTGAGTGAACTTTGAAGGATTCTAAAATGGAGTCCAAGAAAAGGACAATTGAGACATAAGTTTCTGTGGGTTGACAAGCACAGGTATCATAGACAGAAAATAGAGATCTTCTCTCCCTGGGACAAAGAAGTTGGCAACCCATGATTTATAAAGATTAGAAACAGTTCCTATAGGCTGCTTGGTGTCATGCTAAGGAATTGGGAATTTATGACAAATACAGAAGTCATTCATTCATTACTGGAAGAAAAGGGTGGCTTTTAACTAATAGACTAATTTTAGGGCAATTTTACGTTCACAGCAAAACTGAGCAGAAAGTACAGAGTCCCACAGACCTTTGTCTACACACGCACATCGTCTTTCCTACTGTCAACACCCCGTGCTGGCGTGGAACAATGTGTTTAACTACATTATCACATCATTATCACCTAAATTCCATAGCTTATATTAGACTTCATTCTTTGTGTTGGACATCCTATGGGTTTTTTTTACAAATTTAAACTAACATGTATTTACCTTGTATCATGTAGAATAATTTTACTGCCCCCAAATTCCACTCAGCTCTGTTTATTCATACCTCCCCCTAAACCCTAGAAACCAGTGATCTTTTTATTGTATCTGTAATTTTACCTTTTACAGTATGGAATATAGTTGGAATCCTAGCGGCCCTTTTAGATTGCCTTCTTTCACTTGGTTGTGTCCTCCATGTCTTTACAGGAAATGACTTTTGATCAGAGCTGTTATTAGTGAAATTGTTATAATTCTGGTAGATGAATAAATTGAAAGGGAGAGGGAGAGGATAATAGACTGTGGCAAAGACAGTTATATATCATTAATTATTTGAAAGAAACTGATCATAAAGTAATTGTACATTTTGCTATTTCTAATGACATATAAGGAAAAGTAAAGCATTTGGGACAACTAGTACAATCGGTGAAGCTCAGGTTCATGTGAACCATGTCACTGAGATGTCTTAGACATTTAAGAGACCATACAGGGGCACCAGGACCCTGAAGGTATTCAAAGTGGGTGCAGGGTTTGGGGTGAGGTCCAACAGCAACGTTGGCTAAACTCAGCATTTGACCCAAAGTAGAGATTTCTCCCAAACACTGATAGTTTTTTTTATCTTTGGGAAAAGTGTTTTTATCCACTCTCAGTGACCCTCAGTGTCCCAAAATTGACACCAGTCCATGCCCAAATATCCCCTCCCTCCTTTCTAAATAACTCAGAAGATCTTTAGTCATTTGACTGAGTTGATTTATGAGAACCTAAAATGACAGATGAGACCTAGTTTCCTTGGGGTTTTTATTCCTCTAGGTAGGTTTCCATTATGGCATCTACAATTACACATGCATTTCTGGCTACAACACATAGTTCTCTATTTTCTACTTCAAAGATTTTTGGTGGCAGGTCCAGACTTCTGGAATTTGCTTCTTTGGTCATGTCTGAGTGGAAGTTCCCAAAGGGATCCACACAGGTTGTGATATATATGACGGATTCCAATTGAGAATTGGAAGTGGGATACACTTCCATTTACAAAATAGCAGAGGTAAATTCATTAGCCCTTGTCCATATCCATAGGCAAAAGGTGCTCTCTATAATTTTAAAGACAGTCAGGGCTAGCTTTCATCTGGTGTGCACTGATCAAGCGTATTGGTCAGCATCCATTCTGTTTATTAGTGGTGGTTCATAGTAAACTCATTAATACAATGTTCAACTATCACCATTGCACAAAAATTTATAATGCATAAATTATAAATTGTAGTTTATTAAGACTGAAACAATTTGAGAAACATAATTTGATCAGGTCCCCTGAAACCCAACACATTTCCGCTGGTACCTTCTGTGTAAGATGTGGCCCCTACAGCCGATTTTACATCTACAGATTATTAGGTCCTAATATAAAGACAGAAAGTAAATTATTGCAGTTGTGAATACTAAGCGGTATATTTAGAAGATCCTTTGACTTATGAGACATTCCTCTCAACTACAGTTAATAATGTTCCGTATAATCAGAAAAGTTACAAGGAAACAAATTAACATCCAGATCAGTGTATTAATTTCCTATTTTTGCTGTAACATATCACCACACACTTAGTGGCTAAAAAATACAAATTTATTATTTTTCAGTGTTGAAGAACAGGTGTATGAAATGGGTTTTAATGAGCCTAAATCAAGATGTTGGTAAGTTGTATTCCAGGAGCTCTAGGGAAGAATCGATATGCTTGCCTTCCCCAGTTTCTGAAAGTTGCCTGTGTGTCTTGGTTCATAGCCACTTCCTTCTTTAAGCACAGCAATGGTTGGCTGAGTTACTGTTACACTGTATCACCCTATGAGTAGCTCCTTTATCACTCTCTCCCTCCCTTTCCGTACTCTTGTGATTACCTCAGACCACCCAGGACATTCCCTCTGTCTCCAGGTCCTTAACTTCGTCACACCCATGGCTGAAGCTCATGGAACATTTCTTCCTAAAACAGGATGGAGAGGGGACCCAAATGTTTGTTGCAATCAAGAACAGTTGACAGACTGATGACCAATCCAGGGATATATTATTCCTCCTTCTGTATTGTCCTCTTCAGGTGTGGCAAGTTGGAGTACTGAGGAGCTGGCCTGCGCTCATGTGTATAACTAAGCTTTCCTTTGATAGGTCATTATAACATAACAATATCCAGGTTATGTGAGTGGTCAGGCAAGAAAGTATTTTATCAGCCTAGAGGAAATTTCCATTATAGGGAGAATTCTGAAACATGTGTAACTGAACTGTCAATTCCTGAGACATGGTTCCATTTGGAAATGCTTCCATCCCAGCCCATTTACGTTATCTCAGAGAAATTGTTCCATTCTCTGCTCTCATTGATTATGTCCTTATTCCCTTTTGATGTCAGAGCTATGCTGGATTACTCTAGTTTCTTGTCATCAGTGCGTCAACAAATGTCTTTAAGTAGGCCTTTGAGAACAAGATGTGTACAGGCCTCAAAAAAAAAATAAGCAAACGAACAAACGAACAAGGAAATTATTCTAAGATGCAAATAAAATAGTCTAAGAGCAAAAAGCAATTGAGAATGGGTAGGAGGTTTCTTCTTCCTCTGATTACTTTTTCCTGTGATTTATTTTCCTAAGCAAACCTTCACTTCTTGGTCCTAGATGAATTTAGATGAAAAAATTACCTTTTGGAGACCCTTGTTCCAACTTATATTATAATCACAACTGTTTCTTGTATCTTCCTCCTAGAATTACAAAGAGCTAAAGTGGATTAAACAAAGGGAAAATTGGGACAAAATGAATTCCGAAAGCAGTTTTTTGAAAATATATACAAATGCAAAAAGAAAATTCCTTTTAGCCTACTTAAGGTAAAAAGATAGAGAAAAAAGGTTAAGAATAAAAATGATATTAATTTGATATTCCATATTCAGAATAATGGTATTCCAAATAAAGTAACTATGAGAATTCTCTCATGAAAGCAAAGCTGAAAACCTAAAGTGCAAAGTTGAAAACCTAAAGTAAAAAGATGTTCTGCTTTTACTTATAGCATAGAAAAGTTACCTCCGACTAGACAACTGTAAACTATAGAGAAATAAAAATCAAACTATTTAAAGTAACTGGAGGCAGATCCTGGATTGACACTTAGAAGAAGCCAAAAGCTTGGGGTGAGTTTCCTTTTCTAAGGTCAGGTTTTAGCCTATAGAATATAGGGTGGCAAAAACTCAGAAACTCTCAAAATTATTGCTTATAAGAGTCAGAGGTGTCAGAGTAAGAATGACTACAAGAAAGTAAAGAGAATCTAGAAGAGAGCCAGAAATTTATACCAACTTCTGGGGGTAAATCCTGCTCAGATCTCTGGCTAAACCTTGAACCATCACATAGAGCAGACTCTGAAGCAAGTCGAAAAGAATGGAACTGATATCTGAGATTCTCTTCAAAAGATGAAGTCTGCAGTTTTAATCCAACCAGGTTAACTGCTGCTAAAACAAAAAAGTTGAATATATAGAGTGTCTACAACTTAACATTACAGAATTGAAGAAACAAATTTATTTGACATATAAAGAAACAGGAGAATGTGACCCATTTGTCAAGTGAAAGAGGAATCCTAAGATGGTCCAGATGTTGGAATTAGAAAAAATTTAAAGCAGCTGTTATAAATATGTTCCATGATATGAAGGAAAATAAGTTCAAAATTAGTGAAAATATAGGACATCTTGTAGGGAAATAGAAACTATTGAAAATAATCAAAACTACAATATCTTAAAATTTGAAGATTTAATGAATGGTCCTTAGAGCAGAATGGGGATGACAAAGAAAAGAACCAGTGAACTTAATGATAGATGTATAGAAATGTTCAAATCTGAAGAATGAAGAGGAAAAAATACTGAGAAGAAAATTAGTTGAACCCCAACAGCTTAGATGACAAAGTTGTAACATGTATAAATGGAGTCTCAGAAAGGAGTAGAGAAAGAATGGAGCGGAAAAAAGAATATTTGAAGAAACAATGGTTGAAGATTTACCCAATTGACAAATTCAAAAAATTTGGCTAATCCCAAGTAGATAAATATAAAGAAAACCATGAACCAAACAAAACTAAAATTTTAATATTTCTAAGTCTCATTAGAGTTACTATTATTATATGTTACAACTACAGCTAAAGAAAAGATCTTGAAAATGACATATTACATGCAGGGGAAGATTATTTTAAGTGATTTCTGCCCTCATTAGAAACTATGGAGGTAATAGAAGGCAAACAAAGGTGCCAAAATACCTGTCTGGGCAGTTAGAAATCTCATGAAAATATCCTTTCTGAGTGACAACAAAATACAATTTTTTCAAATCAAAGAAAATTAAAGGACTTTGTAATCAGTAGACCTGGTTGTAAGAATGAATTAAAGGAAGTGCATTAGACTAAAAGAAAATGATAACAGAGGCATATTTGGATCTCTAGGAATGAATGGGGAACATAAGAAACTGTAAATATCTGGATAAATATAAATTTTTTCTTCCTAATTTCTTTAAAAGATCTAACTGGTTAAAGCAAAAACTATAAACTTTTAACACTGTCTTGTGAGATGTAACATATGTAAGATGAATTACATGTGACAACTCTAGCATACAGTTCAGGGTGGGAAAAATGACCTACACAGTTGTAACATATAATACTAGTAACTCTAAGGAGACTGTGAAGCATTAATTATATGCATCTTAATTTGCAGAGCAACCATTACAAAATAATAATGATGCAAAGCTAAAAGACCTATAAATTGAAATCGAGTTTTAGAAAAATATGAAGTACCCAAAATAACCCAAGACTAAATGAAAAAACTTGTACAGAAAGTTTACTGTGAGGATATTAGGAAGTAATTAAAATTTTCTATTAAAATGTTACCAGGATTAAATTGTTTTACAGTTGACCCTATAAGAAAGGAGATAATTGAAATGTTGTTTACATTATTCCAAGCAGTAGAGAAAGAAATCTTCCCCATGTTTTCTAGGGATAGCGTAACCACCAGGTGGTTATTACTGTGGCCACCAATTTTCAGTGAACTTGACCTTTCTTGTGTAGTCTTTCCCTTTTTTGCAGTTTTGAGTATTCATGTACTCAACTCACCATTCCTTAACATTCCCCAACAACTAGCATTCAGAAATATAGGAGTCACTAACCTAATTTTTCATTTTTGAGAAGTTGGTGATCTCTAGAGGAAAGAATAATCTTGTTTTCCGGGAAAGAATGGAGGGAAGGAGGGAAGAAATTTGCATTAATCACCTGCTGTATGCCTGTAAAAGCTACTTAGTATCATTTATAATCCTGGGGAGAGCTAAAATATATTCCTGTTTTTACAGTTATAGAAACTGAGAACTAGAGAGGCTTTAAAACAACAACAAAAAATGGGAAAAAGAAACTTCAATTCCTTTAGTTAGTAAATGGTAGAAGTGGGGTTTGAAGCCAGAACTCTGATTGCAGAGCATGTGGTTTTCTAGTTCTAACAAGTGCCAGAGGGCTTTTTGAAATACTTAATTGAAAAATTAGCTCTTCGTATTCTATTGATTTTTTATTATTATTATTTGTTTATTTTAATGAGGTGCCATTGTTTTACATCACTGTTAGTATTTTGATAGTCTAGGATTTCTCCCCTCAGATATGGTCACCATAGCCACCACCAAGCACCTACAGTCCTCCACCATAGTCCACTGTGCTCATCCCCTCCCTTGTCATCCCTCCTCTCCCTCTGATGCTTATCTATGGTCAGCTTTCAAGGCTTGGTTTTATTTATTTTTTAATTTTTTTTTAAGATTTATTTTTATTTTTGCATACAAGCTGGGGTGCAGGTCAGAAGTGTTAAGCGGTGGAGGGTTCACCAGAGACAGAGTGGGGAACAAAACAGGCAGATTGAAATACACTACTGAGGGGAGCAGCGGGCGAGGCAGGAGAGGCCTGCCCCGCCATGTGGGATTTTCCCAGGCCGGACATCGAACTTGCGGCACTGCAGCCACCTACAGCTACACAGTACGGCGCTTAACCCGTTGCACCACCAGGGAGGCTCTCAAGGCTTGGTTTTAATATTTGCCTTTGTCTGACTGTTTGGTTTCTCTATATTTCACATACAAGTTAAACCACCTGGTATTTATCGTTCATCTTCTGGTTTATTGTGCTTAGCAAAATCCCTTTCTATCAATAACTCCATGTGTTGCTGCAAATGGCATGAGTTTATCTTTTTTGATGGCTGAATAATATTCCATTGTGTATATATACCACATAATGTATGTACCACATCTTCTTGATCTGGTCAACTGTTTTATTGTTTCTTTTTATAAAATTATTATTATTCATATATTTTACATTATTGTGTATTCCCTGTAGGTTACCCACCACCGATTTACCCGTGAACCATCACCATAGACCCTTGTGCTCTTTTCTCCCCTGTTTTGAGCCCTTGCCCTCCCCCTCCCATGCTGAATGTCTCTTTCTTATTTGATTTCCCTATAGTCCTGTTATAGGTGAAACCATTTGATACTTTTCCCTTTCTTTCTGGCTTATTTCGCTGAGCATGATCCCTTCTAGCTCCATCCATGTTGCTGCAAATTGCATGTGTTTATCTTTGTTGAATGCTGAATAGTATTCCATTGTGTATATGTACCACATCTTCTTGATCCAATCATCCATTTTTGGGCATCTGGGTTGTTTTTAAACTGTTAGGTTTGTTTCCATATCTTGGTTATTGTAAATAGTGCTGCTGTAAAACATAAGAGTTTTAAAAATTGGAAGATGGTCTTTTCTTTTACAGTCCTAATGTAGTATCTGCCCTTCCTTCCAAGAGAGTTGACATTTCCTTTTAGAAATTTTATTAGAGCACTAAGCAGCTGAATTTTCTGTATGATTTGCTCTTCCTTAATAACCTAGATTTATTCCCCCCCCGCGTTTTTTTTTTTTTTTTTTTTTTTGCCATTTAGCCCCCATCCTTCCCCTCTGGCTCTCAATAAAGTGTAATTTAGAGTCTTCAATATCTTTGTCATTCAACATCAGCAACAATGAATTTAACTATTGTTGCCCCAAGTGCAGTGAGAAACTCTGATAATACCAGACTGCATTCCTTGGTCTCCTGACCCTAACATTCTAGAGGAGCAAAATAATTAAATGCAAGGAATCCCAACTGAGACTACACACCTGACAATTTAGAAACACTTGTCAAGATTTTATATTTTAATTCCTGGACTCCTCCCAGAGAATTTAATTGGGGAGGGGGTGTCAGCATTTATTAAAAATTCTCAGAAAATTCCAATGGGCAACTGGGGTAGTAAGTAGCCACCAATTTAATGTACTCTTGTGGCTCTTGGATAAAGGAGATTAACCTTGGAGCTTTAAGTTCTCTCACCCTTCCATTTATGCTGTGTCCACAGCGAAAGTTTGCCTGGCCTCAAAGCTTTCAGACCAAAATTCCCTGTATAAGTTAATTGTAGATGCCTGGGCAACCTGATTTATCACCTACATGTTATCCGAACATTATCTTATTGAATTCTCCCATTAAGAATGAGGTAAGCAAGGTGACTGTCATTTCACAAATGAAGAAGCAGGGAGGGTGAAAAAGATGTTGGGGGCCATGAGTGGATGTGAGAAAGCCAGGGGCCATCCCACAACCCACAATGCCACAACCCAGGGGCCACCAATGTGGAACTGAGCAGAATGGATTGTAGAACAGGACCAAGAGGAATAATTCCCAGATCAACAGATCTGGGCCCCACAGATCCAAGTCTGTGCTGTGACCTAAATAGGGCAGCTGCTTTTGCATCGTGACTTAGGCTACAGTAAATTAAAAATAAGCCCTTCTCTCCCTTCTCAACACATTCTGTTGGAACATAGCAGGATTTCTGTTCTTGGCTATCTTTTCAGAATGAGTGTTGAAGACATTGTATTTTACAATCCCCTTCCCCTCCTTTCTCCTCCTCCTCTGTTAAGACTGCTAGGGATATTTAAGCACAGGCAAAATTGGGGAGGCTTATTGTCACCATCCTCTCTCTCTTGTGCTCTTCCCCTTTGCGGAATCTAGAACCTTTAGGCTTTTAAGTAAAATTTTCTCCCTGGAAAGGGTAGGATAAACTCATGACACAAAAGTGCAAATGACTGATAGGTTTCCTCAAGTCCCCCACTCCACCCCCCACACCCCCTCTCTGTTCCCTTGACAGTCATATTTTGTCAGGAGACAAGAGTTCAATTGGGGAGCCCATACACGTGGAGTTGACTCTTAGGCTGCCTGCTGGTTATGTAATATTTGGCAAGTAACCTAACCTCTCTTAGTTTCAGTTTCCTCTTCTCTAAAAAGGGAATAGTACCTCAGAGCGTTGTGATGAAGATTAAAGGGATTTGAGACTGTGCCTAGCACCGCGCCTTGAACATAGTAGGTGCCTGTTATGGTTTATTCCCTATTCCTTTCACTCCAATGGCAGGACTTGTGCAACTATCAGGCAAGAGTAAAAGTTCTCTGGCTGCATTGTTTTGGATATCTCTGACAGCAGATGGCCCTACTTCTCTCCACAGACACTACGAGGCAGCCCAAGAGTCACATCAGCATGTACACAGCCCACTGCTGTGTGACATAGATGGGTCATGTGGGGCAGTTGTGACAATTTCCCATCCAGGCTTCTTGTCAGCCCTTCTTTTCAACCCCAAAGCCTCTGCAGAAACTTAGACATGAATGCTCAGCTCTCATTTCTGATACACTCGATGTTTGGATGCATTTTGGGAGAAACAGCTACCTCTTGGTCTTTTCTTGCAACGGAACTGAAATGCGGTTCCTCTGAATGAACACTAGAGACTGCGTTCATAGAGTGTGACTTGACTGAAGTGTGAGGGTATTTCAGAGTTTGTGCCTTTACCCCAGCGCATTAAAAAAGGTGATTGTTAATGAAGAACAATGCAAAGTCACTAAATACCAAGCTTTCAAGGAGGCTTATGCACAAGCTCGGCTTTCATTACCTGTCTTTGTCATCCTTGTAAAACACCCTATTAGACTTTCTAAGGCAGAGAAACCAGACTGACACTGGAAAGTGAGTTGTTTAATTGCTGTTACCTTTGCAAGTTTGAAATGCATTTTTTTTCCCACAATTGTTCCAAGAAAAGAAGCCTGGGTTTGTGGACTAGGTCAGGTGAGCTAAGGATTGAGACAGAACAGGCTGTTGCATCAAAATTCTGCTTTTGCTTCGTGCCGAAGAAGGGCTATAGCTCCACCATGACTGGTTGTGCAGACCCAGACTAGAAGTCACCGTGATCTGGGTTCAAAGTCCAAGTAGGCCCTTAAGACCTAGTTGAGCTTGGCAAGTGACATATTCTTTGCATTACTGTCTCATCGATAAAATTAGCAGACTTTTATTACCTCAAGTATACCTCAAGTGTCCATGTGACAGGAAACAGCAGAATTTGTGTAATGCCTCGTATTGCCCTGAGAAGAGTCAACAAATGCTAGTGAATTCATCTTTGCAACTAAATGTAATTCATCTACAGCCATTACTTTTGATGAAATCAAAGGACTTGAGGCTCAAGGACAGTGTCAAAGGGAAAGAGCAGTCACTCTGTGTGTATAAACTGAAAACTTTTGAAATTTAAAATATTGTTGAAACTCCAATACATTTGGAGATTTTATGCAAGCCCAAGTCCCAAGACCAGGGCTAGGGAGCTGCAACATTTACCTGGCCTGATAATATTAGCTCCTTCCAAATGTCATGGCCATTGCCAGGATTTGATGAGTTAATTCAAACCAAGTCAAAGCAATAAATATCATGTGGAATAAGTAACAATAGGTCATACATTTCTGAGAAATGTTTTCTGTTCTGTTTGTTTTGCTTAAAACCAAAGTAACCTTTCCTGGCTTCTGAACACAAGCGGTCCTCATCTATTTCCTAAAATAATCCATTATAAATTATGACAGGCTCCCGAGAGCCTGGGCAGGGCAGTGCGATCTGCCGCCCAGGTCTCACTTTTCTGTCCTGGACATCACCGACAAGTTCCATGCGTGACCAGTCAGGAGACGGCTAATTCCAGTCCACGCATTTTTCAGATGAGCTTCATTTTATTTTTAATTTCCCCACAAATGCACGCCAGGCGCAGATTTCGTCAGTTACAGACATAGCTCTCTAATCTGTGCCGCTCTTCCGTAGCTCATACTACCCAACGAATTAAGGTCCAGTTACATGTAAAAGTGATTATGATCAGCGAAATGTCTGCCCAGAGTGGCCCTCCTAAAAAAGGGCAAAGATTCAGCACTCCCCTTGGCTAAACTTGGGGCTAAGCATTGTGCCATAAAAATGACCCCACCCACAGCATTTTAAGACCCACACTACCTTCAGATTTTACAGCTCAGGGGCCCCAGGCCACCCAGGAGCAGAGGAAGAAGTTGGTTTTTCGTGTGGGGTGAAATGATTTGTTTTCTGTCTTCATACAAAATTTTTTCAAGCGAATTCATCTCATCCCTCTGAAAGCTTCCGATTTCACCTCTATAGGCTTTCGCTGAGGAACAGGTGCCCTATTCCAAGTCCTGACATTTGAGGGGCAGGACTCTATTTTGTCTTTGAGATTCTCGTTAAGGTTGTCTGGACATTTCTCGGGGCAGTCTGTGAGGCGTGGGGTGGGGTGGACTCTATTTTCTCCTTTAATTGTCAGGGACCTGAGGCACACCGAGCTTCAGATAGAGACCCTTAAAGCTGGATCAGTACCTGGAGCAAAGGAGTAAAGGCTCTCTTAGAGGTTATAGTCTACTTCAGAGGAGGGTAAATTGACTCACAGTAACTTATCTTGATTACTGACAGAGTGGGCAGTCACTTGGCAGGGAATTGTACAAGACAGAGAAGAAGGAATAGTGTAGCTCCAAATTTGTAGGAGACAAGGATCTGGACTTTGCCACCAAAGATGTGTCCACCGTGTAAGTTCCATTGCCCCTCTCTGGGCTTTGATCCGTACAAATGTAAAATCTGCAACATTCCAGGTGGTGAGAGAGCTAGAGAAATCAGGAAAACCTTTGTCACCGGACCCTGTAGATCCATGCTGACTCCGATGGGAACATATCGGTAGCCTTGACCAGGCCCCTAACTGTGGAGTTTTCCAAGTTGTTGCACCGACCACAAGGAAATGAGGAAAAGTTTGTTCCTGCCCTTTGATTTTGGTGGGGTAGAACCAACGTTACAAAAGCCTGCACAGTCTCTCCCACATCTGAACCCTGAGCAGAGCCTGCGATTCCATGGGAAAGGTGGAGGAAATGCTGCCCCCATCGGCAGGAGCCAGAATTACACCGTCTCGCAGGGTGGCAACCGGAGGGGGGTGCGCTGACCTCGGGACAAGCCAACCTTGGTAGTCACCCAACTTGAGAATCTTTTGAGCTCTTCCTGTCGCCATGCTCCACCCCATCCCATTCCACTGTCGCCTCTTTTTTCCCTCCCTGGCAGCCACTCTGTTTTTAGATGTTTACCCTGAGTTAGAACCTCGGTGGCTGGCATGAGACCTGGGCGGAGAGGACAGTATACCCTGAAGCAATTTCTTCAGGACACTTCTAGAGCGCATCAAATGGTGACCTCCTCTTTCTCTGCATCTGACAAACGGCGTGTGCGCGCTCGCGTGAGTGCGTTTTCACAGTTGTCTGTCTCTCTGGCTTGCAGTGTCATTAATCCTAGATGAGCACTGTCTCCAGGTGCATGCCATTCAGGGGAACACCCTTTAGCCCCATCGCAGTGGCCTCAATTTGATCAATTTGATCGGATTTTGTAACCACATTTTACAATAGTTCCCCGACCCTAATTCCATCCTCAGATCTCTGAGGACATGTAACTGGAAGCCGCTGCAGTTACTCTCCCCCTCTGCTGTGGACCCGTGTCACCTGCCGCCCTGGCATCATCACCCAGGCATGCACTGTCACACTCCCAACCGGAATGTCAGCTCGCTGTTTGAGATTCACACCGACACTTGGTCCCCAGAGGGCTCCTCCTGGAGCCAGGGCGGCCTGCGCTTGGGAACACATAAAAGCACAGGAGTCCCCTGGCTTTCTGGCAGCACTTCAAGCACTAGCCCAATGAAGAGATCTTGACAGCATACTTGTAAACTCCACAGGCCCAAGGGCTCAAACACCACAATATTTATGCTCATGGATTGTAGAGCCAAAATAGTTGGGTTGTTACGCAGACATGGGTCTCTTAGTCAGGGCCAGCATTTCTGACACCTGTTAATTGGCATTTGAAAGAACTGAGTCAAGGGGGGTGGGAGTCCTTTGGAGCTGCTGCCAACCTGTGCCTGAATAGCAGGGAGTCCAGCAAGGTTTTGGCCCACCCAGCTGGTAAGAATCTGTGGGTGGAGATGGCAGGGAGGAGAGCAAATGAGTCCAAGGGGTACCAGAAAGGATCATCAGAGGAGGAAGAAACTAGGAAGGAGGGTGAAAAGAAAAGTAAGAGACCAAGAGAGAAAGAAAAAAAAAAGAATGAGGATGTGGTATTTTTAGATTTGCTAGCAGCAAGCTTTTTGTTTGTCTCCCGGTCCCAGTTTGGGCAGTACCAGCTCGCGGTCCAGGTTAGAAAAGAATTCCTAAAACCACCACCAGCGGAGACCGTAGGCCCCGCCCACCATTCAAGGTCAACTACAGGACCACCTCCCCGCACTCCCGCCCCATGACCCCCCTCTGAAAACCCCGGACTCCCAGCTCTTCCTCCCTCCTTGAAACACTTACTGTGACCCAAGGCTTAGCAGGTTAACCGTTCTCCTGAGCGCTTCTTGCGCTCTCCGTTATCACCGCCTCCTCCCCATCGTTAATTCCTTGGGGTCATATCTGAGGCTTAAGCTGCCGCACACTGTCCAGCAGATAAACGAGTTCCGCAGCTGATGGGTGTAATGTTATTTTGATGAGATATGGGGGTTGGGGGAGGGGCTTGGGTTACCCCTGAGAAAAGTTTCGTCAGTGTTCCTTTTTCCGTGGCATTCAGGAGACAAGACATTTGCACACACACAGGCAGGTGATGTTTACAGTTTAAAAGGAAACAGGTTTACTGGGAAAGGAGAAAGGAGAAAAAGAGAGGGGCCTGCATAGTCACAGGGGGCAGGAGAGCTGCCTTCTGCCAAGGCAGAAATTGTACTGACACAGTGTTTTTCTTTGAGGGAGGGGTTCATTCCTTTATGGAATTGTTATCTATTGTTAAATCAATCACCTCTAGGTGTGACTAGGTTGATTTGTAAGGACAGAGGATTCTCTATTATGGCCTCCATCTGCGTATCTGGTCTGTGCCTCCGGATACTTTCCATAGCGGTCTGATACATGCTGTAACTGTTGGCTACTACACATTTTTTGTTTCTTTAGCTGTTTTAATTACTCAGTTAACCATTTCTACCCCCACCACCAGTTTCTGGTCTTGTGACGCCTCCATCCTAAATTTTCTACTCTTAGCCTCCATCAGGTGGTATGTACAAGGAGAGAGAAGACTAAAGTAGCTGGGGCAGACTGAGAAATGAGAGGAGAAAAACACTGATTGATTTCCCAGGCCGGCCTACTGGTAGTGGATTTAGACCCTAACAGGTCTGAGCTATAATTCTAATTCAATGAAAAAAAGACTTCACTGAGTGTTACTCTCTGCCTGGAATCTGCCAGATGCTAGAGCTGTCTTCCAACTACCATAGCCATATAGATCTATGGAAATATCTCTTTTGAGTGTCAGTTGGTGAGTGCTAGGGATGTGCAAAGCCCACTCAGGGTAGCAGGGGGGCCAGGTAAGATACCCAGTAGACTAAACCACCTTCCTGGAGGCAAGTTGGGACGTTACAACCATCTCTCAGTTTGGAGGCTCAGGACTCCACTTGTTATTGAGTATTGACTTTCATTCTTCGGCATGTAATATGGCACTCTTTATCCCTGATTTCCTGGTGATGATAATGACAGCTTCACCTTTTTTGTTTAAATTGAATGAGGATAAAGCACATGACAGAGTCTTGGAAAGTGTGAGTCTCCCCATCTGAGTTGTCATGACTCTGGAGTAGTCATCCTCTGTGTCTTCTGCATCAAGGAATTAAGGGACAAGGGCTCAGAGCCAGACATCTCCTGTGGCATCTTCACACATGGAAATTGCTGGTAAGTTCTCTGGTGGCTGGCTAATCTTTTCAGGAAAAGGTGATGGGATGGGTGGTTTCAAGATGGTAAATAGTTCTGCTACATGATTCAGGTGGAGAAGAAATAGGTCCACAAAAGAGAATACTGCTGACTCTAGGTGAGTTTGTAGAGTAGAATTTGAGGTATGTTTTTCATTTAAAAAATGACATGTAAGAGGACAGACCCAAATACATTGTTACATAAGTAAAATCACACTTCCCCTTCTGGACACTGCAGCTTTTTCTCCATTTCCCTGCATCCATCAGACCCCAGCAGCTCAAAGAGCCCATATTCTACCACCCAGCCCCAGCCATCCAGTTTCTCCAAGTCTGCCTATCTTCATGACAGTGCCCTTTAGGATGGAGGGTTTTTGTAGAAAGGAAAACTAGTGACAGAGAACTCACTTTCTTATTATAAGGTAGGCTACACTTTCTGGAGAGCCCCTGTTAAAAGAAATGTATTCCTTCAGTCTCTTAAAGTCTGTTATCCTGTAATTTCTACTTTTAGATCCTGGGTCACCTGCTGAGGAGTTGAGAGGCATTTTAATTCTTCTTTCAAAATGCATCTTTTCAAATACTGAAGACAGGTTCCTATCCCACTCCCCTAACCCAAAGTAGTTTTGTTTTCTCTTTGTCTTTGGTGTTATTCAATTTTCCCATGAAGTTTCTGTTTTATTTTTAATGCTTCCTTTATGAGCTTTCTATCTGAGGACTCCTGATCTTCTTCAGTTCTTAAAAAGTCTCAGTCATTGTTTCTTCAAGTCATTATTTTTCCCATACCCACTCTTTTTCTCTTGCTGAAATAATTAGACATGTGTTGGAAACTCTCAATCTACTATCTCTGTCTTTCACATTTATTTTTTATCTTTCTGAGCTGTGCTTTAGTGAACCATCTTTGGAACCATCTTCTAATTCACAAATTTTCTCTTTAACTATGTCAATGTAGTATTTACCCGATACTGTCTTATTTAATTTTAATTATGTATTTAATACCCTATTATTCCATAGGATCTGACCTCCAGTCCACTTCTTCCCTCTCCAGGATTTGGCGCCTAGCCACTGATTAATTTACCTATCTATTAACCATCTACTACACAGAAATGGCTCTCTAACATAGATTTCAACTTTCCCTTTCAGTGTTCTCCTTTTACATTTTAATTAACATGGTTATGTTTTCAAAACAACAAGGGCCACAATTGGGAACTGTGCTGTCTGCTTCATTTTCCCACCATAGTCCTTGAACTGACTTCAGAAACCTGTTCCTTATCAGGAATGTTGTCCTCTGAACTCACTGCAGGATGCCCAGGACTGAATGCAGAGTACTCCAGTGTGTGTTCTGACAGTCAGTCTTAGGAACAGAGAACACTGAGTAATAGTATTCTAATAGCATGTGTTCTTTTACAGAAGAGGATAAAGAAAGTGTGACACCCAAGAAAATTTCTTTGAGGCAATTAGAGGGTAGAGGGCTGCAGGCCTAGAGTAAATAATGCCTCTTGATCCAAGGGAAATCAGTTTAAATTCTAGGAAAGAAACCTCAAAGAGAAAAGAAATCATCAAAGACTAGTAGACGGGCATCTGTAGAATGAGGAGGAACATCACTGCTTTGGAGGTGCTCATAGTTCAAACTGTCAAATGAAGCATACACATATGGGCCTCAGGTGCCTCCCAACACCATGTGGCTTCATTTACATCCTATCTACTACTTGCTACCCATAACCATCTAACTGCAGGTAAGGTTTGCTAGAGAGCAGAAGTGGACTTCTCTACTCACAGGGGAGAAGAGTTCTCCCTGTTTAAAGAGAAGGGTGGGCTTGAAAGGAAAAGGTGATCACAGATCATTGTGATTATTTTCTAACCCCCTCTCCCCTGGGTGAAGCCATCTGGTATAAGAGCATGAAGTTCCTATAGTTATTAGCTTCTTTCAAAATAGTGTGTAAAATTATCTGCTGAAAAGCCATGCATTCTTGATTCTAAACTTTTGAAATCTCAGCTTTACCACTTACTAGCTGTGTGATGTTGGAGTGGTTTCTTAACCTCTCCAAGATTCAACTTTTATTAGGTGGGATCATGATGATTTCATTATTATAAATGAGATTAAACTAAATAATGCATATGAAGGATTCAAAGTGCGTGTTCAATAAATATTTTTTTGGTGTCTTTTCCATAGGGAGTCATTTCATAGAACTGGGAAAGAGGAAGGAAGCAAGAAGGCTAAAAAATAAAAAATGAAGGGGATTGTTAAAAACTCACAAAAGGACCTGAAACTATTGTGGTCATTAGCAGTTGTAGGACTCTAATGATGACTACTGGTTTTCTCCAACAATTAAGGGTGGGGAGAACCCCATGTCTTCTTTCTCCACAGTCTAGTCAAGGAATCAGTTGGCAGACCCCTTTCTGGGTCTCCAGCTAAGCTGTGTTTTCTCACTTACCTTTTATCAGTACTAAAAATGGTGTTTGCCGTGTTTGTACTCTTTATTTTATTTCACAATTTGTTAGGAGCCCACGTGGAGAAAGGGATGCTGCGTGTTGGTTGTCCCACCTGGTAGGTGAGGACCAGATACCGGAGGGCTTGAAATGTTCTGCCTATGAGAGTGGGTCATGTGGACCGCAGGGTTTCTATTGCAGTGAGTGTGGGAATGAGAGGACCTCCTGCAGAGGGAAATGATAGATCTGAGTGTCAGAAGAACTGGGAGTCAGTCCCCGCTCAGCCACTAACAGCTCTGAATGACCTCAGGCACTGAGGTTTTCCAGGCTTCAGTTCTTTCATCTGTGAAATGAGTTAGTTTATAAAAATCTCTGATGGTCCCCTTGAAATGATATAAGCTTAAGGAAGGGAGGATTTTGTAACAAGAGGTTTTGAACACCAGAGCAGGTTGTGAGTTTCTTTCTTTAGGGATTTTGAAGAAGCAAATGGCTTAGCGTTCAACGTAAGTGAACGATTTAATTTATGTATGCCAGGTAGTCTATTACAAACATTGTGTGAACGCTCTCATTTAACCCTCATATCAACCTAAGAAATGATACTGTTATCATTCCTACATAAAATAATCCTTCATACATAAAAGGAAACTGCATGCTGTGTATGGAAAAAAGAGTTAAATAACTTCCCCGAGAACCTGCAAGTATTAAGTGCCGATGTTGGGCTTTGAACTTGGGCAATCTGGCACCAAGACTGTGCTTGCCAGCATCCCACAGGACCTCCATGCTAAGGGGCAGCTCTGGGTCCTTTGCCAAAAGCCCATCATAATCTATGGTGTCTCTGGAGCGGCCCAGTTTGCAGCTTCTAAGACACGTGCAGAAGGCAGGTGCTTGGCTAGTGAGAGAAACCAAACTCTTCTGGCTCTCTTAGTTCTGTGCCCTCGGTTTTGACATTCAGGGGTGAGAAGCACTGTTTGGCAATTACTAATGCACTGCCTTACGACATCTCTTGTATTGATGTCTTTATTGTCGCTTAGTTTCTGTGTGCCTGTGATTTATTTTCTTCCCTAATGTTGATTGCATCGCCCCGACCTGTCAGACACCATTCTAAATGCCTTCAATGTGGAATTTCATTTAACACTCACAACCATCCTTCAAGGTAGCTACTATTATTATTCCCAACTTGCAGCTGAGAAAACTGAGACACAGAAAGAGAGACACTCTTACACTGGCAATAGGACATAGGCATTCATAGCACATACTAGGTTTCGAATAAATATTTGCTAATGGATTGATTAGTTGAGGTTCATTTATTTCAAAGATTCCCTTTGCTCAGACCTCTCCACAGTCTTCTGTTTATTATCTACTTTGCTCTATCTTGCCCATATATATATTTTTTTTATTGGCTGCGACTAAGAAGATGATTGAAAACTGAAACAGCATGTAGTAGCAGACCTGGGGAGGCCATAGGAGCTGCCTCATCCAGCATGTACACGATATCAGACACGCTAGGTTATATATTAGTTGACTAACATATTGATGGTACATTGGTTTGCTTCATTTTGTTGGTATTTTTATTTTTTCATTCTTTGATGAATGTCAGGCCTGAGAGTTAAAATTTTTCTTGCTTTTTTTTTTTCCCCTTGGTTCTTATTTCCCTGACTTTTGACTTTTGCTGCTTAGAGGAAACTGGAGTAACTGTAATCAGGAGAATGATTATCGGATAGATGTGCTTGTATGTACATGCTCTGTATAGACATAGTTTTGATGGGGGTTAGGAGTCCTAGGGAAATAAACAATCTCTCCTCTCTGCCTCTGTAGTGTCCTCTGAACTGTCTCAATCCCAAAGCCACAACTTCTATTTTTGACTTTGCCTCTGACAGCGAGAGTTCAGTCTTCTTCAGTGGAGATGAGCTTTGACATGCTGGTCTGGACTAGCCCTGCACTTTGTAACCCATCCACACTGACTGTAGCTGGGAGAACAATCCGCAGTGACAGCAGCAGTAACTGACACAAATCCAGTTGGATTTACGAGCGGAGATCAATATGTCCTGTGCACCCACCACCTCTTATATCCTAACTTTTTTAAACTAACCCTTGAGTACAAAATTAGTTTTCCTTAAGAAGAGTTAATTAAGTATGAACATAAGAGGCTCTTTGCCTCTTCACTGCTGACCCTTCCATGGTGAACATTCAGCTCCAAAGTTGCAGTTAGAGTAATCTCAAATTCAACCTTGGACATGTTTCTTTTGGCTACACTTGTGACAAGTCTCTAAATAAATGTTAGCATTTTGCAACTTTGGAAAATACCAGCAATACACCTTTCTCCAAGAAATTCTCTCAGTATTAGAGCATTAGCCACAACTGCTGATTTTTTATGTGGAGAATTAGTGGTATGATCTCCCTCCAGTTCATTCTTAGGTCTTTCCAATTAAGGGGGGTGCAGGTGGCTATCTGGATAGAATCATTATCAGCTACGCACAACTGCTGTGGGAACCCCAAGTTTTAGTTCTCTAATGGGAGAGTCACAATTCTGCACCTGCTGTGGTTGGTGTGATGAAAATATGGATATATTGAACGCACCTAAGAAAAGTGATGTTCCTCCACATATTTAGTGGTTCAGGTGGGAGCTGTGTTATAAATTGTTCAAGAATGTTATTCACAATGGTGAAACCACAACCAAGTTGAATCTATCCCTCAGATGTAAGAATGGCTCAGCATACACAAAATAATAAATGCAATATACCACATCAATAGAATGAAGAACAACTATCAAATGATTGTCTCGATGCAGAAAAAGTATTTAATATAATTCAAAATTCTTACGTGGTTAAAAACAGTAAACAGAGTAGGACTAGAAGGAAACTACCTTAACATAAGCAAAACCATAGATGAAAAGCCTGTAGTTAACAATCATCCTCAATGGTGAAAGTGGCGAGCTTTCCCTCTAAAATCAGGAATAAGCTAAGATGGACACTCTCACCACTTCCATTCAACATGGTACTGAAAGTCCTAGCCAGAACCATCAGGCTAAATAAATAAATAAATAAAATACTTGCAGTTAGAAAGGAAGCGGTAAAATGATCTCTCTTTGAAGAAGATGACATGCTCCTATATGTAGTCAACTTGAAAGATTCCACATAAAGAAATAATTAGAACTAATAAATGTAACAAAGTTTTAGATAGAAACAAAACCAATAATCAAAAATCAATTTCAGTCTATGCAATAATGATGAACAATCCAAAAGGAAATTTATAATGGCATCAAAACAAGCGAAATACTCATGAATAACTTAACCAATGAGGTAAAAGACTTATATATACTCTAAACTATAAAACACTGATGAAAGAAATTAAAGATACAAATAAGTGGAAAGAAAGCCTGTGTTCTCTGGAAGACATAATATTGTTAAAATGTTCATTCTACCCAAATCAATCTATAAGTTCATTATAGTCCCTATCAAAATGCCAATGGGATTTTTTGCAGAAAGAGAAAAAGCCATTCTAAAATACATATATCATCTTAAAGGATTTCTAATATTGAAAACAATCTTTTTCTTTATATATATATATATTTTTTATTATTACTTACATCTTTTACATTATTGTGTATTCCCCATAGGTCACCTACCACCAATTCACCTGTGACCCATCACCATAGTCCCCCCATTTTGAGCCCTTATCCTCACTTATCCTCCCCCTTCCATGCTGAATGTCTCTCTCTTATTTGGTTCCCCTATACTCCTGTTATAAGTGAAATCATTCAATATTTTTCTCTTTCTTTCTGGCTTATTTCGCTGAACATGATCCCTTCTAGTTCCATCCATGTTGCTGCGAATTGCATGTGTTTATCTTTTTTGAACGCTGAATAGTATTCCATTGTGTTTATGTACCACATCTTCTTGATACAATCATCTATTTTGGAGCATTTGGGTTGTTTCCATAACTTAGTTATTATAAACAGTGCTGCAATAAACATAGGGGTGCATGTATTCTTTTGAATTAATGTTTGTGTGTCTTTTAATACCCAGAAGTGGTAATACTGGGTCATATGGAAGCTCCATTTTTAGCAGTTGGAGGAACCGCCATACAGCTTTCCATAGTGGCTGGGCCAGTTTGCATTCCCACCAGCAGTGTAGGAGAGTTCCTTTTTCTCCACACCCTCGTCAACATTTGTTGTTACATGTTTGTTTTTTTTTTTTAATATGTGCTATTCTTATTGGTGTAAGGTGGTATCTCATTGTGGTTTTTATTTGCATTTCCCTGATTGTGAGGGATGTTGAACATTTTTTCATATGCCTGTTGGCCATTTGCATTTCTTCTTTGGAGAAGTGTCTTTTAAGTTCTTCTGCCCATTTTTTGACTGGGTTTTTTGCTTTGTTTTTGTTGAGTCATGTGAGTTCTTTGTAGATTTTGTGATCAGTCCCTTGTCTGTTGTATGGTGTGCAAAAATTTTTTCCCAATCAGTTGTTTCTTTGTTTTGGTTAATGTCTCTTTTGCTGTACAGGAGCTTTTTAGTTTGATGTAATCCCAGCTGTTTATCTTTTCCTTCACTATCTTTGCTTTGGGGGCTATGTCTTTAAATATGTTACTAAGATGTATGTCATGTATTGTTTTGCCTATGTTTTGAAAACAATCTTGCAAAACGAAAACAAAATTGGAGGCCTTGTACTTCTGATTTCAATAAATATTAAAAAGCTACAGTAATTCAAAGAGTATGACACTGGCATAAAGACAGACATAATGACTAATGGAATAGAACAGAATTAGAGTATAATAGAAAGTTCAAAAATAAACCCTCATCAAGTGATCTTTTACAAGGATATTAAGGCTACACAATGGGGGAAAATATAGTATAGTTGGAAAAACTGTGTCTCCCCTTATCTTATACCATATACAAAAATTAACTCAAAATTCAGAAAAGACCTAAAGGGAAAACCTGAAACAATAAAATTCCTAGGAGAAAACTTCATGACACTGAATTTGGCAATGATTTATTAGATATGACACCCAGTAAACAGGGTAACAAAAGCAAAAAAAAAAACAGATGGAATACAGCAAACTTACAAACTTTTGTGCAGCAAAGGGAAAAATGAACAATGTAGAAAGGTAACTTATCTAATAGGAGAAAATAATTGCAAACTGAATATTGGACAAAGGGTTAGTAACCAGAATATCAAAGAACACTTACTACTTGATAACAACAAAAAAACAAATAACCTGATTAAAAAATGGGTGAAGGGTTTAAATGTTTTTTCAAAGAAGACAGGCAAATGGCCAACAAGCGTAGGAAAAGATGCTCAATATTATTTATCATCAAGGCAATGCAAATTGCAATCACTTAGTATCACCGAGTCAGATGACCACTATCAAAAAACCAGAAAATAAGTGTTGGGTAGTATGTGAAGAAATTGCAACCTTTGCATGCTGTTGATAGAATTATTGAACTGTCATTAGAGAAAACAGTACAGAGGTTTCTCAGAGATTTAAAAAGAGAACTACCCAACGATTTAGCATTTTCATTGTTGAGATTATAGCCCAAAGGATTGAAAATAGCATCTTGAAAAGATATTGCACCCCCATTTCTCAATAACCAAGATGTGGAAAATACCTCCATGTTCACTGGCAGGTGAATGGATAAAGAAAATGTGGTATATGCGTACAATGAAATACCATTCAGTCTTTAAAAAGAAGGAAATCTTGGCATCCGCTACATCATGGATGAGCCTTGAGAACAGAACATTATGCTAAATTAAATAAGTCAGATGCAAAAAGACAAATACTGTGTGATTCCACTTATATGAGGTATCTAAAGTAATTGAACACATAGACACAGAAAGTTGAGTGTTGCCAGAGACTGCGGGGTTGGGGGTTGGGAGGTGAGAAGTAAGCATGGGTAAGTCCTTCTTCAAAGGGTATAGAGTTTCAGTCATGCAAGCTGAGAAAGTTCTAGTCATCTGTTGCACAGTAATGCACATGGCATGTAGTTAACAACACTACTGAACACTTAAAAATTAAGAGGGAGATTTACGTTATGCATTTTTTACAATTAAAAAAAAACAAAACAAAAACATGAGGTGAGCGAAGGCCAGAGGGATGGGATGTCTTGCCCGAGATTAAGAGCCAGTCGATGCTGGACTAGGACCAGGCAGGCCACGTCCAGGCCGTGGGCCTGCTTTCTACACCTATCTGCCGCTCCTTGTCCTGATTTGTTTTCTTCTGTCAGCATTTCACATGGAAGAGGTCCTGAGAGGTGAATCTGTAGAGAACTAGCTGTTGGTTAAATGGTGGTATCTATACTCTAAATGTCTATTTATATCTTTGTGAGACTTGCCCATCAAACTTCTACCGGTTTTCATGTTGAGTTCCTGTTTCTATTGCAGAAAATTGCAGAGGAATATTGTGCACAGCTTTTGCTGCCTTTCAAATGGAGGACTGAAGGTCCTTCCCAGGCTTTGAAGGGTCATGACCTGCTAATTGGATGCAATGACAACTACAGGATGGAGAGAAAAGGGTGAGGCCTAAAAGTTTAAAGGACTTATACTACCCAGCCATGCCATCCTGAGGACAACATGCTTTATTTCAATTCGAATTATTTAGAAATTCTCTACCCTCCCCTATACTCCAGAGGATAATTATCTGTCTCATTCTCTAGCCATGGAAAGGGATCAAAATGGAGTATCAGCACGCCCATCTTTTGCCCTTGGAAATGACCTCTTCCCCACTAGCATTCCTTCCTCAAATCTAAAGGGTTGAGTGGGAAAACGTATAAATATGTACTTTTTATAAATATAAACTCTAACACCTTTCCTTAATACTGAGGACACAGGTTTTCCTAATGTTGGGATGGCTGAGACTTTAATGGGCGTGCACAGCGGCAAGCTACCCAGAGAGGGTATGTGGACATGTTGAGAAGTCCCTGCAAATGGAAGCTACCGCCAAAGGAGTCCTGAGTGATAATTTAGCCTTCATAGTGGCAGGTAAAATTCATGACTTCCTGGCGGTCTCGTGGGTTCCTGAGGGCAGAGTTTCCTTCTCATGGTCCCATTTGCCCAATATGGGGCATAGTTGCGCAGACAGCCCCCCTGGGGCTTGGGGCTGGGTCTCTGGAGAGCCCGCCTCTTGCTTCAGCGCAGGTTCAGGTTTAGAAATCAGGCTGCTAATTGTTTACACCAGTTTCCCGGCGACTTACTTCCTTTTGGTGAACTGGCCTAAGCCGGTTCCAAGGACAACACTCACTCTGCAAAACCCAGAGAGGGGAGCGGTACGCAGGGTTTCTCGCGTTGACTGCTTTTTAGGATCCTGCCGCCCGCCGTGCGTGAGCCCCGGGAACCCCAAGGTCCCTGCCTCCAGGGGCATTTGCGGGCATCCGATTGGCCCCTGTGACCTGAGTGTTCTCGGGAAACATCGCACCCGGCAGCCGCCTCTCTGACCTCACCTAGAGCCGCGGCGCCTCCAGCCTGACCTCTGGTCACTGGGCGCTGGCACAGATTTATGACCCTGAGCTGCTTTTTATCTCTTTGGGAAGTAAACGTTTTGGTTGGGAAGTTTTTCAATTTCCTCCTGGCCTGACCAAACTGCTCCGATTTCTCCTTCCCTCCGGGAGCCTCGGTCCACTGCAGTGGGACGGGGAACCTCACTCTGCCTGCAGACAGGCCTGTGCCAGTGCTGATGCGGGCAGACTGCGGGGGCGGACCCCAGCCTGGCCTTCCTGGGCAGAGCTACCATTTTAGCAGCCGTATATGCATAAAACCCCGCTCCTTGGATGGTGCATAGGATCAAATGAGGCACAGAGGCATGATGTTGACCACGGTGTCCTCTCCAAGCCAATCACAAATTCTCCAAAGCCGGGATCTCCCGGGTCAGGGCCGGAAATCGCTTTTCCCAGGTTGCCCAGGTCATTCTAGAACACCCGAAAGATTGAGAGCCACTGCCAGGAAACTGCAGTAGGTGGAGTGGGGAGACGTGGATCTTAGTCCTCTTGCTTTTTAACCCTGCTGCGTCCTAGAGCATTATCCTCAAGAAAATAAGATGAAGACAGCCCTGCGGTACCCTGGGTTCCTCATCCAGAACTTGGCTCCCTTTGTTGGGCCTGGAAGTTTTGATCAATTATGTGCACATTTTTTTTTTTTTTCTTCCACAGAATCCCCTCCTCCTAACTCCGTCCTCACCCTCCTGTGCTGTTTTCCCTCTTAGCCTCTGGGGCCCGACACGATGTCATTTGAAAGTCAGGGAGAGCAGTAAAGTCGAGACATCCCTTTTATACCTTTGTGAATGTCTTCCGTTTGGATGGGCCCTTTATCCTGAAAGGCTTCACCCACTTTATATCCCAGGATAACTTCACCCACCACTGAAGTACCGCCAGCCGGCTCGGGAGGGTAAGTGGCAGCTGTTGTTCTGTTTAGGGCAGGAAGTGAAGAAGAACATGATATTCAATTAAAACTGCAGGGGGAATTCAGCGAGACGGCAGGGTCTGAGGGAGACGGATGGCCCCGGAGATCAGCCGGTCTGAGTTCTATTCCCATCTCCACCAGCCCACGGGGGCGTCTTGTGTCTGTCACGAAAACTTTCTGGGCCTTCATTTCATCTGAAAAATGGTGGTGATGATACCTGCATCCTCACAGGGATAGCGATGAGGATTAGGGAGATTAGGAAAACACACAGGGCTCTTTTGATCGCTTCAAAGTCAGCAGCAGAGGATGGATGGATGCAGAAGGCGGTTTTAGGCAGAGCAGTGCCTGCTGCCAATTACAGGATGTGATTTGAGGTGTAATGAAAAGTCAGCCAATGTTGTGATATCGCCCCTACCCGCCGGCCACGTTGCTCTGAAATCCCCCTGCTGAAACAGCAGGGAGAAGGCCAGGTTGGGATCTAATGTGAGCCGGGAGCACAGGAACAGCCTTCTCACGAGTTAGCTATGATAGTTTGCCGCTTCCCAGGAATAACAGGCCCTGCCTCAGGGGCCCTTTTAGTGTTGTTTCAGGAGAGTTTGGTATAAAGAGTGAGGGAACTCAGCCTCAGGGTACTCCGGGTTGAGGACTTGGCAGGGAGAGGAGTGGTCTTAAAGAAACTGGTTTGAAAAAACACTATAATAAATGTTAGGTTGCTAATAACTGTAAATAGTCTTCCCGGGGCGATGTCTGAGGTGTGTCCTTCCTGTAAGACACTATGCGTCATTCTTACTGACCTCAGCTCTTCACGAAGTCAGCTGTGTTATGCATAAATGTTGGTGACCCTGAGAGGAAGCCATCTTTGTAGTGGCGGCTGCTGTTTTGGCCAGCGTTACCATTTCCATTTTGGTTGTCAGCACACATTGGTGAGTGTCAGGCATCCTGCTGGGAAAAGTGATGGAGACCTGGAGCTTGAGTTGGATTCCTAGCTCTCTCCTTTTGCTCTGGGATCTCGAATCCTTGAGCTTTCTGGGCTCCAGTTTCCTCACCTGGAAGACTGAGTCAGTGGGTCTATCTCCCAGCACTTACCAGAGAACTGAATGAGGTGGTGTCAAGGGAAAAAGATGTGTACAGCAGAAGGCCAAAAGCACCAGTGCTGTTGTCTCAGTCAGGATGGATTAGGCTTTGCTGCAGTAACAACCAACAACCCCTATATTTCAGTGGAGGTTGATTTCGTCCTCATGCTGCATGTCTTACCACAGGCCAGCCTAGGGGGCGCTCTTTCATCATAGCTGCTCTGGGACAGCAGATGGAGCAGCCTTAACTTCTAGGTCAGTGGAAAAAGAACATGAAGTTTGCATTGATTCTTAGATCTTTTGGTTATATTTCATGAGCCCAGGAAAGTCACATTGCCATACCTGCTTCAATTGGGCAGGGAGGGGCAATCCTATCCCTCAGGAGAGAGGGTGGCCGTATTTATTCCCAGACCAATGACAGGCACCCTGGTACTCTGCAAAAGCAGACTACATGCAGTCCTGAACACAGGAAGCTTACCCAGAACTTGCCTCCAGAGCATTCCCCAGAGGTTTCTGAAACATCTCCAGAAGACTGTATCCCAATTTCTGCTGCAGACCCCCCCGTTGCCCCCCACATCAATGTCTTTGCTAAAGGCAGGTGGGACACCCCATTTCCTGGGTCTCTGCCTTGCTGGTTGTACAAAGGCCGGATTCAGAGCTGCCGTCCTCCCTCTGTCCTTCCCCAGACTGAGGAGGTGTGTTGTGGGGACACCTACCGAGGGCTGTGTCCGATTGTACCATGCTTGAAGGCTTCTGGGAAGAACGGATCTCCGCTTGCCTCCGGCCCTTGTACCAGATGTCCACTGACCTTCCATGGCCCAAACCCGGGTCTGTCGTTTGTGCCTTTGGGAAAAGAAACAGGCAAAGCTAGGTCAGGCTTTGTCCCTCAACCTCCCCACACTCCCGTAGAGCCATGTTCCTGCTCCCGTGTCAGGTACAAACCTCTCTGGTGTCACCTTGTCCATCATTCAGAGATTCCTGGCGTGGCCCGAGGACCATCAAAAACTCTCTCCTTTCTAAGTCATGTTCGCTTTTTCTTGGATTCTTCAGGGAGCCCTGAAAGAGAAAATAAAGGGGTTTAATATTATAACTTTTAGGAGTAACAAAAAATGTAATAACTTGCTGTATGTGAGATGCTGTTTGAGTACTTGACAAGTGTTAACTCATTAAATGTTCACAAGCCTATGAGATAGGGATTACTGATAACCTCATTTTAGAAAAAAGGAGGAAACAGACGCAGAAGTTAAGTTTTCTGAGGTCACAAAGTTAGTAAGTGGCAAAGTTGGAATTTAACACGGGTAGTTTGCGGAAATCACATGCACATCATTTTCTATCAGGCAATTATTTACACAGTGGTTGAGAGAGGTGGTTGAAGTTACAGAAGGAAGAACCAGTTGCTCCCGCAAGCTCATTTTGTGGGCGGAGGCGAGTGCATTCCAGATGTATTATGAGGCCGTGACTGCCCTCTACTGGACATTGGTGAGCATTGCCACTCAGGCTGCACTGAGCTGACCCCTCTGACAAGGGCCGCGCTGGAGTATTCCCAGTGAACTAGGACATAAAGTGCATCTTACATGTGGCAATGGCATATTGACTATTTCTTTCCCTCTGGCTTGGTGTGTTTTACATTTGGGTTTTTTCCCCTGGGAGGGAAAAAAAGGGGAACAAAAGCACACAGGCAGCTCTCCACCTCTGTGAGAACAAGCAGAAGAAAACCACAATTATGCAACTATCAAATAACAAGTCTATGTGTTTATTGTCATGGAAATTGTTATGTAGCTCTAGATGCCCATGAAATGTCATCCTAAACAGATGCAAAACCATATTTTTAGGCGTTTATAACTAAGTTAGGGCAAAATGCTTTCCTAAATTAATCAGGGTGTTCCTCCACTATAGATCATCGCATGCAAAAAGATTCTTACTTTTAAAGTTCAGCTGTTTTGGATTATCTGTGTTCAAATAGGAACTTGAGGTCGTGTTTTGATTTGATGTAGAAAGACGGAGGTGACTGTGTCTGACGCAGCTGAATCAGGCAGCTTGACCAGAGAAATGGTGTTTTGATGGTGACAGAGGATTCTCAGACAAGGGGCATCCTGCCTGGCAGGTCTTTATGGGGAGGGGGGAGGGGAGAGGAGGTTGAAAGGGAAAGGAGATTCCCCATCTGCTGGCAGAAACCTAGTCCTGGACGCCAGGCCGGATGGGCCAGATGAAGCCCTGGAGTAGCAGGGGACTGAGGACTCAGGGAGTTGGGTTTTCAGAGCGCGCTCACCTGTGTTTGCCGTTCGTGACTTGGCCATTTCAAGTTTCCCTCCTTGAGACGACTGAGCAAGTCACATATGAACAGCACATAAATTTTACCAACGTCCTTTACTGATCAGATCAGCTCTGTGTTATACCCCACCCCACCCCCCACTTAGCTAAACGGGACAATCGCAGGAGAACAGCCGAGAGGAGGCAGTCGCTTGTCAGTATTCCTGGCTGTGTGCACTTTCTCAGCCCTGAGTGCGGGTCAGGCCCAGCCCACGTGCGTCTTTCCCGCCGGTGATGTTTTCCCAGCCACGCCCATGCCTCCAAGTCGTGGAGCTGACACGGGCCCCCCCAGACCGTTGCCTCCCACTGCCTCTCCTGGGGGCCCAACTGCAGGCCGGATGTCTCCCTCCATCCAGTTTTCCCTTTTTGTCCCACAAAGCAGACCCACGCATCCCTTCCCTGGAAAGGGATTTTTTCATTTCTTTTGATGATATCACTGCTCTCCCTGTGATTCTAGCTCAAAGTATCCAACTCCTCAACTCTTCCCAAGGCTGCTGCATCCTCACTGCACCTAGTCACCTGACAGTCTGGCTGACACCTGACCTCTCACTGCTCTCCATACTCTCACCACCCCCCACAGCTGAGCAAAGTAGACAAGTCGGAGCTTCAGAGTTAGACACTGGGTCAGTCCCACCTCCTTTGTTCCTTAACTTATTCACGCCTCATCTGTGAAATGGAAATAAATAATATGAATCTCAAACGATTGATTTTGAGTCCAGTGGGATAATGCAGGTTAAATGTATGGCACATGGCAGGTGAGCCCTAGATCATAATGTCTTTGCTTGACTCAGGTCTTGAAGTTTCTCGCCAGGCCCAACTGAATAACCCCGAATGAGTTCTTATTCTTCACTCACTGTCACACGTATGGATCGGATGTGCTACTCGCCTGGCACTGGGCTAACCACTAGCAAGACAGCATCAAGCAATTCCCAAAGTCCTGCCCCCAGGAAGCTTACAGACCACAGAGGAAGTCACATTCTCTCCTGCCGGGATTTCACTCTTCTACCTGATGCATCTTAATAAACACAGATCACATCTTTCCTTTCTTCTTCTTAGGGTGCATGTTCCACCAGAGTTTGTCGGCTTTTATTCAATGTCCAGTGCCTGCAGATGACAAACTTTTCCTTCCGTCTAGATTATGTCTAGATTTAATAATTGTCTTCAATGGGGGCTCATCCAATAGGGTTTTACTCTATTATTCCTGGAACCAAGGTGTCGGAACTAAGTAGGCTGGGTAGAAATGGGCATTATCCAGAGATCCTGATTGTAGAAAGGGATGCAGCAATTGTCAAAAAAAAAACCCTTGTCCCTCTGGAGAGGGTCTGTGTGTGTGTGTTTCATAGGAAAATTGGGGGACAAGGAATCTAGCGCAGTAGAGGGAAGAAGGATTGATGCAGATATTCTGTGAAGTCCAAGGGGAGAACTCTGTATTTGTCGTCTCTAGTTAGTCAACTACAGAAGTCAAAGTGGGAACAGGTTCTTCTTTTCTCCACATCCTGGAAAGTGGATTTGGCTATAATTCCAATGATAGCTACTCAGTCTAGAGTCCAGCAGCAGGGGTGGCCAGTGGGTCGTGGGGTGCCCTGGCTGCCTCCCCCGGTAGAGGTCGGCTGACGTCGTAGCTATCTGTCTTCTCTTAAATCCCGAGTCATTTCTGAGTCTGGTTTTCCAGGCTCCTCTCCAATTCTGTGAGCTTCCTCATAACCTTTCTGTCAAGTCTCTTTTCAAAATCACGTATTTCTCTTTGCAATTAGGAAACTGGCTAATAGGTCAAAGATGACCCTTTTCTGCCATTGCACAGTAGGTTCAAGTTCATCGCTTGTTTTGAAAAGCTTTTCTCCCTCCCTGTTTCACCATCTTTCCCATGCTGGGCACATGTGCCTGCTTCTTTTCAGCCCCCACTCCCACTTTGCTGAGTGTGTCAGGGAAGCTGGGGCTCCATTTTCCTCCCTTTCCAGCTGTCTTGCAGTGGGGTTCTCCCCAGGGGAGCACTGCCTGGGTACAGGAAAGCTGGGCGGTAGAGGACCGACCAGCACTGCTGCAGCACCGAGTACTTCCCAGCAGAGTAACGGACCAGTCTGCGCTCTGCTGACCTGGCAGGCGCAGCACCGAACCGGGAAGCCTCTTTTCTGGCCCAAGCACCGATGCTCAGGGCCTATCGGTGGCTCCAACACCAGCCGTGCTGGGCAAACACAGCAGAATCGTGTGGTTTTTCTCGTCAGAGATGTCCCAGCGCCAGCTCTGGGCACCCCGTATTTCCAGAAATAAATGTTCCGGGAAATAGCCCTCTACAGCAGTCCTAGAGAACAGAGGCACCCCAGCAGGGTGAGAGAATGAGGGGCTGGCTCTGGTCAGATCACCTCCTCTTTTTTTTTTTTTTCTGCAGCCATAGAAAACGTTTTTCTTCGGCTTCCAGTCTCTGGATTGCCTGGTCTTCCTGTTCTTACTTTCTCAGAACTCCCGGTGTTTTTGTAACTAACTCTCTTAAGTCTATTGTCTTTGTTAAAAATGTTTAGCTGTTTCTGCTTTCCAGGTTCGCCCCAAGTGATACACTACCCATTTTTCAAAGCACATCCTAATGCCCTCTCCTCTGTGAGTGATCTTATCTGATCTCCCAGCCACAGGTAACGGATTCTGAATTTGCAATTATTTAACACTTTTTGAACATCTTTTGGCTTTTGTAATTTTCTGTCTTGGTAGGATTCACTTACCTGATCGCACCCAGTTTCCACTGGATGGTTAGCGTAGTGAGAGCACTCAGTGCATCGTTGTCTAACACCATCTCTGTTGTTCAGTACCGTGAACTCAGCTGACCTTCTGAGCAGGTGGATTTGAACTGATGCGCTATGGGGCATCCTGAGCTGTCAAAGTGTCACCAGCTGCCAGCACTATTGCCTTCACTTGGTTGCGATGCTTGCAGTGACTCTATTTGGAGCAAGAGCAAGAAAATCCATGGTTAAGTTGTTTAAATAATTGTGATTATTATTCTTACATAGTATCTCTGTATAAGTATCTATTCTATCCAGTAACCACCCAAGTCACTACCCAAATGAAAATATTTGCACACCCCATTTCCTGCTTCATTCATACAATTAAAACAAGGCTTTCCACCAACATTATCTCATTTAAACCCCACACTGATGTTGTAATATAAGAATTTTTGTCCTTACTTCGCACATTATCATGGCAGAGTTTGGTCTCCTAACTCAGGCTTTCTCACTCACAATCCCAGCACCCTTCCCTGCCCCCTGTCTGCAGTTGGGGTTCTGGCAAGCCAGGGATCATCATTCTCGAACTCTTTTCTCCTTACGCTCCTCTGCCATTAGACATACAGACCTGCATATTTTATACATTGGTATAAAATAAGAGAATATTTGTGATTCGTTTTTCATAGTGAATAAAGAGGAAAAATGACCGTTTTATTCCTTTGGCTTAGAGAATGTGGACAATCGTGTTCTCAATTTCACAGTTCATTGCCTGGACATTTATTAGATTAGTGCTGCTTTAGAAACACACCATGGAGCCTCCCAATAACTTGGCAGTCCTTTGTGATTGCTTTTCATAATTGTGCTGTCTTGTTCTCCCAAGACTCTGACCAAGGTTTAGTGAGTTAAAACTGAAATGCTACAGGCATAAATTGAATCTCATCCAGGCAGGCCTCGAGTTATTACTTTTCTCCACCTGTTTATTATTTGATTTTTTTTGTTGGTGCCACTTTGTGTCTCAGGGGCTGATGTCACAGGAGCTGATCTCCTTCCTAGGCCAGGAGACTAAGAGCACCATATGTGCCAGGTAGGGAGAGTCAGCTCACCATGTCACCATCCCTGCACTGCCCCCCCCCCAATACCTGAAAATAGACCGGTAAGCTCCTCTTGTGTTTGACTGAGAATTGTCCCAGGCCAGCTACGTGCGGTGTTATTGGGAGAGTGCTGGAAATGTCTAGGCATAAATGTCATTCTCTGCTCCACGCCTTTTCTCTTAAATTGCAGTCGGTGCCTAAATTCTCCATCAGTAAGTTGCTTTTCCTTTCCATCTGGACTTAAAATCCATATTTATTTCTGAGATATTCAACATGTTGCTTCTGCTTATCTGATTTTATCCAATCCTCTTATTTGGTTTTGGCTCCAGAATCTTAACCACTTTTAACCACTGTCCTATTTTGCCTCTCTAGTGTGGGCAAGGTACTTAGAATACTGGGTGGTGTATGATAAATCCTCAGGCAATGGTCACTGTTACTGCTGTTGCTGCTGTTATTGCCAACTTAATATACTAGTGTATATAATATATGCTATACTATATAATATACTGCAGCTAAATCAGTTAACAGTGATGGCTGGTATTTATTGAACACATACTGCTCTAGATACCCTCTAAGCACTTAAAGTACTATTTAATCATTGCAACCACGCCATGAAGCAGGTACTATGATTTGGCCCATTTTAAGGAAAAGGAAAGGGAGCCAGGGAGCTAAAACGTTGTTCCTAACATGAAAGAACTAGAAAGATGCAAAACCAAAATTCAACAGTCAGTGGCCCTAATAGTGGAAGAATTGAAGGGAGAAGGCAGAAAGAGTATTCCAGCAATCAAGTCATCTATTTCCACCAGGGCTGGGACATAGAGTCTACCTAAAAATCATTCATGGGAATTTGCCAAACAAAAGGAAGAACTCAAGGCCTTGTGCTGTGAGGAATAGTATGGGCCCTCTTTCTCCCCCAGCCATTCAGACTGAGCTGCATAATATCTGGCAAGGTCTGGACTCAGCATGCCTTGAGGCAGAGGGCGCATTAGAAATGCTGCACTGGCCCTTGTCTCTCCCATCGCCCTTCTCTCTTCTGGGCACCTCCTGTCTCAGTAGCCACTTGCCAGTATCAGCACTTTGGCGGTGGAAGTGGGAGAGGGGCACATCTTTCATGTTGTCACCTGCCAGGTTCCAGCACAACGTCCCAGGGATGGGTGGGACTGAAACTGAACGTACCACAACGTAAGAACCAAAAGTGCATGATGTGAACTCCATCAATTGTGAGACATAGTTTGGAAACTTAACTGTCATCCTACATTGCACGTTTTTTGCTTGGTTGGTTGGTTTTTGTCAAAGTTAGCATCTGTCTCTGCTAGCACTGTGCAGCTGGGAGAGCATTATTCTCCCTTGCCCAGATTCCTGGGTTTCCCAGTGAGAATTCTCTGCCCTTCTACTTGCTGTCTGGACTCCTTTGCAGCCTCCCCACCCCCTTCTTATCCAGCTCGCTCCACCCTTCCTACCTTTATTCCTCCCGCTCTCCGCCCCTCCCCTCCCCTCGTGTGGCTGCTCCGCTTCATCTCGTCTCCCTTTGACAGCTGCTGTGGGACAGCAAATGGCAATGACAAACCAGGACTATGCACTAAAGGACTCCCTCTGACTTTTGCCCAGAAACTTGGAGGATGCATGTAAACATTTTTCTCTCTCCGCAAGACTTGCACATTTTAAGTTGGAAATGGGGACACGCATTGGCAAAGCTTTGGTATGTGGAATCTGTTAGTTAAGTTCCTCAACCATCTACAGGTTTTTTGGTGACCTATTTCTAAGAAAAAGGTAAATGGTGAGAAAGCAAACATCATAATTTTGCTATGGTACTCCTATGTAGTAAACTATTGCCACAAGAATGCTTGTTATAACTCCCAAATATAGCACGAACAGTTATTTATAGTTATTTTTGCTCATACATCTGCAGGCCAGTAATAATAATTACTACCACTTTTTGGTCTCCTACTGTCGAGCCCTGGCCAGCCACTGGAGCCAACCACCTTCCATGGGTTTGATTTGCGCCACAACCTCATGGAGTAGGCTTTTTATCTCCTTTCACAGATTTGGAACTCAAAGCCTTTCAGTATCAAGTAATGTGGGTGGTGTGGTCACAGCAAATGAGAGTACACACAGGGCATTTACTGAAGTGCATTTAGCAAGCGAAATTTAGCAAGGACATCAACATTATAATTAGAAAAGAAAAGGAAGAGGAATTGCACAGTAAATCCCAACACATGCGTTTTATAAATTTATTATTTTTAAGATTTTTTTTGTCTTAATTCGAATACTTAACACAACAGCATTGTTCATAGGTGAGACCAATACTGCCTTTGGTCCTTTCTCGATTTTTAAAAAAATGTTTTCTTGCTTTTCACCAGAAGGTGGCGTGCATGGCCAACAAGAGCTAACTAGCCCTAAGTCACTCCCAGAAAATTTTTGCTAGTCTCTGGCACTTTCACAACTGACCTCACACCTTGCTTATACTAGACACTCTAAGCTGGAAGAGCTAATTAGTGTCCATTTAGAATCCAGACATCTGGGCACCTAGGCCGTCAGTGAAACTACATTTGGAATTTTCTCCATGCATATGTAACATTTCTCCAAACCAAGGGAACTTCTTAGAAATTCCAGTGATGACGTCACCCCCCACCCTGTCCCCCCCCAGTCCCCAGCCCCACCCACATATACACACCTGTCCAACTGTGACCAAGAACCAAGATAGAACACTACAAATGTTACCATGTAAAGCAGTAAAATATTTAACATGACAGTAGGCTGATGACAGTAGGCTGATGAGTTCAAAAGCTTTTTGTTACATAAAAGGCCTACTATACCCTCAAGCAGTGTGGGCAAAACCTGGGAGCTTATTAGAAATGCAAAATTTCAGGATTTGCTCTGAGCTTCTGGATCAGCAGGGGTGCTTGAGTAAGACTGCCTCGTTGACCCACCGTATCACACAGGCATTGGAGACCACAAGAGCCACGAGCCCATGTGTGGTCTTCCTTTAACTTCTAAAATTCTGCTGCAAGCAGATACAGCCAAAAGCTTCTGAGCACAGCAGGGTTTCCATGCCCAATAGCACATTTGCCCCTTGTGCTGGGGTTCAACCTGCAGATGACACAGCACCGCTGATGATTGATTTATGGACGGTTATATTGTTATTATTCTCTTTCTCTCTCCCTTTCTCCCCTCTCAGCTCCTACTTGCCCAGGGTCTATATACCCAAGAACATGATCATGTACATAGATAATATTTGTTTACTCAAAACACAATTTGCAAATGTGTCTGTACAAGGCACTGCTCGATTTTCAACTACTTGGAGTATTTATGTCACATCCATTAGTCTTGGTTATCAAGAGATCACAGTATTGTGAAGCCCAGAATAAATAAACACCCACTCACAAGCTCACACAGCAAAAAGGAAGTAAAGAATCGATTCTCCATCATGTCCTCCTCACCACATTCACATTAACCCAATACAATTTGCATATTTCCTTAAAGACTTTGGGATCTGGCTTTTAAAATATTAGCACAATATTCTATTTTAAAATGTTATTGATAGTCTATATCTCAGCAAAATATTTTTGATAGTCTTTGCCTTAATTCTTATCTTGTTCTTCCTAAGCCTTTTCTAATGCCCAGAATCAAGGAATTAGTTTAAATCCTGCTCGAAAGTCCTGACCTGTGCCAAACTTCCTTTTCAGCTATTCCCAGTGACCTCCTTGGTCTTAGGTGCCATCAATAGATCTAAAAATTGTGTGAAAGAAGGAGAGTTACAAATCACGAGAAAAAGGATGTAAATAGGGAGAGGATGGAGGGATGAGGAGCAAGGAGAAAGGAGGGAAGAAAAAACACGCAAAGGCAAAAGGAGCGCAGATGGCTCAGATAACGATGGTGATTGATGATAACAGCAATCTTCCCACCTCTTGCAGAATTCAACCCAGTCTTCACCAGGGCCTGTCCTCTTCACATCCCCTCAGTCTTTGGATTTTATCTGCCATCACCCCACCCCCTGAATTCCTGCACTCACCTCCAGACTGGCAGCAGGTTTGCTTCAGGGGCTTCGCATTTGCTTTTATTGTGTGGAAACCTGTATCCCCCAGCACCTAAGGCTCCTTTCCTCCCTTCATGAAGTTGCCTGCTCCAAACCTCTCCCCTCACTCACCTTCTATAAACATTTACAAACACCCCACCTGAAACCCTGCCTTGTTATTCTTTTCCCTTTCGTCACCTCTGACGTCTTCCATAGTTACCTGTTTCTTTGTCTAATAGACAAAGACCAAAGACTTATATTCTGGACCAAAATGTAAGTTCTGGGAGAGCAGAGACTTTGTTTTGTTCACAAGGAACTTCCAGCACCGAGGACAGTGACTGACGCATGTGGTGGGGGTGGGGGAGTAAACCTCTGCGGGGCGGAAATGAGGGCTTGCCTGTGCCAGTCCCTCTTCCAAGTGCCGAGCACAGTCACCTGTTGCTTCTGCACAACAGCACAGTTAGGTAACTTTTCTATTGAAGGGGAAGCCAAGCACGGTGAGGTGAGGTGAGGTGAGGTGGTGTGTCCAGCGTTTCTTCTTTGGCCTCTTCTCTGACTTTCCAACAGCGAGTCTTTCTCCAGTAAAAGATGCTGTTGAGAACAGGGCCCAGCAAACTACAGTCCGCTGCCAGTTTTGTAAAGAAATTCTAGTGGAAGGTTGCCATGCCCACTTGTTTATGTGTTGTCTGCGACTGCTTTTGTGTTACAGTGGCAGAGTTGAGTGGTTGCCCTCAAAGCCTAAAATATGTACTCTCTGGCCCTTTATAGAAAAAATCTTGCTGATCTCTGGTCTAGAAAGTAATTCAAATGAAAACAAACAAAGCTCATGTGGTCATCTAGTTGAACGTGGGCCAATAACTGATCCTTTCTTCTCTAGGCGTTCAGATGAGAGAAAAGAACTCTCATCTTAGATTCTACGTGTGTGTTGTCTTTTCTGTTCTGTTCCTAGTTAGCTGTATGATCTTAGGTAATCAATTTATGTTCCTGGATATATTTTCCCATATGTAAGAACAGCAACAACTGCTACTAATATATACATGATAACTACTATTATGTGTTTGTTATTATTATATATGTTGTTGTTGTTATAACTCTTGCTTAAATGCTAAGCTCTGTACTTGACATCTTGCTGAAAAAAATGGTGTTTTATATTCTGATTTAATCAGTGGAACTGTTCATAAATATTCTGACCCTACCCCCAGGAACATGGTAGAATTGTGCTTCCGCACTCCTTTGTATGTAGCTGTGACCATAGACTTGCTTTGGTGAATGAAATGTCAGAGGAAGTGAAACCTGCAACTTCTGATCAAACTTGAATAACCTGTGTTCACCTCCCCTTTTTCTTTTTCCTCATTTGTCCTTCTGCCATAACTGCCAGAAATGTTCCAGAAAGTGGGTCTTCAGTTGGCTAGGTCTCAGAGTATAGAGAATACACAGCAGGATCCCTGGTTGACTCTCAAGAAACATAAGTATTCAATACACTTGTATTTTTTATTTTTTTTTAAGTCACTGAGATTTGGGGCTGTTTGCTTTTGAAGCATCAGCTAGCCTACCCTGTCTAGTAAGACAGCCATGAAGTTTCTCTCTAATTCTTTCTAATTCAAATTCGAGCGTTTTAAGAAAATTAGAATCTCTTCTTAGGATAGGATGTTCTTTGTTTTTCTCAAAAGAAGATGTTACCTGTGATGTGGAGAAGTGACAGGGGACCCCATTAGCTCTACCTACAGTATTTGGTTAGGGAACAGGGGAAGGGACAGGAGAGAAACAGTTTTTGGTTCGTTTGTTTGTTTTTCGACGAAGATGGTAACAACCCAATTTTCCTGTTATTTTAAGTACAATTTTAGTGAGTCCCAAATATTTTTTCTTATGGTCACTTGAAAGTTACATCACTGCCTATTCCTCCTTTGAGTAAGTACTAAAGGTTCTTATTATAATGTGTGTGCTTGCAAATGCATACAGGCACCTGGTTTTAGCAATCACAAGTAAAACCCAATGCACTAAGTAATATTTCCTGGATGGTAAGTGAATGAGACAGATACATTTTGAAAAGAGGCACAGGGGGAAGGTTTGTCTAAAGTCTAAATGTCTAAAGACATTTCCTGGAAGTGGAGAACCCACGTCACCAGAGTACTAAGTCCCTGGGGTGAAGGAAGGTCTGCAAGAGAAAGGAGAGTGAGGAGGGGATAGAAAGGAATTTTAATCACTTTAACACAGTTGCCGATGTCAGTCAGATCCAGGCTTAGTAAGAGTTTTATGTTTAAGACAGTGAATAAAAGGGAGAAGTTGGGATATTCTCATTTTTGTCAATTCAATTTGCACCGAAGGGTTAGACATGGAAATTATTATAATGATAAACATGGCGTGTACTCCTAACTTGTTTACTCTCCCTCTTCCCTTTATCAGTCAGAGCACTTCCAGTTGCATTCTTCACTTAATGTGCGGACCGGGCATCTGATCCATGCAATGGTCCTGACTCACGTTGGCAACTTGCATCACATTTGGGTGGAATTATTTGATAAGTTGGAGGATTTTGCATCATTTTAGATTGGGCAACTACTGTATGTTTTAAGATGAGTCAAGGGTCATTCTAAGGTGTGGGTAGATCTTCTGTGTGACCAGTGAAGACAAAACCAAGTGACAACTCTGTCAGAGGCTTGGTCTCTGAGCAGTTGATGAGTCCGTGACCACGTGAGAGTGGCTCCCACCTGCTCCAGCAAAAGCAAATGTTCACCATGTATCTCCCCTGTGCCAGGCCTACTCTCCTCTGAAAATGTTAGCGATCAGGCTGCCATAGTGCATAACTTCTGAGGCACCATTTGCTTCTGTCAGGGACTGCGTGGATGCCTTTCATACAGAGCCCAGCCTGAGCATGCTCCTGGCAACTGTACCACAGAGAAGTGATGACCTTCCTGCTCCTAACTGCTTTTGAGCAGCTCAGCTCCGAGACGGCCAGGAGATTGACGCATTTTCTCAAGGGATGGGCCAAGTCTCCCAAACTAATTCTTTTGCAGTCAAGGCAGGAGAAAGTGGGGTCTTTAGGAACTAAATGAGTGTGAAGCAATGACCTTGAACCCATGTATAGAAGAAAAAGGAGGCTCCAGGACTAGACTGGGACTTTGGAGCATGCTCGAAAGCCATCTTCTGTTGGGAAGAGCCAGAGAAGAGGGGACCTTCTTATTTTAATGTGTCCAAATTAATATACATCTGGCTAACACATTTCAAGAAGGCTTTGTGGGCTATATGACGTACTTCTTCCAATGTGTTTTTCTTTATTCTTTTTTTTTTAACTTTGAGAATATATTGTTTTCATACTCAGAGAAGACAATAGCTATTACTTTTTGGTAAAATTAAGTCAGCCATGTTGAAAAAAGAGATGGCAAGATAGATACATACCATGAATTTACTATTAATCATTCACTTTCGCTTATAATAATGATTACACACACATATCATAAAATAATTACAAGTTACAATTAATTTACGCTAATTGTTGATTACACTGGATGGCATCAGCCATTGCATGGGATACATTTGTCTCTTTCCAGACTTATGTCTAAAGAGAGAAGATATCTCTGGCATCTGGGCCATCATTTATGGGAACTCCTTGGTCAGAAAGTTTCTCATGTAATGTTAACATCTGTTCTTAGTATAGTCAACCCCTTAGTAGTTATTAACCAAATTCAAAAGTACAGTTTTGATATCCAGTAAACCTTTGGTTTAAGGCAAGGATTTTCTATGAAAATTCATTTCCCTGACCGACCAGCATTACTTTGATGTGTTCTGGTTTGAGATTCAGAGACTGAAATTCTACCCAGGTTTCTAAGCTTATAATCTTTGGAACATTCAGAATAACCTTTTGAAAATGTGGACTTTCAAATTAATAAGATTTTACCTTGGGTGTTTGAACTCATAATAACATCCAAGAGCAAAGAGAAAAGGCCCCACATGTCTGAAGCCCTGAATAGGGGGGATTTTTAGCCCATATTATCTTACAGTGGGAGTAGCACTTCTTCAAAATAGTATATACATAAAAATGGAGAAAAATGTGCATTTCATGTTTTTTTCTTCATTGTATTTTTGCTCACCTCCCCCTCCCCTATTTCTATCATTTCATAATTGTGTTACTTACAGAAGCTCTTTAAAATACTTGGAGAGATAGTTTATAGGAAAGACGTCATATAAAATGAAGTTACCATGCTCACAGCTGCACTATCTCAAAGTGAAACATTTTTGGGCATGAAGAACACAGAATTTTCAACAGCCAATGAAATTGAAATGAACAAGATGTGTTTTGATTTATTCTACTAACACTGGCAAGTGATTTCCTGTAGTATCCATGAGGTCAGAAAGCCATGCTTAGTTTCCCCTGCAAGATCAATTGGAAAAGTCGAAAGGAGTATTAGGTCTGGAATGGTAGTAACTTCTAAATTTGGATTTAAAAAGAAACTTGAATTCATTTGATTTATTCACAGAAGAGAAAATTGATGAGTCTTGCTGAGGCCAGTGCAGGTGGTGGAAGGCAAGCTCAGAACCCCGGGCTTTTAGTTTCCAGCCACACATGTATTTCAGTAGATCACATTGCCTTGATCTACCTCCAGCAAGTTCAACTTCTCCCACTGAGACGTGCTTCATTATAGCACTAAGCTTTGGGTGGTATCTTGATCCTAACATAGACTTCCAATCTTTATAAGTTGGCTGAGGAGCACTGGGAAGAGAAATGCCATTCTGCTGGCTAAACCCGAGACGGAAAAGATGAGGAAGCATTACCAAAAATGTTAGTCGTTGGGTTTTAAGAAGCACTGATATGAAAGCTTTGATTCATGAGCATTTCCAGGCAGATTTTTCATTGTCTGATTTCTACCTCTTCACAAACTGAAATGTTGACCAGTTGGATTCCACTTCAAAATAAAAATTCCAATTTGGTGAAGTTGAGACGAAGATCTGAGTTGATGCTTCTTTTAGCATGATCTAAGTTTCCTCTCGATGCCAACTTTTTCATTTTTGTACATTAAAGGATGCCTTCCTTTTCCCTTGAAGCTTAACTCCATAAAACATCCTATTTAACTGTTCGACTTGCTACAGTCTAAACAATTATCCAATCAAATAGTCCTGCCTAGCACAATACCTCCTCTCAGAAAGTCGAAAACATAGATATGGAGCAAACAATGTTCAACTGTGTTAAAGCTGTTTAATAGGCCGCCAATGAGCACCCCACCAAGGGGGTGGGAGCAGGGGAGCGGGGTGGCGGGCCATGGGGGAAGGCATAGACATCCAAAAAAGAGCACCAGTTTTGCTTTTAGAATCAGAGTTAAAGAGCATCTTTTAAAATAAAAGGTACTTGGGATAAGAATACAAAATGTCATCCAACAATATAGACTTTTCCGTCAGCCCTTCTCAGGGAGAGAAAACTGTCTTATCTGGAAAAGTTAAGCAGATGGATGGCTGTTGTCATGGAGATTGTGAGCTGCCTAGAATGAAGCTCGCTGGGAGTCTTTGTGACACTTTGGGGTGTTCATCAGATGTGTGAGGGAGTCTTAGCAGGCCAGTGAGACCCAGGGACTTGGTCAGAGAGCCTTGGCACCCTCGTCATGTCTGGACACCACAAGGAAGTTTACTCTATGAGGTCAGGAAGAGAAAGGGAACTGGGGGGAGGGGGAGGGGGGGATGTGGACCCGTCTGCTAAAAGGCCTGAAGCTAAGGAAGAGAGTTTAACAATAAGTCATTGATGATGAAGAATTTCATCATGATGAGACAGATGAGGCAGAGAAGATATTAATGGAAACCAGTGATGGGGGAGACAAAGCAGAATGGGATCCTATCAAGTGCCCCCGAGACAAATAGTGTGCGGGCTTCTGAGCTGTAGGCTTCTACAGAAATGTATGTTTCTGATTCTTGTATGTGTGGATCAGCCTAGATGTCTCCAGAAGAGATGTGTTGAGGCTCCTATTGAGTGCCATCAAATACTGGATGCAGGAACGTATAATGTCGAACTGTGATGTTTGTTTGGTAAGACTCATTGAAAATGACAACAGACTAGAAAATATTGCTGAATGTTTCTAGGGAACATTGAAACCTTACAGGTTTAACCTACCCCCAAATTATGTTCTTATTTTGAAGAAAACTTAAATCTTCATTTCTCCTTCACTGCTAGAGTGTCTTTCCATTTTACTTGATGAGCTTTGTCCAAGCAATATGCAGGTAATTGTGATCCTTCCACTCATTTTATATTTCTGAGCCAAGTTCAATTTCAGAAGTTCTCAAATATTGGAGCACATAAATATCCACTGAAAGTCTGCTAAGTTATGGATTCTTGGGCCCCACTCCCAGAGATTCTGATTAAAAAAGGTGTGGGACCCAGGCAACTGCATAGTGACATGCTCTGGGTGATTCTAGTTTTGAGCAGTTGGCCCACCACTGGCACTTTGAGACACACTGCCTTGCTTCGTCCCATTTTATTCACTGATCCTCTCTGCTTGTACTGCACTCCCTCCATTTCCCACTGGCAAACAGAAGTTTTCAGAATCCATAGCTAAGGAAAACCCAGTTGCCATAAACTTTCTAGAAATACATCCTATGTGTCAACAGCACCAAACAGCTTGCTCGGTTATTCCATCTACATTAGAATCAGTCTCTACTTCCACCTGTTTTACATGTCCTCTAGAATCAAACAAAGGGAAGAAAAAATGCTAATAATGTTCTTTAGGCAAGTCACAATCATCTCTATAGCCCTTTGGTTCATCAGTTACAAAATGGAAATAGACAAGATCAAACTTGTGTGGGAGACAGAACACTTGTAAGTCTTTGCACAACACTTTAGAATAGAGAACTATTTCCTTACATGCAAGTTGTGAACCAGGAACAATTTTGCTAAAAGAAAGCCTGTCCACACAATATAAAGTCACAACCATGGCTCTGGGAATGGGGAGCTATTTTCCCCTAAAATGGCCACATCACCTATAGATCCCACCCAATGTCTTATACTGTGACTGACACTTTTCTCACTGAGAGGGGGGCTCGATGTTCCCTGGCTTTGAACGTGAGCAGGAATTTGTGCTGCTCTGATCCACAGAGCTTGTTGGAAATACTTTGTGAGCTCCAAGGCTAGCACAAAAGGAAGCTTCCACCTGGCGGTCCCTCCCTCCGGCATGCTCGCACCTGAACCCGGCCTCCATGCGGCCAGGAAGCCTGAATCTATCATTAGCACGAGGCAATCATTTTGCTATGTAGAAAACTGTGTCACCCAAATGCAGTGGCTGGAATGGAAAATTGTTGCTCAGCCAGCAGAAAAACAATCTCTTTTCTATATCCAGGCTGCTCAACTTAAGAGGTTATCAACTGTGTCCAGGTGGGGATTTTCCATGTCCATATTACAGAAACAACCTAAGTGCTCAAGGGCAGATGAGCAGATTAAGAAGATGTGTTCTGTGTGCAAAATGGAATACTAATCATGCATACGCATATATGCATATATACATATCTATGTAAATATGAACTCGTGCCATTTACAGTAACATGGCTGGAAGTGGAGGGGATTATGCTACGTGAAATGTCAAAGGAGAAAGACAGATTTCAGATTATTTCACTCAGATGTGGAATATAAAGAAGCAAAGCAAAGGAACAAACAAAACCAAACGACAACAAACCCTAGAAATCTGACTATAGAATTCAGGCTACCACAGGGAAAAGGTGGAAATGGAAAGTAAAGTAGGGAAAGGGGAGCCAAGAAGCTATAGTGAGGGATTATTGGTACATTTTTTTAAAGTTGTATTTTATTTATTTATGCATACAAGAGCTGGGGTATAGGCCAGAGCTGTGGGGAGGTGAAAGGATTCACCAGAGACAGAGTGGGGAGCAGAACAGGCAGATTGACTGAAATACACTGCTGTAGGTGCAGCAGCAGGTGAGACAGGAGAGGTCTGCTGCGCCATGTGGGAAACTCCCGGGCTGGGGATCAAACCCGTGCTTCAGTGGCTCTGGATAGCTTCATAGTGCTGAGACTTAACCCCTTGCACCACCAGAGAGACTCCGATTATTAGTACTTTGATGGGAGGTGTGGTCATATACACGTGAGAGATGTGGGCCTATATTCCAAAAGCTCATACAGTACTGTAAAACATTACCTTACTAAAATTAATTTAATTTGAAAAAATCTGGAGGGAGGAGCCACTTTGATCTGGGGAGATATATAAACCAATAACTCTTTTGAGGTGACATTAGTCATCTAAGCAGATAGAGCAAAACCAAGCAGGATACACGTGCGGAGAGGAAGGGAGAGCACCAGGCTAGAATTGTAAACATGGCATCAGCAGTGTTACTATTTAAAACATGGGGCTGGATGAGATCAGAGAGTGAAAGGTGGTTAAGTGAAGTGGGCAGAGGCAAAGCACTGGACAATCTCAGGAGAACTCATAAGGTGGTCCTGACAAAGTTCTGAGAGGGAGCTCCCATTAGCACAGGAGCTACAGGGGATGGCAGCAAGTTTATGCTGATGGACATACTGTCCTCCCAACAGTGGGAATGAAAGAACAGGGAAAACAAAGGTGGAAGAAGAAGAAATGAACACAGAAGAAATCACTTTCAGAAGGTGAGACAGGAGAGATCCAGAACACAAAGAAAGGGTTGGTCTTTCACAAGAGCAGGGGAGCTTTCTTTGTGTCCCAAGAGGAAAAGGTGCACATGCAGATTTGATGCAGAAAGAGGAGAGGATTTGGTATGAGACATTTGTTCTAAAGTCACTTGTTTGTTTGATGATCCTCCTGCAAGATCTGTTTATATAAGTCAGCGGGTCCTCGGGAGGATCGGAAGTTCAATTTGACATTACTTGAAGGTGTTTACGTTGCAGAGTTAATGAACTCAGCTAAGCCTTGCCCTGGGCAAATGGTGAGGTAGATGGTGCTTATCTTTAGAAATCCTCCCTCCTCCACCTTCTTTGCCATTTCTGCCACCTCCTCATCTCTTTGCTCAGTGTTCTCAGAGTACTTTGGTAACTGAGGTCAAAGAAGAAAGCATCAGTTAGTTTTCCTACACCAAGCTGTAAGGGCTTAGAACTCATACTTCCCAGGATTGTTTGTCTTTTTAAAGAGAGTTCTGGGAAAACAGAAGACAGTTCCCAGTACAAATCCCTGGTGGAGGAAATTCAGGGACAGGGAAGATTTGGGAGGAGTGGCTTTCCACTCACAAATCCCAGTGGAAAGAATAATCTTCAAATAATTACAAGATTGAGAAACACCAACCAAACCACTGTATACAGATCTGATTACCACTCACAGGTGCTTTCTGTTTTATCTTTCAAGGTATTTAACTATGACATACAGTGAACCACCATGGTGGGGAAGGCATGGGGGAGGCGGAGAGAGAAAGGGAGGAGGAGGAAAAGGGGGAGGAGGGGAAAAGAGAGACCGGAAAGAAAATAGATTATTTGGCATGATTTATTGTCATAATGTGTTGACTCAGGTTGGCTATGTAAAAATACATCGCCAACAATCTATTTGTGTATTTAGTAGCAGCTCTGGTTGGAGTGTCCTGGCATCGTGATGTTTTCTAGCTCAAAATGGGCTGTTGATGAAAGTTGGCTTGGTTATCATCCTGAGTCACTGCGCTTATCACTAATACTAAGGTATAAAATTTCAGATCATATGTTTCTGTGTGATGTATCAGGCCAAGGAAAGAAATACAGCTGGCTATTTCAAAGGAAGGCGCACAGCAGAATTGTTCTAAAGAGGAGGGGGTAATCATGGCAGCAGCAGAGCCTGTCCCTTTGGGCACCTGCTGGGATCCAGCACAGTGCAGGTGGTTGATATTGCCCCATTTAATTGTTTCATTTCATCTTGCAGATGTTTTTGAAAGGCATGATTTCATAAATGAAGACACAGTAGAGGTAGCAAATTTTGGAAGGTCAGGAATAAGGTGGCCCTCAAAACCTGCAAATGTCAAACCTGCAAAAGTGACATTTAACAGTAGGACTTTGTCAAGTCAGAAAGCAAGTGTCTGCTGTGTTGATGTCTGCCTCAACTTCCTTTCTCCACTCAAGACAAAGGAAACAACACACCAATCCACTGCATTTGCTCTTTGTCTCAACTCTCCATCTCTGAAGTTTTTCCAGACTCTCTACAATGGTGAATATTATGGAAAGAAAATAGTTTATAGGCCAACAACCATTATTGTAGGAAGTTCTCACTCAACAGAGACCCACGTCTGGCCACTCAGTGCCAGCCAGCAGCTGATACTAGGAGCAGTGTGCTTCTGGTGAGGCAGCTGTGATGGACAGGAGCCCACAGCACCCGAGTCATAAAATCTGCATTTAGATCTCATCTCTGCTATTTATTAGCTGTGTAGGCTTGGACACATTTCTAAGCCTCTTTGGTCCTTAATTTCCTCATAATAAAGTAAGGAAATCCTCACCTTCTTATGAGGACCAAACCAGAGAGTGTATGTGAGTATGTATACTTTGTAAATGAAAAAGAAATATTGAATTTTTAGTGATTCTTCATCTTGGAAAGAAGTGGTTCAGCGGAGGGGTGGGTGCAGAGAGAGTTTAAAAAGTTCATTATTGGTTATAGTAACAAATCAACTTCAATTAAAATTATCACAATAAGTAGTTCACTGTTCCTCTCCCTCCATCCCAATAGTTTCCAGATCTGTCTCACAAGCACTTTGGTAAACAGGTAAAATTACAGATTATAGATGACAACATCACTTTCTTGGGACAAGCCTAATGAGGGGAATAAGAAAACAGTAAGGAGGTTTTAGGTATCCGAAAGGTGAACAGTCAGTCCCCGCACAATGGCCAACTGGCTGTTTCTGCAGCATGGCTTCATGCTTGCTAGTGAGCCGGCCAGCCCAGGCAACACACGCCCCCCTCACCCCCAACCTTCACCCCGCCCCCCACACAGGCACCGACTTCTGAGACATGAGCTCCACCAAGCGCGAGGCAGCCCCACCAGCACCAGCTCCGGCGGCCGGGTGTCCTCACTGCGAAGCTTCCCAGGTGTTTAAATGTGTCCGCAGCGCTTTCTAAGGGCGACGAGGCTGTCTACAAACATCACTTACTAGCAGCAGATTTCAGAAAACAGTGCTACTAGAGTGTCTGAAAAAGGGTCCGTGGAATTTATTTTTAGGTTATGAGTTTAATAATTGGTGATAGTGCAATAATTCAGTGAAACCTAACCCCTATTTATGAGATAGATTTATAAAAGGAATAAATACACAAATGCAAAATTAAGAGAAATCTATTTCTCTTTAATTTAAGAGAAATTTATTTTGTTTGTTTTCCCATCTTAAATTCTGAATAAACTGGTGCTTGAGATCCCATAAGAAACAGTAAATAGTAAATAAATAAATAAACAAATAAAAGCACTCTCATTCTTCCATTATTCTGGGTGCTACTGCAATGGAATAAATCATCCTATCAATCAATGCTTTGTTATGAAGGCTGTGATTTCTTTTACTCTCCAGCAGAAATCACATCAAGGGGTTCATTAGTGGAGGGCAGATGCCTATACTGTTTCAGAAGAATGTGGCATGAAAAATTAAATACTTTCTGAAAATAAATACACTCAACAGTCACTACACGCATTTTCCACATCTTTGGCCTTTCACCTTAGTGGAGGATGAAAAGAGGTGGTTTTCCCTAAGGTCATTCTGTCACTTACTCTTTACCTACCAGAGTGAGACCGCTGTCCTCAGCCGGCAGGCCATGAGGCTGGGGGCCGGCAGTTTGGAGGGCTCTGAGGAGCGTGTTAGGCTCCAGACCTTCCCAAGCTAGGCAGGGCTCTGTCACTGCGCTGCTCTCTGTGACTTCTTTTCATTTTATAATTTGGCAGGTTAAGGGAGAGGCACCACCTTTGAAAATAGGAAAAGCAAACACTTGGATTGATTTGCTGAGGTGTGTTTTCTGGCACGCCTGCGAACAGGGAGAGCCGCAGGGGACAGGAGCGCGTGTTCATTTGAAACGGAGCATGTTTGCTGTGGAATGAAGTCCCGCGTGCTGAGGCCGGCTAAATGGAGACTGAAATCCTGACACCAGAGCAGGCATGTCTTCTTAGCATCTTGGCCCTACTGATCTGCAAATATTCCTGAGATCAGAATCATCCTCTGTCCAAGAAGGAGCCTCTAGGGAATTTATAAACACTCAAAATGTAAGAACGTCCTTGACCAGAAGCAATGCCTTCCCCTCACTGAAAGAAGGAGAAGGGAAAGGTTCACGTTCAAAAGAACCCAATGCAGTCAGGCCCCCTCTGTTCCATGACCCTGACTGTTATTTCTGAAATCAGCATTTCTTGGGGCAGGGCAAGACGGGAGCCTCAAATTCCTCAAAACTTTCTCATGGATCAGAGATCTGATTTTCAAAATTAAATAAGGAAAGGGTGTCAGATGCTTTTGAATGTTGTGAATGAAAGCACAAGAGGAAGGGCAGAGGTTAAAAACAAAAAAGGCCCAGGAACTTGGTGGGACTGAAGCCATGTTACTCTTGGGAGATGATAATAAACACCTCCCATTTATAGAGTGTTTATTAAGGGCTAGGCCTTACATACCTTGTTTCACTTAATCCTTACAATCCCTATAAAAGGGCTGCTGGAAATTCTGTCTGGTGTCCAGCAGCTGGAAAGAGTAGATCTTTCTAAGCACATACCATGATTCAAAGCAGCAAAGTGCCAACAATAACAAGCTTTGTAAAATTAATTGCAGCCTTGAGTCAAAGAACTGTCTTCCACTGAGCTGAAAGGGCTATTAAATTGGGGGTGGTCTCTAGAGCTACAGAGGCTAGCAGAGATAATGTCATCTTTGATTCTGAAGGACAGAATCTGTTTAGCGTGGAAGTATCTGTGATCATGACTTCAGGAAGATGGACTTTTTGTTTGCCTTTCCCCTTTCTCTAAAATCCCTTCTTATTTCTTTAGTTGGTGATATTCTGTTTTCTTCTTTCAGTTTTGCAGTATAAAGTTCTCAGTTCCCATTGATTTGTATTGGGTGTGAAACCGTTGTCAGAGGGAGGTGAGGACTACAGAGTTCCGAGCCCATCATCACACTACAGGTAAGAGAAGCAAGACATTGATTCTATACCCACACAATATTTATTGACAAGGAGGATTAAAAGCATGCAACTCGATGACTTTAGGTCTTTGCTCTTTGAGATGGTCAAATTACTTCCTGTTTAAATGGCACTTTGGGGGCAAATGCAGTAACATTCTAGAAGAGGGTTCAGTTAACCTCGTAGCCAGCATGAGGTAACCAAAACACTCCAAGCCAGCAGAGGGAAGGCTTCAGAGCCATATTAATGTGTGAGGAGAGTGATATTCTTAAATGCTGGCCATTCAAGAATAGGCCGTATTTCTACATTATTCTAGTGTATGAGTTGGCAAACTGTGGTGCAGTTACCAAACCCAATCTGTGTTTGTTTTTGTACATAAAGTTTTATTGGAATATAGCCATGTCAATTCATTCACATATTGTCTTTATCTGACTTTGCACTATGATGACAGGGTGATTGTGACCATTCCCGTACACATACAAAATACCTACCTGATCCTTTACCAAAAAGTGTGTGTATCCCATGCACTAGTCAATCCAAATCTATAAGCACTGCTATTTTCAGCAATGAAAACCCATTGTTAATATATACTATGGAAATTAGCAGAACCTCTGGTGTGGATCAGATAAAAAGATAGCTGAGGTGCTTATAGCAGCTGCTTCTAGAATGTGACCTTCCGATTATATACTGGATGATACCCTTGAAATGGGAGTATCCTACTATGGTGATAATAGGCTTAGAGTAATTATTAAAACTAACTAAATTCTAAAATGTAATTGCAGGCATCAAACCCTTTCTATTATTGCTTCTCAAAATTCATTTTCATTAATGATTATGATTAAACCTTCAGATGCTCATATATTAATAATAACATTAAACCCAGAGTTTAAAAATATTTTATACTATTGGACCCCAGTGCAATAGCAAAGATAGAGCAGATTTGTTATTATTCCATTTTACAGAATAAAAAGCTTAGGTTCTGAAAGGACACCTGATTTTTTCATAGTTGTTAAACCAGGGGGTGAGAGAGACTTGAATCAGAAGCTTTTCATTTTCTGTATCTTATAATGTCTCCTCTACACCATGGTATCTTCCCAGTAACACAACCAGTCAACCATGTTTATGGAGCAAACTTTGCAGATTTTAACTTCATTCAATACAAATATATTCCCTCTTGAGAAAATAGAAATTGCATTCTTAGAAATTTCTCTTAACAGTTCTTGCAAATTAACTTTATGTTCTGTCTTCACATTTTTTTTGCCTTTGAAGTCACAGAGTCACACTTGAACTGTAGGATTGGTTACCTAGAGGTAGGGAGAAATTTCTCAGAGGAATCAAAGTACTGAAGGTAAATGCTATTTCATCAACTACCTAAAATGAGACCAAGGTAGTTACAAGTCATCCCTCCAGACCCAAGAGTGATTGTTTGCCAGTAACTTGGACTAGAGGTCATAACCATGTGGATTCTAATAACAAGTGATCCCTACATAGACTTCTAAAATTCTAACAACAACAACAAAAAACCCAAAAAACTATAGCAACAATTCAATAGTATAAAGATACAATTCAAAAATGAGCTCAAGTGTGAATCCATTGGTAGATGTTACAATAACAGGGGGAAGACTTAGAGGAAGACCGGAGTCTCTTAAGGATAGCTTCTCATATTTGAACATCTGGGCATCTCACATGTGATTCTTTTAGTTGACTTTTGATAGTACATGGTAGCGTCAGTGCCGATGTTGGGAACAAGGTAAGATTTTCAAAAGTTTGATGTTCAGATTAAATATCTAGCCTCAATAGAAAAGAGGTGAACGCCAATGAAATCTTAAATACTGATTTGGGAGGGGGGAGAAGACTTCCCTTTTTTCATTTAATACCAATATTAGTATTACATTACGAACCATTCAGTGACTAAAATAACCAAGGTCTGTTTTTCATTCATGTGACATATCCATTCTAAGTGTTCACTTGAATCTGGGACCCAGGATGAGAGAACAGCCACTTTCTGGATCTGAGCTGTTCACAGTGGCAGAGAGAAACAGAACTTTGGAAATCCTTGAACCAGTCATTATATGCTTCACCCCTAAGTGATGTGCTCACAACTCATTCATTGGTCACATGCTCCACTCAATCACAAGAGGCCATGAAGTATAATCCTACGAAGTACCTGGAAGACAGAGAGCTGAAATATTTGATAAATAGTACCAATGACTTCCACATGTTGTTAAACTTGAAAAGACAAAATTTGACCTGTAGTATGTTAAAAAATAATGTGTGTCAAATGCTTCTGGTAATGTCGACAAGCTGAATTTATTTTTTAATACATACAAGCTTTTTTATTTATACATGCAAGCTGGGGTTACAGGCCAGAGGCATGGGGCGGCGAGAGGGTTCACTAGAGACAGAGTGGGGAGCAGAACAGGCAGATCAGAAACACACTGCTGAGGGGAGCAGCGGGCGAGGCAGGAGAGGTCTGCCGCACCATGTGGGATTCACCCTGACTGGGTGTTGAACTCTCATTGCGCGCTGCTGACAGCTCCACAGCACAGCGCTCAACCACTGTGCCACCAGGGAGGCCCAATAAGCTGAATTTTTAAAAGTGAACATTCATAAGAATAGTTCTACCCAACAGTTCTCTGCATTTGGAGAATACACTGGTTTAAAAGCCATTGATGCCTGATTCCTACTGAGATTCTAAGCTAGATACCTCTAATTCTTCAAGTACATTTGAACATTGGGATTTTTTAAACACTTTCTGAAGTGATGCTTAGGCACACAGAGGCAGAAGGTCACTGGTCTATTATAAGCGACAAGGTCTCAGGATGATTTTCAATTACAATATTCTCTATTGTATGTCTTAAGCAAGTCAATTGACCTCTGCGGGTCTTCACTTCATTATCTGTGAAATTGGGGTGCAATGATTTTTACAGATCCTTACAGCTTTAAAAGTCTTGGGCCACTGACTTCTATTTCGAAAGTGTTCCAGAGCTCAAGTTATTGTGTAAATGAAGTCAAATTACTCTGTAAGTTAATCTGGTTAAATTCGTATATTTTCAATAATGGAATAGGGGCAATGATTAGAGGGAGTCTTTACCAGCTCAGTAGTTGTATTCTTCCCCAAGTCAGGAAGCCTGGCCAGTTGATATCTTATAAAAAGATATCAAGTTAACTTGATCTTTTGGCTGGATGTGGACTGAGAGTGAACTCCCTGATCTAAAATGAAAAAATTGTATTACCTGAGGCTATTCAGATAAAAATAAATTTTAAAAAGCCACTTTCCTCAATTCTTCTTGCTGAAAATGAAAGTTAAAGCTTTTATAATTTCTTCACCATGTAATCCTATCTCAGTGCTGTCAGTGTCTTAATAGTGTATTGATTGGCTCACACTCTCACTATCCTTAAAGAAGCATTATTACTCTGTTGGGTCAAACATGAAAAACTACTTTTAAAGACCTTTTTAAGAGTTTTTTTTTTTTATTTTTCAAAAGCTTCTTGGGGGCTTATTGAGCTTCTCCAGCAGCTGAAATTAACTCAACAATGTTCTTTCTCTATTTCTGACACAGAAATTCATCTGAAGCTGGCAAGTTATCAATGACTCACAGGAGGAAGATGGTAAGGGGGCCCTCGAGATAAATTAATGTGGCAATTAGTTACATGGGCACCTGTATTTTTAGGCCTTTGCTAAGTGCTACCATTGCACTGGAAACTGGTAATTATCAATAGACATCTTTAATATGTGAAGTTGACTCCAATACTAAGGTGTAGGGAGTGAGGATAGATTGTAAAAATTAAAACTGTTAGTGCATAAAATGACATTAACCTTTTTTTTTATCAGAATGCTGAAATAAGACAAAATCTTCATTTAGATTTCCACTGTATCTCTCTTCTTCAATTACTAGGGAAAAGCCTCAACATAATTTTTATTGAATACCTGGAAAAATATTTAATGGTCATACACCAAATGTTATCCGTGTGGGTGGGAATCTCTTTTGAGAATCTGTGTTTCCCCACTTCTCTCCGTTAAGTATATATTCATACATATATAGAGAGAACTGGCTTCATTCCTTATTATTTTTGGGCAAATCACTTAACCACCCTGAGCTTCATTCTGCATCTCAAAATGAAGATAGTAATAGTATCTACCTCAAATATGAAATAGCTGATATTTGACCATCTTTTGATCTGTGAAGATGGCAGCCTAAAATGGTTTACATGATGTTAAGTAATCGTTTCGCATCAGGCCTGATAAATAATGAGCACTCAGGAAACATTAGCTTCAAAAGAATGTTAAGGAAATACAAGTAAGTCTTAAGCTTTTAAGACTGGAGAAGATATAATATGCATTTTTTCAAAAATCAGGGTTAATGAGGTATAATTTACATACCCTAGACAGTTTAGAAAAGTTAACAAACATACAATTGGGTAACCAAAGTCCAGGCATTATCTATAGAGCCTTCCGTCATCCCTCCCGAAATACACCCCTGTACCCAAGCCCTCCTCCCACCACAGCGCCCCTGAAAACGTCATCTTTTTTCTGTTCCTATAATTTCACCTTCACTATGGATCGTTTACTTTAAACCTTTAATTGCCCAAATGTGTTCATTCGCCTCCTTCCTGCATGAATAGACAGCAGCCCCTTTTAGAGACAAAAGGGAAGCCTGTCCCTCTGGTCAGCTGCTGGTAAAGTTACTTGAGGCAAGACCCCTTTGAATTTGCTCTGAAAGGACATGAGTGCTGGGGCTGGGTGTGGAGGGGGCAGGCAATAGTGGTTCGAGATTTGTAGTTTTGTCTCAGGGCCCTTTTGCACCATTAAATATTATGAGGACACAGAAGAGCTCTTATTCAGATGGGTGAGATCTGTTAATATTACTATAATAAACATTAAACCTGAGAAATTTAAAAATATTTAGATAAATCAACGACTACATGTCAATATAAGTAACACATTTTGATGAAAACTAACTATATTATTTATTATCTTCTCATTAAAAAAATAGTGAGAAGAATGGCATTGCTACATTTCTCCAAATCTCTTTACTGCCAGGTTTGACAAAAGGCAGCTTCATTCTCATAGCTTCTTCTGCATTTGATTCATCATGATACAACTTGACATGCAGCCTGTGGAAAACTCCACTGTATTTCCCAAGAGAATGCCAGTCAAGAAGGCAAATGACATTTCATTATTATAGGAATAGCTTGAACCTAACAAGCCCCTTGGAAAGGTCTCAGAGACCCCACCCTTGGGATTCCCAGACAACACTTAAAATCCACTACTCTAGACTATTCCTTAGAATCCTAGGACTCTCAAAATTGTGCACTGTGGAGACAGGCTTGTGGTATTTTTTTTTCTTTTTTTTTTAAAGATTTTTTTTTTAATTTATACATACAAGCTGGGGTACAGGCCAGAGGCGTGGGGAGGCAAGAGGGTTCACCAGAGACAGAGTGGGGAGCAGAACAGGCAGATCAGAAGTACACTGCTGAGGGGAGCAGCGGGCGAGGCAGGAGAGGTCTGCCGCACCATGTGGGATTCTCCCCGGCCGGGCGTCGAACTCGCGTCGCCGCTGCCGACAGCTCCACAGCGCAGCGCTCAACCGCTGCGCCACCGGGGAGGCCCACAGGCTTGTGGTATTTTGTCAGATTTCTGACTTCCAAAATTCTGTGAGGAGTTTCTTTCTGAATCTAGGTTATGTTTTTTATTACAGTTTGTAGGGTAAATGAAAAAGTCATCAGGTTTTTCCACCCTCCAATGATAGACCTCTGCAGGCCTACATGCTTCTTGATGGTGGACACCTGGAGTATGGTGTGGGCATGCATGAGTGGGCACACCTGAGCCAGAGACTGGGCTTATAAGAAGCGGCAGAAGCAGCAGCGACAGCAACAGAGAACAGAGCGTGGAACAGAGCACCATTTGGGGAGCAGCAGAGAAGCCACGAGATGCCACCAGAGAAAGTGAAGATTCGTCCAGGGCTAGGAGGCCTGCCAGCCTTCCGGCCCCCAGTGCCTCAGCCCGCCCTGTATCTGGTTCCCTCTCTATAAGAGACCATTAAAAGCCTAGAAAGCCACCGAGGGCTTCAGGACTCCTCCTTTGACCCACAGTTCTGCAGAGAACCTGCTCCTGGTGGTTTCCTTGTAATTGGAACCTCTTCAATTCCAGTTGTAATTGACCTCTTCATCTTCATCCTGTGATGGTGTGCTACTGTGATCTCAAAACAGGTAAGAATCTCTTTAGAAAACTAACAGTCCAAAAGGTGGTATTCCTTCTAGACAACATATTTGATAAGGAATAGCAAAAGGAAAAAGATATTTTATTGGATCCCTAAATGATTAATTTGTTTAGGATAGATCATCCCAACTTACTGCATTAATTCATTCAAAGCTTGTATGATTTTTCTGTGTATGTATTTACTACAATTCTCTTTAGTTTTGTTGTCCAGACATGGACATGGTTTTTTTTTTTTAAATATAAAGTGTAAGTTATTTGAAATTATTTGACATGCTTAGCCATAAATATAATTTGTCCACTTCTTGTCCCTACTTTTCCTCCCTCACCCTTAGACCTGGATTTCCAAGCTTATACCAGGTCTAGTCAGGAGAGCATTTGGGTAGGCACCTTGGATGCTTAATCTGAACTCCCCTGAAAGTTCCCCTCACATATTTGCTTCTCCACTGGGTCTGTGTCATTCTGACTGGCCGTGCAGGGGGTGATGCTCCTGGGCAGTGTGTTCATCATGTCAGGCTAATTCCACCATGTTATTTAAAGCCTTCAGGCTACCTTTTTGGAAAAATCATTCCTCATGCCATGATGCTCTCAACCGAGAGATTCATAGAATCTTAAGATCAGAAGAAATCTTCAAGCTCATCCAGCCCTTTGCCACTCAAATGTGCTTTGGGGTTAAAAGCAGCACAGTGTCATCTGGAAACTTATTAGAAAGGCAGAAGTCAGGAGCACCCAGACTTGCTGAATCAGGATTTTAATTTTGATAAGACTTCCAGAAATGAGTGGGCACATTAAAGTTTGAGAAGTGTTTCTCCAGGCAAGTCCCCTCACCCCCAACTTGATGGAGAGACCTCTCTGCAGCATCTCCCTCCAGGCTACACCCCAAGTCCTAGCAGCCTTCACCTTCCAACATTAGGACTTGCTCTCTCACTGTACATCAAGGGCTCTCCACTTTAACTACACATTAAAATCACTTGGGAAGTTTTCAAAAATTTCAGCTCTTATTCTTCCCTAATTAAATCACATCTTTGGAGACAGAGTCCATGCATTGATATTTTATGAAATTCCCTCACTAGATTTTAATGTACAAACTAAGAACTACTGTTCAAGAGTTATTTATTTGCATCGTAGGCTATTTACTTCTCTCCTTGCTTAGATTTTCTGTGAAAATGCAAATATCCCTTCAGAAAGGCAAAACTGTTATCTCTCATTTACACTTTGCTTGGAAATAGGTGTTTTTTTTTTTCATCAGCATAAGTAATTTATTGCAAGCTCTTTAATATCATGTACTAGTAAGCTTAACAATTTACTTAGCAGTTTTCTGAAATGGAAGAGCCAGGAGTTAAGGAATGAGATAAAAAGTGTAGGCTGTGAAGGCAGGTTATGAGGGGTGACTTGATGCTTGTTGATTACCTGGTGTTGGTCAACTAAGTTAACTTGGGCAGGAAGGAGCTGGGTCAGGCCATGCACCTGAGTTCTCCTTTAGCCACGACTTTTTAGAAAAAATTATTTCCTTTATTTATGCATACAAGAACTGGACCATGGGCCAGAGGTGGAGGATAGGGTAGGGGAGAGGATTCCAGAGACATCAGAGATGGAGTGGGGAGTGGAACACATGGATCTACTGAGATACACTGCTGCAGGAGCAGTGTGAGAAAGGAGAGGTCTGCTGTGCCATGTGGGAAGCTCCCTGGCTAGGGATCGAACTCATGCTGCAGTGGCTGGTGATAGCTTGATAGTGCTGAGAATTAACCCCTGAGCCAGTAGGGCCACGCTTCCTGAGGTTGCCTGTCTGTTCTCTGGCTCCTGCATCCCTGAGCCACAGAGTGGCTTCATTGCCTAAACATGGAGTCCCCATCTAAGTGATCCCGGCCTGACAGGCCTAAATGAAACTCTGCTAATATCATAATCATGCTGGCTTTAAAAACAGCTGGTGTTTTTTCTATACCACTCAATAATCCTCTCGAGGAGTAAACCCTTTTGTGACCTTTCTGTTCAACAAATTGAAATCTGTAATATTTTGGGTAAGATTTAGGGGGCAATGATTTGTATTTATTAGCCTTTAAGTCCTCTAGTTTTATTTCAATGTGCTATGTTAGGTTAATTGTGTAGAAATAAATAAATCATGTTAACTGTAATTCTGAACAGACTACATATGTGATCATGTCAAAACTGAGGAGGTGGAGAGAATATTATTTTAAAAGGAAAATTAAATTAACCAGCGTCATATTAATTTACTAATAAAAATGTAACGCAAACTTTTGAAATTAAATAAACTTGGACATGAATTTTGTCCATTTTAATGTGTATCACACACTAAAATAAAATTTAGAAAATTTAATTAATAAAGTTTCCTTTATACATATTTGTTTTACCAACTAAATAATAATCTAATTCATTTCGATGTTTGAAGATAATATGCCATCACATCTTTTCCCTCACATTCCCTGCTCGCCTAGCCTTCAAATCTGGATAAATAGTGCATTGTTCAGTCCTGAATCTAACACATTAGGGAGACTTCTAGTTACTTTAGGGATTTAAAAAGTTGATTATTGTTTTTTTAAAACATTCCAATAGTTAATCTTTAGAGGTAACTTGCAATTACAATTTAGTCTTTAGTCTAGGCAAGTGCTGTAGGAAGACAAGATTGTGTTTTGGGAATCTGGAAAGATTGGAAGGGTTTTAGAGTATTTCTGTTCTCAATTAGGGAACACGCAATTTGGCGGTTCAAGAAAATACGAAAGAGGGCCTCCCTGGTGGCGCAGGGGGTTAAGTCTCAGCACATTGAAGCTATCCGCAGCTACTGCAGCACCAGTTCGGTCCCTGGCCAGGGAGCTTCCCACATGGTGCAGCAGACCTCTCCTGCCTTGCCTGCTGCTCCTGTCAGCAGTGTATTTCAGTAGATCTGCCTGCTCTGCTCCCCATTCTGTCTCTGGTGAATTGTCTCACTTCCATCCTCTCACACACCTCTGGCCTACCCCCAGTTCTTGTATGCATAGATAAATAAATCTTTAAAAGAAGAGAAAATACAGAAGAGGGAGAGGGAGAATGTTTTAAGAATTTTTTTTTCTAAATATACTTATTTTTCTCAATTATTACATTTGTATTTTTAAAAATTTTTAAGGAAATTTCAGTTTTGGTGTAGATAGTCCACTTACTCTACCTGCTCACATTATTCACTTCAGTAATGCTTTTTATACATGAATACGCGTAGCTGAAACTAAAGCTAACACTCAAGTGTCTATTCTATTTCCAATTAAAACACTTAGTTAGATACAGACATACATACAGATAGACAAAAGAGCAGGTACAGGCTGCGGAAGTGCTACTTATCAGCCAAGGGAAAAAACCACATGATGAAACATACCCTGTGGACACCCTACATTTGGATTTTCAACCCCCCAAACTAAGAAAATGAAATTTTATTGCTTAATAAAAAAAGAATTTGGAAAAATCCTGTATGACTACCTTCCTACAATTTTTCTCAATCTTAAAGAAAAATGATGAAAAAAAATCCCAATTATCCCCCAAGTGAACTATTTACATAAATTCAGATTTCTTAAAGAAGGGTACACTTACAAAGAGCCACCCATTTGAAATGGCAGCTTTGTTTATCTGCTTGACTTGCTATTGAAATGCTCAATAATTAAAATTTGAAACCAGGCTATCAAAATAGTCAGCTCTGTGGACTTTTGGAAATACAAGTGAGAATATTCTTTCTGTTTGCTATATCTCTATTCTGTTCCTTTTTCTACTGCTAATTTCTTTTCTTAACGTCTGTTTTTGTTTTTGTTTTTTTCTCTTTGTCCTAATTTCCCTCCATATCTTTCCCCACTGCCTGGGAAGCCTAGGAATGCACCAGCATACCTGCCTGGCAGGGATACACATGTATACATGGCCTTTCTCATGCATTTGAAATAAAATCACTATAGTGCTACTGTAATGTGGATAGCTGGTAAAAGTGGATAGCTTTTTATTTTCCTCCAATTAATCCATGGCTATAATAGAGCTTGGGACCAAAGAATGATTAGTCATCCCTCTCTGTCCACCAAAACAAATGTCGTCAGGACTGTCTACTCCATGCAATCAACATCTGAACAATTCTGTCTGCTTCTTGGGGTTTCCCAATCCGGACTCAGCACCCACTTTGGTCCATTCCTTCAACTCAGACACCACAGTCTTGGTAGCGTTTTCCTGGGATAAGCTGGTGGGGTCTGGATATGACCGAGGAGACTGTGCCTGAGGCCGCCCCACCTAAACACCCATGCGGGCATGTCCAAGCTGGGGAGGATCATGTGCTCCATCCAGGTCAGCCCAGGAACCTCATGCCAGAGAGGCGGTGTGACTCATGCAGGGTCATATAAGTACTAGCAGTGAAGAAAACAGAGAACATGAAAAGCAGGCACATTGGATCAATTAAGAGGCACTAAAGCTGAAGGAAAATTTGAATGGACTAGTTATTCCCAGGAGAAGCAAGGACTCACAAGTGACCTAGCAGTCATAGATATAGTATGTGTTGTTTCATTTATTTTGATGACTCGGCCATTATTCCTTACTGGGAGAATCCCTATCTAGTATGTCATTATCTTTGAGGTGATACCTTTCATTGTCCCCCTATACAAAGTTTGATTTTTCATTATTCCAAGTTCATGTTCACAGTGTCTGAACCAAAACTTCATCTTTGGCCCCGAGTCGTCTTTGCCATCCTAGCAATAATCCACTAGGGCTTCTGGAATTTAGCTCTGGAGAGGACTTAGCCTGTCTCTGTTAAATGTGAAAGTGATGGAAAGAAAGAAAACCCACATTCAGTGCATGTCAAGTGCATGGTATGCTCCGAACACTAGGTTAGCCCGTCTAGGGGGCAGATTCATTAAAGTCGGCATTACATCCCAACTAAGGCTAATTTCTTCCATGTTTGACTATTAATCTTTCTTCATATTGTTAATCTACTTAAAACCATGAATCTAAGCCATCTCCTCCTCCTTTTTGGATCTGGAATTTCTTTGAAGCTTTTCCATTCTTCCTCCTCCCCGCCAGCACTCCCATTCTCATGGGCCATACAACTTCTCTGCCTTAAACATTTTTCTTTCATACCTTCCTCTCTTGGGACTGGTGACAAACCAAGTCTCCCTCTCATCCAACTATTTTCACCTCCTTGACACTCACTGATCACATCAGACCTTCAAATATTTTAGTTCCCTCTCCTCCTACTCACTTCCTCTCTTAAGAAACACACAAATATCATACTCAGTGAAATAAACCATAAAGAAAGAGAAAAATATCGAATGGTTTCACTTATAACAGGACTATAAGGAAACCAAATAGCAGAGAGACACTCAGCGGGGGGCAGGGGGGAGCGAGGGGAGGGAGGGAGTATAAGGGCACAAAATGGAGTAGAAAAGGACACAGGGACCACAGAGATGGATCACGGGTGAATTGGTGGTGGGTTACCCAAGGCGAATACAAAATGTAAAAGATGTAAATAACAATAAAAATTAAAAAAATAAAACTGTAATAAATGACAATGTAATAAATGGCATTACACCAAGGGGGGAAAAAAAAGAAACACACAAATAAAATATAATCAAATTCAGACCGAAAAACTGGTCTTTTGCTTTCTTACCAGAGGTTTTCTCTCAGCATTGAAACCCTGCACTTAATTTCACTGTCACTAAATAACCCAGAAACGGAGCCAGCTTCCTGCTGCTTCCAGAGCCACCTCCCAACTCTGTGTCCCTTCTCACACCTCCCCACTTCCTCTGTCTGGATGGACTAGACGGAGTCTGCTTGGAAACTGTGAGCTGGCTGTCCCTTCTCTTTCTCTCTCTGCACTCACACTCACAAAGCATGTTATTTTGTTTTCTTTTTCTTGGTATGAAACTGTTGCTTTCCAACGTACAAGTATTTCTGAAACTAAACGTTTCTTTTTCTCAAATATATATATTTTTATTTATATCTTTTACATCATTGTGTATTCCCCGTAAAATTCCCACCACCAATTCACCCGTGAACCATCACCATAGTCCCTTGTGCTCTTTTCTTACACGTTTGAACCCTTATCTTCCCCTTCCCTTGCTGAATGTCTCTCATTTCTGGCTTTTGTTGTTGTTTTCTCCTCCTGATCTCTTATTTGGTTTCCCTGTATTCCTCCTATAAGTGAAACCATTTGATATTTTTCTTTTTCTTCCTTCTGGCTTATTTTGCTGAGCATGATCCCTTCTAGCTCCCAAAAGACACAAAAAACCCTATGTTTATTGCATCACTGTTTACAATAGTTAAGATATGGAAACAACCCAGATGCCCCAAAACAGATGACTGGATCAAGAAGATGTGGTACATATACACAATGAAATACTATTCAGCAATCAAAAAAGATAAACTCGTGCAATTTGCAGCAACATGAAACTAAATCTTTTATGAGACTTTTGGATTTTCAGTAGTGATGTATCTGTCCTGGGATAAACAAAGCAGCTCTAGATAGAAGCTGAGTGTGAGCCCTAGGGTGAGGTGACACATCTTATCCAACACCCTCCATCAATAGATGAGGGTCTAGAGAGGTTGTCTGAATCACCAAAGTCACGGTGACAATGAGTGGCAGGGCTAGAGCTAGAGTGCAGGGCTGCGACCTCCTGTCCTCTTTCTTGACCTGATGTTGTTTCGCCAGTAACCCAGTGTTTTGAAATTGAGTGCTGTCCTCTAAATAGAGGCCTGTTAGTATGGTGAGCAGTTGTGTGTGGCCACTCTGGGGCTCCCCAGATTTCTTGTGATGTGTGTGGTTCACATTACTGTTAGTTCAGGATGTAGGACATACCTTTTTCTCCAACAGGCTATTGGGTTTCCTGGCATTTTCAGGAAGGTGGTGGTTCCTTATTCACTTTTTTGCATATTAAATCTGATCACACAAGGCTGAGTCACATAATTTGTGAGTTCCATCCCTAGTGAATCCTTTTATGTATATAAATATTATTTAAGCCTTGGTGAGCTTGATAGGTATATTTTATAGCATATTATTACTTACATTATCATTTGTAATGGTCTTCTTCTCCAAACACCAACAGTATATTACTTGCACTTTCATTTAATGCTTCCTTTGTTCTACTTTCTAGAACATTTAACTATGCAACTGCCTTCTCTCAATGAAATTATAGTCTTATGTGTAGATGATATTTTTGTGTTTTCTTCTCCCAAGTCTTTCTGTCCACAGCACAGAGCCTTACACATAAAGGTCTAAAAAATCTAGGGAAGAAGTATGAAGAGGAATTATTGGTGGAGCTGGTAATGTTTTAGTTCTTGATCTAGGTGTACATATTTTACTATAATTGATTAAGCATTAAAGCTATTCTTTGCATACCTTTTATATATGTTGCCTTTTGACTAAAACTTGTATAGTTCTTGTTTGATAAGACACTGGCTTGGTGAGAGTTTTTGGAAAGAGTCATTCTCATATATTGCTTGTGGGAATGTAAATTAGTACAATCTCCTTGGGAGGAAATTTGAACAAATTACCAAAATGAAAGGCCTTTGGCTGAACAATAGCTAGTCTAGAAATATGCCCTACAGTCTAGTATAAAACTGCTATACATTCAAGGTCACTCATTGTCTATAATAATAAAATTGGTAACAACCAATGAAAGAACAAATGAGTAGTTGTACTTCACACAATAGAATATTATGCAGCAGTTAGTAAGAGGGAGACAAGTCTGTCTTTGCTGATTTGGAAGGCTCATGAGTTAAAAAGCATATACTCAATGCTTCTGTTTGTGTTAAATATATGGATATGTATTTGCTTGCATGCTCCTAGAATATCTCTAGGTGGATATGTAAGGAACAGATACTACTGGTTGCTTCTAAGACAGGAAGGGGTGAAAGGAAACTTATTTTTCACTATACGCTCCGCCCGAAGAACATTTCAAATTTTATATGTACCTATAAGCTATTCAAAAAATAAATGTAAAGTTGATTCTTTGATGTGGACTTTTCTTCACTCTCATTTAGGGACTTTCTAAACATTCCATAATTAGTAAGTTTGCCTGTGCTTTATTTTAACAGCCTCCAAAGCCATCCCATGGAGCAAAGGTCAGACTCTTTTTCTATGATATCGAGCAAAGCAGACAGGTCACTCTGTGCTTCTGGTGACCTTATTAATTGAGTTTAGACCGCAAGTGAATTTGAACAGACTTTTTTTTTTTTTAATAAAACTGTCAATGGTTCTTTGTCCTCTTTAGTTTCCCTCAGCTCACAAGGCAGGAAGACAAGAGTTCCACTTGCCTTTAGTCAAATTTACCAATGCCATAAACTGATCAAACTGGGAGAAGAGGGAATCTTGGGGAGTTGTGACTTGACTAGCAAAGGAAGAGAATGCGTTTGTCCCAGATTTGTAACAAGCAAATTGCAAGAAGCAAGGTTTTATCTCAATGGCCTAAAGATCCAGAGGCTTGGAGGCCCTCAACAGTAAAATATAACAGTATAATCCAAGGCAATGCCCCCAAGGAAGAAATGAGAAAGATCTCTGAAGAACAGTAAAATATAACAATATAATCCAAGGTAACCCCCCCAAGGAAAACAGAAGGAAGGTCTCTGAAGAAACCAAGCCAGCTTCCAAATTGCCTATGGCCATCTGTAAAAGATGGAAGGAAATCGAGAGGAGATGATGAGGGCACAGTGAGGGATATGCAAGGATGAAACTCAGGTTCGCAAACTTTACAATGCACAATTTACACAGATCTTTTGTAAGGCATATTTCACAGCATACACACACACACACACACACACACACATATACACCTTGAACTAGCTACTTTTGGTTTATTGGATGATAAAGGGAAAGCAAAATTTGGAATTTGTGATGATGTCAACCTGTCTCTTAATTTTACCAAGATACACTATAGGCAGAGCCTGAGATGACACACTCGGGTCTTAAGATTCTTGTTCCACTGCTCTCTGTCTTCTTAGGTCCCTGGAATCAGACTACCTGAATTCAACTGAAGCTGCCTCTTGGGAACATTATGACCTTGATAAGGTGCTTAATCTTTCCAGGCTTCCGTTTCCTTCTCTGTGTTTTGGAGATACCAATACCTGGTATGATTGATATTAGGATTATCAAGCACTTAAAGAGGGTCTGGTAATTAGAAAGGGTTATATCAACATTAGCCATAATATGAATAGCTGTTCCTCCCTCCAATTTCTGCAGAATCATTTATAAGTGGGAAAGAGTAAAACCAGCAAAGGAGGTATGTTCATGGGAATACCTGCTCAGTTCTGGCCACTGCCTTAGGTCTGATATTAGAAATCACTGACTCGTAAAAAGTGCTGTCCAGCAACTTCTGGATGGGTGGAGAAGTAGGAGCTCACTGTCACAGGTGTTCAAGCCCAAGTGCATGACCTGCAAGGAATCTGAAAATTGATTCCTGGTGGTGTGGAGGCAGGGTCCACATGACCTCTAGGGACTCTGATAATGCCAGGGGATATGATTTTTACACCTTTGAGACCAACAACCTTGGGGTTCCTTGGCCTGTAGACATGGCTTTGTATCACCTAGGACGCGAAGAGTACCATCTGTCCAGACTTTTGTGTGTAAGGGAACACAATCTGGTACAAACCTTTACTCAAAAAGAGGAGTAGAAATCTGTGGTGGGGAGTGAGGGAGAGTTGTATTAGCAGCCCCGCTCCCTCCTGCTTCCTAAACTTAGGGTAACCTCTAGGGCCAGGATACCTCAGAGCCTTGGCCACCCTGAAGGCAGTGAGGGCTGGTGCAAGGTCCTCTCAGTCAGTCAGGGCTCCTTCCCTCTGCGGGGCACTTCCTAGGGTCTTTGATCTTTCCCCGCGAACTGGCAGGGGCTGCATTTCCCTTTAGGTTTATTTCCTCTTGGTTTATTTATTGTATTGTTTTCTCCTGGCTCCCTTTAAAATCAGCACAACAGCGTGCAACGGTATTTGAGTGCCAGGGTCTCCCCTCTAGCAGCCCCATGAGGAAACCTGGCACAAAGGAAAATTTTACTGAGTCTTTTTAGGCAGTAAATTCGGTGAAGACGGTGTCTTTTCCCAGTCAGGTAGGTGATCGGGAACCGGGATCTTGGGCTTGCTGGCCAGGACCTCGAGCTGGCACAGGTCCCCGGCCCCAGCCAGATGACGCCCTTGCCCAGCTAGGCCTTTAGTGTCCGCCAGGGGGCTCGAGTTCTTGTCCCGTTCCCAGACACCAGGCTTAAACCTGGAGTTTCATCTCTTCCCCCGAGGGTCTCAAATTGCCTTCCTTTGCAAGGAGGGGACCCTGAGCCCCTGCACCCGGCCCTAATCTACATCCGGCATTTCCATCTGAGTGGCTAGGTCTCAGCTCTCCAACTGCGCGCCTTAAATCCCATTTATCTTCTTAGCACCCCAGACTTGGCCGGCCCCGCCCCCTCTTCCTCTTACCCTCCTCCACTAACAAATCCCAGAACCCCGCCCCCGCATTCCCCTAAGTGTGCTGAATAGACAAGAAGAACATTAGCGTGTTTGGAGAGTACCCAAGCTCAGTGGGCGCAACCTAGAAGGGTGCTGCCGAGGAAGGGTACACCCGGGGTGGGGTGGGGGGTGAACCAATGTAAGATTTCAGGGTCAGGCCATGGCAGAGGGTCCCAGACTCACAGTCACCTAACTGCTGCCCTTCGCCTCTAGTGTCTGAAGTGGGCCCTTCCAAATGCCTCCTAGAATCCCCCCCCCCCCAATTTAGGTC